>NEWO01000016.1:2355448-2439979 GCA_003013225.1 Phalaenopsis aphrodite
AGTCCTTCCGAAGCGGGCGACGGGATTTCGATTCCGGCTGCCGACAGCTTCTTACGGGCGACCCCCAAACATTAAAACTTTCCCCCTCTTTTTTAAGCGCCGACAAGGTACAAACACAAGTTGTGATGAACAAAAATACAACATATCCCAATAGATGAGCCTGTAGAGTTCAAAGATACATCATGATCATAGTAAGGGTCTGGTAATCTGCCTCTAACCCCGAAAGGCTCATAAGGATCTAATTTTATGCTTGTATTTTCGAGCACCATGCTTCAGAAAAGTAGCTAAAGACAATCTCACCCAGGTTGAGCGGGTATAGTTTACTCCTGTAAGGCTACCTTGGTGCTCCTATACGAAATCTCGATCTAGTGCAAAGTCTAAGAAAATGAATCCATACAATATAAGCAGTATAAAATCTGATATTCGCAGGTAATGAGTCCATCGAGTTAGTGTTAAAAAATTCATGTACAAGCGGTTGTCCATCATACGTTGTAGCTTGCGATTAGCCAAATTGACTAGTCACCCTGCTAGATTGATTATCTTTCAATATGAGTGACCAACTGCCTGTAACATAGCCATCTAAGTCATAAATTGATAAAATATTCTATCACTCATAATAGTCGCATTTGGGAGAGCAAATTATAATTGGCATTGTGGTTAACACTATCAGACATATCAGACTAAAGAAAATAATCTTGAAGGTTGTCTATATTCGACTGAAGAATGATGGAAAACCTGCCTGTGACCAAAGTGCAAAGAACTAAAGCACCCGCTCTTGCTCTAGTGCAGAAGATGCTTGCGATAGTTGAACTATAGGAAAGACCCTATCCAGAAAATATGGACACTCTATACATGAAAAAACTCTGTGGATATGAATGTGAATCCATGCATATAAGTACTACTTGGTTAATGTAACGTCTCGACGTATGAGAGAACAAGACTTCGAAATGAGCCGCTAAATTTTATATATCGATGCACTTACTACAAGAGCTAAAGAAAGACTATCCCCAAGTGAAAAGTGGCTTGCGGCTAATAATGTACTAGAACGTCCAAATCCATCTCTAGTAGGAAGTAAGAAAGTAGAAAACCAAGTTGCAAAAAAGCTTGCTAAAAATAGCTCATTACCTATGCCTGACCTAGCTAGAGATGAATGAGCAGCCTGTTACGACGACTCAGCATAGATGATCACAGTGTTGCAATCCTAATAAAAAAGGATCATCCAATTGTGCTGAACTATCTGAAGAGTTATCATTCTGTAGAATATCCAATTGTGTTGAACTATCTGAAGGACTTACATTGTTCGCAGATTCCATAAAGTAACGGTCAAGTTCTCAGAGATAACAAAACATGTGCTACTGCCTGAATCCTAGAACTCGATCATGCCGCGGATCCAAGCAGAACAGATTCTTGAAAAATTAAATATTAACACATAAACTACCTCATAAATTTCAAGTGCTCGTAAAGTATCATTGTGTTCATACAAAATATATCTCGCTCAAGCAACATATCCCCATGTTGGACTTGGAACCTAACTCAAAGTTGAACCTCTAGACCATTTTGGTGTGTTCGTCTAAAGTTGGTGATGACTTAGAAGCCTAGATTGTCCTTTCAGCTCAATTATATCAGCAACCGACCATTTTGCAAATCCAATGACTATTCTGGCCTACTATGTTGTCCATAGGGTTGTACTCTCCACATTTCAATCTAAGAATAGTGACCCACTCTGTGGGATCCTAAAATTTCAAAGTCTCTGATGAGAAATCTGAAAGAATAGGAGAACGAATGAAGAATTCATCATAAATATATTGACCTCTAAGTATGTTATGGTGATACTCAAGCTTATCCTAAATATCTGAATCCCCTTAAGAATCATGCTTATCAATGGTTGCCTCGCTAGGCTTGTTGGCTGGTAGATCAGACGATCTCTTTTAGTGGAACATTTCCTATAATGAGAAGAGATAACTAATGCAATATAAATGATTGAATCCACTTCATGTTTGGTCTACTCCAGGCGCGCACCATATTTGTTGGTGGCATTTGTTGACTCATAAAATAAAACAGAAAAAAAAAATTGAATAAATTAAAACCTTACCTATTCCCGCTAAATTCTTGTTTAATAATTGTTCCCACACTTCTTTACCGGGACTCTTTATTTGAGTCAGGATGTAACTACTATAGCGAGTAGCCCGAAGCCTTGCAAGCCACTCCTTTGCTAAAAAATGAAGGTAAAGCTCCTTCCCGTTTGAGCCAACAACCAAAGCAGAACATCGACATGTGATTTGCTCCTTGATTGCAAAAGAGCCGCATGAAATCCTCTTCCTTGCTCCTTCTTGCTTCAAAAAACAATCTAATTTACTTGTTTAGAAAGAAGCTTGAGTATCCATGTCTCATCTTGATCGCGAGCTTCATGACATAGTCGAGATTCGAGCAAGTAGAAACACCGACGATAGGATCACAGTGTATAAAGACCTCTGAATCCTCCTATTCTTCCCTATGCAGGCAATAACACAGCTCGATTCTCCTATTGGGTTCGCCGCTTTCTTCTATGTATCTATTGTAGATTCGTCAAGGCCAAATTCCTTTAACGCAATAGCTCAGAGGTGAGTGTCATGGATGAAATTATTTCCTGAAAAGAGAAAATGCATAAACTTGAGGAATTCGTGGACTGCCGCCTCAAGCCGGAACATGTCAAAGTTGTCGCCAAACAAGAAAAGATTTTCCAATAGCAGAAAGTTTTCTAACATCTCAAGAAGAACATATTGAACCCAGAGAAAAATAGTACGGTTTCCCTTTGCAACATGGCTAATCGTGAGTTTGAAGTCTTCATGCAAGCTAAAAATGTCTTATAAATGACATGTTTTGTAGACATTGGAATGGGGCTTCATAGGAAATTGACTTAGTTTGAAGCCTTGGAAGTCATTTCAGTGGGAGAATCAAGATTAGAAGAATATACCGACCTACTTGCGACAGTGAAATACAAAATCATGTTAGTTTGTGAAGATATCTACAAGCTGCTTTAGAAACTAGTAGAATTCATTGAAGCCCAATACACATCTTATAGACGAATGAGTTAGAAGATACTTTGTGGCCTTAGTGTCTTATAAAAATATGGGCAGGCCATGCACCCCAATGTAACCCTCTAAATGGGGACGTTGTCGAGAGGCTGCTGAAATTTCTAGCGAGCTTAAACTTGCTAATGCTTTTAAAAAACATAATATTTGAATTAGTAAAAGGACTTAAATATGAAATATAAAAATTTGGGGGCTAAGCATGAATTGAATATACAACATCATAAAATGAGGGTTAAGCTTGACTTAAATGTGAAATATCAAAAATTGAGGTATAAGCTTGACTTGATAATTAAATATCATAAATTGGGTGTTGAGCTTGACTTAACTGTGAAACATCAGAAATTGGGGCTAAGCTTATTAAATGAATGACATTTTTAAATGCTAAAATAAAGGTTTAAAGTTCTAAGTTTGCCACCAAATTCGCAATACACCAGCTAACATGTCACAACCCAACTAGATACAACCTATAATATTGAAACGGGTCGCCTCGTATCAAGAACATATAAGTTATTATCCAAAATATATTTGAAAGAATCTTCTTTATTTAATTTTTTTCAATTTATCATAAAAATAGTCACTAATATTATCAAATATTATAAGATAAAAATACTAAGAAATCACTCAAATGATATCATAACACAATATAAGAAAACATATACAAGGTTTAATCTCTATCATTAGAATATAAACATAATCATGATTGTCAAAAATATAGATCTAAGATACTGACATACCTAATATCAGCTTCTCAACAGTAACATAAGTCTCTTCTCAATCTGCATCTTACCCTTCCCTAAAACAACATATAAGAGTAAAGTAGGGCGAGCAACCACAACTTAGTAGGTTGCCCAAAATCTACTGTAGTTTTCAATATATACAAAAAAAATATTTATTCAAAAATATAAATTAAATATAGTGTAAAATCATGTATAATATCTATTACATTATCAGCACATAAAATTTTAATTAGAGTTAACATATGTTGAGTAACAACATAAACAATATGAAATCATAAATTCAGGAAAATAACATGAAAATCAAATCTCATCTCTTTATTTGAATTATTTAATTTTTTCCCTTTTATCTCTTATACCTCCACGTGTTCACATATGTTCCGTTGTATTAAACATATAGATAAACAATAACAAATGTGCAAAAACCCACCCTTATAACTCCACTTAATTGCACAAAATATTGAGCACCCAATAATTACCTATGTTTCCCTGAATTATTTAATTTTTTCCCTTTACCTCTTATACCTCCGCTTCTACTTATACCTCTATTTATTCATAATTTACCATGCACCTTATAGCTCAACTTCCGCTTATACCTCCACTTGTTCACATCTGTTTAGGTGTATTAAACAAACAAATAAACAATAAACAATGTGCAAAAACCCTTATAACTCCACTTAATTGCACATAATATGGAGCACCCCATAATTACCTATGTTTCCCCCATTTTATCATATTTGATACATTTTTAATAAAAAAGCATGTAAATATTAACAATTTTGACATATCAAATATTACATGTTGTAAAAAGTGGTACAAACCATTATGCACAATTAATACTGTAATTAACGGGAAAATAAATCAACACATATCGACAATTATAACTTGCAAAATCACTTATATGGAATGTCCAAAATAATACTTCAAACATTTCTTATTCTACAACAAATTTTATGAAGTTTAACATAACAAAAAATTATACAACACAAATATTCTGCGAAAAATAAGTATTTTTATGTCGATTTGTCCAATACAATCTAATCTATAACATATAAAAAGTTACATAGTGAAAAATTTATAAATCTTCATATCGAAAGTAGGTTAACAATAGTCTACCTAGAGCCAGATAATTTTCTCAACTGGCTTGGCAGATGAAATTAGCCCTAGGACCCTTAAATCTAACTTCTTTAAAATCCCTTAGACACCCTCTCTATGCCACTTTGTTTAGATGAAAGAAATGAAAAAACAAATGAAATGCTTTCCTCTAAGTGGCTTGAGATATTATGTTTAACTATTCTTATAAAATTATTTTAATAAAGGAAATAAAGATAATTATTTCAATTATTATATTTATTAAGTAAGCACTTTATAGAAAATTTCTTACATCTTGAAATATTTAAATATAAAAATAATGAAAAATTAGTCAAATAATTAAAAAAAATGTCTAGAATACTGGTGAAAACAGTTTGAAAAATGGACGTAAGATAGCTCCAGAAAGCCCATTTGTATAAGGATGTACAAAATCCTTGAGATAGATAAATCCAACAAAAAATAATCTATTTTTTTGCTTATGAAGCCCATAAAAATAGATAAAAATATGCTCAAAATACCATCAAGCGCGCTCTACAATTGAGTAAAGATATTTTATAAATTTGGCATGAAACAAAACCAGATAAAATATTTGAATATAATAAAGTTAATTTTCGTAAACCAAATTTTATCCAAACCAAAACTGCTAAAAATTGATAATTAAATTGAGCATAAAATTAACTCCAAAAACTAAAAAAAAAATCAATAAATATAAAATAAAAATGCAAGACTTACCAAATCTCAAAATTAGGTCTCAACATATGCGTTGGCACACTACAGTAGCAATCGTTACATAGCGAATAGAAGATGTTTTTTCAAAGATCAAAATAAAACCTTGTATGTATTCTAAAGTTTTAACATTCACTTAGGCTTCGTTTGAGAATGCAGAAGACCTCCATTTTGTTATAGAAAACGACAATTAGTTTATTTGCGTGTGTTTGGTACAATCTGTCTCCTCACAATGTGTCGACCGCAACGCCCTTTCTTCGTGATCTCGAAATGTGAGAGGTTGTCGGCTTTGACTCTACTGCCCCAACAATCCTCTTTTTGGAAAATGAAACGACCAAAATGGCGTCACACAAGCCAATTTAACCTCCTTTTCTAGGAGGGGCAACATTTCCTGAGAGCAATCCTTGTTTCCGACGACAAACGCTGTCCTGGTAAGCCAACTTCACCAGCATCATAACTAGCGTGCTCTCCTGTCTAATCAGCATGAAACCCACATTTGATTTAGAGGTTTCATGACTTTTGCAAATCTCATGAATTTCTCTCTTATCCAGCTTGATGTCATAATCAAAGACTCCATAAGCTAGATAAGGCAATGGCAAAAGGGTATAGAAGCTCGAGAGCAAGCGGTTGCAGGGTACTAAAGCAAAAGAAAATTTCCTACAGCTTGTTGGAGAAGTTCGGCGAGTGGAGAGATGTCAGGCTACAAATGTGAATGTTTCTGATTGAGCAAAGCTTGTCCCATATGTTTGCCTGAGACAAAGGAGGAAGTAGGCAGCCTTGCTAGGACTAGAGGAAGAGAAAGGGTTCAAGGGGCTCTGCTGGACCGTGCAATCTTGGCGAGGAAGCATGGTTGAGTGGTTTGGATGAGATTGTAGAATGGGTGTGAGGAGAAGCTTGAAAGATTGCATTAATTAATAGTCTCAAAAGCGCAAACAAAATTTTATACTCAAAAGGGAAAATTGTTTTCCAAACCGTAACTTCATAACAAAGCTTTTTCCAACGCCACTCTTTAGAGTGTTTCTCTGAAAGATAAAGCGCCCTCAAACAAAGCCTTAAACTTTCAAAGTTTTGAATGTAATTCACGAGCCTTGAGTTTAGGGCAGGGTTGTAATCAGTCTGATCCTCTTCTTAAGGACTCAAGTTAACGAGTCTTCTAATTTTCAATAATTTTCAAATAAAATTTGCAAGTCCAATCACCTAATTTGATTCTCTTCTTTGTTAAGAGTCGATATGAATAATATACTAATGATATTAGACGAAAAAATTTCAAATGAACTTCAAACATAAATGTTTCAAATGTCTAATTCCCCAATGATGACTAAGCTGATAAAAGACTTCAACCGGATGTGTCAATTTTGTAAATCAATTATCAAATCAAGTTCTCAAAATAACAAATAAATACATTCAAGCTAAAATCAAACACCTAAAAGTTAAAAAAAAAAGTAAATCAAAATATTCAAGTTAAAATCAACCACCTAAAACTTAATGTAAACTTCATCTAACTTCCGCAAGAGTTCGTATAATATGGCAGCTCTTGCCATATTTCCCTTTTTACTGCGGCATTATGTAACATCTGCACTTTGACGATTTGGGCTTGTTTTTATTTTTAATAAAGCAGATATGAGAATCATGAGACTTTACTTTATAATTCTTTGAGCCGCGTAAGCCATATCTTTTATGTTGGTTGTAATAACCAGACACAGAAATTTTCTTGCAAATAGAGAGGTTTTTAATTCCTCTATACAGCAGCTTTCTTAAAAAAAATCTACAAGGTTTTTATAAGCAAATCTTATTCTAGGTAAAACACCAATAGTGTTGCCTGGGTATTTCTTTTTGAAGACCTCTTCGATTTCATTACCAATGATTGGAGGCATTTTTCGGAAGAATTTATCAGACAATTCTGCATTTATGTACATTCTCCCTGATTTTGCAGATAAAACTTTATAATCGTTCATGTATTAAAAAATGTTCTTAATCTCAGAACATGCAAGTCTTTCAAGGTTAAGATAGACTCTATTTTATTCATCTGTAGAGCCCTAATACGGATCTTCAAGCAGTATAATTTGTCTTATTTGTGATAAGACATTCTGAGGATCATCAGCAATATTAATCAATGCTTCGTATTCTTCCTCGAACGCCAATCTCCATTGAATTCATATCTTCTTTTCTACTTCATCGAGTAGATTTTCAATGAAAAACACCTTTGCTTTGTTATCAGCGAACTGTTTATCATTTACTAAGTTGAGGGTGATATATTCCCATCTAGAAATAACATAATCATATAGGGAAAAGTCATCTGGGAGTACTAAAAGGACTCCTTGTGACTTTTGAGCAGACGGCAGTGTCCACATATTTTGTTGAAATGACTTTTTAAAATCAGATGCTCGAGCCCTGAAGTTTTGAAATGAGTTTGATGAGGAAAAAGGCTCGATCTGAGATCCAGTGGTGGCTGGGGGGTACATTACATGACCTATCACTGGTTTGATAGGAAGAAGATATGAAGAATAAACAGAGGCATAAAGGCTATTAGCCTTAGATGCCATTTTTCTGAGCTTAGGATAATCTAGATCAGCTAACTGATCTTCAATCGATGGATAACAAGTTTGGAGTATTTCTGGAGTTTTTGGTTCATGCTCATGATATGAATGATGTGAAAGATATGAAGGATAATCAAGATCAAAATTTTTGGAAAACTGTGGATTCTCTCCACCACCTTCCGTAAATGAACTTTATTCATTATTTAGATTGTTAATATATAAGAAAAGGAAAAATGAGTCTTCTTTTTCATCTTCAGATTCAGATTGATCCCAGATTGGATCATCAACATCATTGTCATAATCATCATGATCAGTTTTATCCCAGACAGAGCCATCTTCATAGGGCATGAGGGTTAATTCCTCTTCAATTTTAGATCCTTCAATATCATTATCAGAATGACGTGGGATCGGAGGTGGTGCTATAGTTGCATAATCAGAAAATGATAAGCGAATAGTTCTGTCTATTCGTTGATGAGTTCTTAATATCTGAGGTACTTGTACACTCCTGTGGAATCCGATGATTTGAGGTTCCAATCTAGCCCTTGCAATTGAACAATTGAATGTTTTTGGCCTGGGATTGCTGTAATTCCGTGTGTAGCTAGATAATCAGCTATTCTGTTGACATTATAACGGAATCCTGCATGGCTATTATTTGTAAGTCTGGCAACAAGAGCTCGTGTAATGAGGAGGTTCAATTCTCCTCCCTGCTAGTCTTGATATCCATGCGTAAGTACTACCAACTCTATATGATTTAAGAAATCATGAATTGATAGGAGCAGGTTAGACGTAATATACACTAACTGAGTACCTTGAGATAGATCAACCTCCATTGTCCAAATAATTGAGACGTCAGATCTCCATCTGGTGTCACGTAGAACGATTAATGATGTTGTTTCAGCATCTCTTCGATGTAAAGTGTGAATTTATACCATAATTAAACCCAAATGAATATATTGCATTTCTTCATTTATTAACCTTTGATAGGAATGTTGCCTAATGAATGACAAATTTATCTGCGTTCCTTCTACAGTAAGAATACGCTCTTCAGAATAATGCTGATAAACTCTATGTCTAGTACTTAATCAGTCATCTTCATATAGTGTTTCAGCAGGTACCAAACTTGCGCTTTTCCTTTGGGAGATTTGAAGTTGAGTTTCAGGATTTAATTGACTCTCAAGAGTCCTTTGATAAGATCGTCTCCTGGGAAGACGATGCTGAAGTTCATATGTGATATGAGATCTCATACGGCAATCTCTGATTTAGTCTTCAGTATTGGAAGTTGAGGTGGAAGCAAGGTCAGTGTTTCGTATGGAAGGGTTACGAGGCATGGTAGTGGAGGAAGAGGTTCGGGAGGATGAAGAAGCCATTTTAGTGGTGTTTTTGCTTTTCTCTTAAAAAGATAGTTTTAAGATTTTGATAGATGAAAAGCTGGCTTTTAGGTTTAGAAGTTTTGGGTTGTCATATAGGTTCTCCAAGTGAAAGGGATTGTAATTGTTTTTGGAGAACTGAAATAGAAGTCTTGACAGATTTAACTTCTTCAGGAGCCTTTTGAATTTTCTTTATTTTATCCTCCAAGCTTATTAACCTGTCAGAAACGGTTAGAAGAAGTTGTATAATGGTGTTATTTTGCTTCACAATAGTACTTAAAGCAGAAGCTGCCCCTTGACGCGTCTCAGAAGGATTTGCAAAACCAAGGGAACGAGGTTCAATGGAATCTGTGGCTAAGTCCCAAGTCTACACGATTAGACCCAACCGTCACACAAAAAATAACGATTATGACCAGAGTCCATTGACCAGGTGATTTGTCGTCAAATGATACTATTATATTACGTTCATGACCATAATATGTATGTTCCTTAATGAATTTCTACCTTTTGAGTTGTGAAGCATAATGATAGAAATGATTGACATAAAGTTTTCTGTCAGCTAAAATCGACTTAAATTTGTCCCCTTAAATAAACATCCACCCAAGATCTACATGGATCCCTTGGACATTGCAACCCATAGTTGTTGACAATAATTTTTCTATCATGATAGGCCGACTACCTCTTCTGACTAAGTAGATCTGAGACTACGATGATACGAGACGACGAAATCATGAGATCTTGATCGGGTCCATCACCATTTCTCCCACCATCTGCTTTAAGCTCAATGTGATAAATTGATCAATCTAAAACCCTAGAATTTGTTGCTAATATATGTTGAATATTTAGTATTAAATGAATAACCTTAATTGAAAGCGCTCTCCCGTTATTCGAAAAGGTAATTAATCATAGATTCTTGCACTTATGGGGGCTTACATCTATGGGAAATCTCAAACCCCAAATAAAAAATTCCTCACAAAATAAGGGAAATGTCGCATCTATAATCTAAATTGTCTTCTGAAAATTTAACCTAGAACAACAAACATAAAGCTCTTAACACATCAAGGAGAGTCCGAGGCATTGAATTTTCGGAGCTCAAAATGGTCTAGTAGTTAATGTTGGAATCCTTGATTCCTCATATCTAGTCTCTCTAGATGTTGCTGCTCTCCACCAACAAGAACTATAGCTCCCTCCTTGTACTCTCTGGATGTTGTTGTTCACCACCAACAAGAAGAGCAACTCCCTCCTCTTTTATTAACTCTGTTAAGGGGAAAACCACTCTTGATCGTTCCAACCTTCCAACTTCTCATTATTCTTTTAACATGACACGAATCCAGTACGTAACAAGTGGACCGCTATCCTACTTAGTATATCCGCTCTCATTTTCTCCAAGCAAATATTTCTAATTTGAGAGGTTTATTTTCAAGTTATTGGTTGACAAATTTTGATTAGGTCGCTTGAGTTTGGAGATTATTTAATCTTTCATGTCTCATTTATCTATTAGGTGATTGCACTGTGGTCTTCTTGATAGGTGTAATGTGCTTCTCCAAGTTTCATTTGATGTAAATTATTATAAACTTTCGCCTAGGCAATTATATTATGTGGATGAACTACAAGTGTCGATGTTAAGATGGTGTTGTTTCATTAACACTAACGATAAAACCTTTATTACCCATGTTTGCGTTCAATCTTTGACAGACATTCACAAGTCGATAAAATTACTACCACGCTAGCTCGACCATCAGTGGACCATATTCTTGTTGAGATAGACATTTTTGCAGTGCTAACTTGGAAGACAAGGATTCTCAACTCTTCATGTGACTATTAGCAAAAAGTTGAATATGAAGGTTTTCTGTCATTCTTGCAGATTTTTGGGTTGTAATCTTGTCAATTGTTTAAAGGACCATCCAAAATTAAGGCAGCCATCCTCTAAGGTTCAATCTACCAAGTAACGGGGGAGCGATCCCCACAATACTGCCTATGCGGAATTGGGATCAGAATGAAATCCCACCTTGTGACAACCTAGTAGTGGGATTTTCCGGCCGCTGCCAGCCCTTGTGGACCCCATTTTTATATTAGATGAAATAGAATTAGGGCTATTTTGCTTGGGAACTATTCATATATTTGTTATGAGCCAATTTGGGCACTTTTACTTTTGTTTTTATGCATTAGAGATTATTCTCTCTAGTTTTCTATTGCTGAAGTGTTGTATCATTGATCTTTTTCAGGTGTCATAACCTAATTGATCTAGATGGTGATTTCTCATGGATGTCTAAATATCTTTCCATACCTCCGCAACACTGCCTAACTACATTCGCTTATATTAGTATATATTATTTATGATTGTTTGCATATGAACTGCCTCTTTTGAGTACAAAAATAGAAATATATATTTCTTCACCTTACCATATGTTTTCGAGGTATTACCTTATTCCGGACCCGATATGTGATCATTCACTTCTTTAAAAAAGCATTAGACCATTAACAATAAATTAGTTAAACATGATGTATTTTTCTATCTTGATAACAGTATCATACTATCATGTAATTGCATCACCATGTGTTTTTTACATTGACTAACCATAAAATCTTTTTGCTTCTTAAAAACTGAATGAAGGAGCGCAATATTATTCTAGACATTTATATTAACATAGTTGAAGGTCATGCAGCATGACTGTAAGCATGTAATATTTATTCAATGGTTCAATAAAATTCTAGATTTCCTCTCAATACTTGTATGTGTTATTAGATATGAATTCTTCAAGCACTTTGTAGGTATTTATGAAAAATTCCGGGTGATGAGTTAACTTGTATAAGGCCTGGATTAACACCTTAGTGATCCTTTTCCACTCTTTTTTTTTATGGCTGTGAGATTGAAGGTTTGTCAAGTTTAATGTGTTCGAATCTTTTTTCGATGTGAACCTCATTGTTGCAACTAATAGGACAAACTGAGACTACGAATTCATAAACGAACATTAAATAATTAAGACAAGGCCAAAAAGATGAGTAATGGGAACACATGATTACTTCACACCATAATGTTCAACATAATTTCAAAGCTTTTCTGTTAACCAAAGTGCATTACCTTCCGTCGAAGGGACCAATATGCAGGTAGGATGGCTGCCCCATTTGATGTAACAAGAAAAATTGAATGCCAGATATGTCCTGAATTCAGGAAATAATATTTTATGAGATGTCAAAATAAATCCACAACACATCAATTAGAAATAACGTTATTTGAGGAAGTAATAGAATAAAATAAAATAATAATCTAATGCAATGGAACGAAAATTCAACATTCACAAGATTTTAATCTGAAAATAACAAAATTAGTTTCTAAATCAAAGCCAGAGAAGCTAAAATGAAAACAAATCACTTGTCACATCTAAAATGTAAAATTCAATTCCTTCAATGCTAAAATGTACTGCACGATTGAAGTTGCAGGAAAAAAACTGAAATTTGTGGCATGTCTGATAACAGCCTCTCTTGTATGTCTGATTCCCATTTTTTTCTGTTACCTTTTAAAGTATAGCTTTAACATAACAGTTTCAAATTAAACTTTCGGTTAATTTGAGAAATGAAAAACTGAAATTTGTGGCAACAAAAAAGAAATTCATCCAGCAATCCATTCCTTTTCCTCCTTTTCTAGGTATAACATAAAACACTATCAGTAATAAAAACTTATAATTAGCCAAAGAATCAATTAGACCATTGAAATCAACTATAAAAAGAAATCTAACATTATAATATGAAGAAAATAAGATATTGCACGAATGTTGGTTTTCCACATGAATATATTTTACAGTAACATTCAAGATCAGGATAATATATATATATATATATATATATATATATATATATATATATATATATATATATATATATATATATATATATATATATATATATATATATATATATATATATATATATATATATATATATATATATTATCAAAGCAACTTAGTCATCAAATTTGATTACCTTAAATAAATGAATGAGAAAAAAGCTAAATTGATGAAAGTCTTCTCAAAAAAAAAAAAAAAACATCAATCTAAGCAATGTAAAGCAGATTTTCTCAAACACTCATTTGATTTCAATGTCATGCAACCTATGAAGCATAAACAAGGACAAATTGACAAACACAACATGAAACAAACACGATAACACGGCATAACTATCAAAAGTAGAACATGACGTTCTCATGAAGGAAAGATGTAAAGATATTCTTTGTTGGGCACTTTGAAATCAGGATTAAGGACATACAAGACATTGTATCGAGTTCACTCATAAGCCCTTGAGTCATGAACAGATGAATGGATATATATTTTTTTTATTCTGCACACATCTTGGCATGTTAGCCCACGTTGGAAACACTAAAATAGCTTCAACAAAATTTCAAAGTTCGAGATATGCATCATGGTGTGTTGGAGATGTGTCTGTGTCTGGCACTTAGATGAGATGGACACAAATGGTATTTAAAAATGTCTATGCTTCATAGCATACAAAACAAAATAAATTAACCATTATATTATTATCTTGATGAAAATTTGGATTCAAACTACAAAGCACTTGTAATATAGTTTACACTAAATGATTACACACACAAACAAACATAATCATCATCATTAGCATTAACCTAATTATTAGTGGTCAACGGTTATAAATGCTAAATTTTCAATTATTAATGCTCAATTTTGCCTATGATGATAAATATATTATTCAAAATTATTTTGAATAACTTATATTCATGCAATCATAGGTCTACCCCCTTTTTCTTCCTAATACATTGGCACTAAATTTATCAACTGATCTACTGAGTGCATTTTCTATATTTGTTTTATATATCCAAATCACATAAATTTAATTTCAATCACCATATCCTGAACAGATTAGCTCCAATATTTCTTCTAATATAATTATTCATTAATTTATCCTCCGTTATACATCCATCTTAAGATTTTAACTTCTATCAAGCTTAAATAGATATCAATAATTATTTTACAGACCAATATTTAGATCCACAGAATATCGCCAACCTAATTGTAGTTTTATAATGTTTACCTTTAAGATCATGATATCATACAATCAAACGAAAATCCCTAAATACTTATCCATTAGATATCTTCCCTTAATTTTTGAAGGCATATCCTCACATGTATCTTCAATTTTTAGTATAATATATACAAAATATCTATCTATAACACGTAGGTATCATCTTATTTTCTAATGATACTGAATGAGAATTGTTGAAATCATACCTGAAAAAATTATAACATATAGCCAAACTTTGTTCTACAAATTCTAAGGCTTCAATCTTTTAAATATTTCCTCAATTATTCTATTTTTTTTACTTATTTTAGTAGGCGTAGCACTAATTATACTTGTATCATCTGCAAGAAATATAGTATATCATTATGAACATCCTTTGTAAGCATCTCTACAATCAATACAAAAATATATGGATTGAATGTTGATTACTAATGTAAACCTATAATATTTAAAATTTCTGGCACTCAACTATTTTTAATACTAGTCAAGACTCCATTATACATATTTCTAATAACATTTATATAACTTTAATGTTCATATTTCTTTCATTAAAGCCCACTAAATTGATTCTCATGAAAATCAAACATGTGTTTTCTCAAAATCAATAAAAATCACATTTTGATCCATCCTTTGTTCCCTATGCCTCTTCATTAATTGTCTTAGCACAACAATCACTTATATAATGAATCTTCTAGCAAGAAACCGAAATGATTCTTCCAAATTCATACAATTTTTCTAAGTTTATAATCCCTTACTAATATGGCTCAATTTCATAGCTCACAAATTTAATATCTCTATATGTAACACAATTTTGATCAAAACCTTTGCATTTAATATACGAAATATTTCTTTAATTTTGTCATCCTTCTAGCATTGAAAATTCTATTGAAAAGACTTGTTAGCCAAATAACTACAATATCCTCAGTTACTCTCAAAATCTTAATAAATATCTCATCTAAACCAGGGGCACTACTTGCATGCCTCATTTTTAAAGCTAACTTTTTTTAGGACTTTGATTGTAATTTTTTCATGTATTCATTATTTTCTTTATTGTGAAATTTTAGATAATTATTATAATTATAAATTTTTAGAAACAACTATTCATAATTTTGCACATACATTTATGTATATTTTTTAAATAAAAATTGTGAATTTTGAAGTAATTTGAGCCAATTCAAACCTAAATGAGTTCAACGAGCTTGTTTTGATCAATAAAAGTTAAGCTCAAACATCATATTAACAAATACTTGCAAACAATATTCGAATTCAAAAAAAAAAAAATTTTCTAGAAAAAAAGAGTCTTAAAGTGCAACATGCGATATTCAAACCCACGACTTCATGATGAAAAATTATACTCTCAATCACTATGTTGTGGGTAAATGCACGAACAAATAAATTTTTGAACGAGCCAAACATGAACGAATAATGAACTCACACAAACTTGACTTGTTTACACCCCTAGACGTGTGCATGTCTATTATTGAGGTGTTGATTCGAGCAAGATGCAAAATGCGAAACCATCCTACAAGAGCAGAAGTACTGGCCCTCTTGCTAGATTAATTCAACACCTTAGCCCTCTTGGATTGGGCAACCCCCTATGGGTTCCATTTTACCATATTAAGCTACTAATTAGGATTTATTCTATAGTGAGGCATTTACATATATTTTTTATATTGTTGGGGCAACTTTCACTTGGCATTACACCATAGAGACTATTCTCTCTAAAGTTATTGATACCGTTTTAGGGCTCTTAATAGGTGTTTAGGAAAAAGATTTAGCAAACAAGTTGTGGAATAACAAGTGACAGTAGGGGGTGTTGATGGCGCATCTAGAAGGATATAGACAACAAAATATATTGTTGAACAGTAAATTCAAGCCGTTTAGCAACTGTTCCAACTGAAAACAAGAGTCAAATAGTGAGGTGATGGTGACGAGGAATATCCACCACTTGTTTTGGGTAAGTTACAAACACATCACTTGCAAAAGAAGATGTTATAGCAGTCAATAGAGCAGAAATAAGAGCAAATCTATTGTGTACGTTCTATTTCTTGCTCCGGGATTGTTTTCCAGCCGTTGCCCAGTCACTAGTGCAGGATTTCAATCGCCATCACCCCTTTCTCCCTCATTACCCCTCTTATTTATATCCTAACCCATCTATTGATCCTTCCATAATGATTAAAAACCCCATATCAGAGCCTTTTAAATTCTAGACTTCCTTTTTCTGAAACCTAAACTCTAACCCATTACCTCCACCTAACCCTCAGCTTTTGACCAATCATAGATAAAAAATCTTCACCTTCACCACAACCCTAAAGTAAGGAGATCCATCATGAAGCCAATGAGAAATCCTCAAATGGGTGTTCAAGACCTTACCATGGAATAGATGCAAAGAGAAATCCTCCATTTACAATAGAAACAAGCTGATTTTGAAAGAAGACAACACCAAGAAGTCAACCACAGTAACATCGGTCACCAACTGAAAAAGAGAAGAGGAAGAAAAAACTTTCCACCAAGAAGCATCAAACAACAAAGAGCTGATGCCACATCGATTTCGCATTGAGTATAGGAGGTGAGAATGTGAAATTAGAGTTTATTGAGTGACTCCAGATTGTGGAACAGGTTTTTAAGTACAAAGATGTTCTGCCAAATACAAAAGGTGAAGCTAACTGTCATTAAGTTGAAAAAGATTGTTTTCCTATACTGGAAGAATTTGATGTGGATCCGCCAGCATAAGAAAAATAAAAAAAAAGATTACAACCTAGTCCAAAATAAAGAGATATGCAACACAAGTATCTCTATCATTTTGAGAATTCATCTTCTGTAGAAGAAGAAGTTATCAGAAAAGGAGCAAACCACTGAATTTGAACAACACATATTGCAGTGTGAGTTGGTGGAGCTAGAGTAAAATACTATCGCTTGATATCTTCAAGGATTGATGTCATTCATTGGCAACTCGATGTGGTTACAGCCTTATTGGACTTTATAGGATGTATAAACCCTAGCTCAGAGGGTGAAAAATAACACAGTAGCATCAGATCCATTCCACCCTTAAAAAGGGTTTGAACATCGATAGAAGCAACAAGAGCACTCTGGACAGAGTGCTAAGAACAATCCCTCAGTAGGGGAAGCCAACACAAGGGATTTCTCTTGGTCTAAGACATCGTATCAAGTTCACTCATATGCCCTTGACACCTCATTAACGTATGAACGGATATATTCTTTTATTCTACACACATTTTGGCATGTTAGACCATGTTGGAACTTATTTTAATACTAAGATAACGTCAACAATATTTCAAAATTCAAGACATGCATCAAGTTCTGATGAACACAAATAATATTTAAAAATGTCTATGCCTCATAGCATACAAAACAAAATAAATTAACCATTATATTATTATCTTGGTGAAAATTTGGATTCAAACTACAAAACACTTGTAATATTGGTTACACTAAATGATTATATTCACACACACACACACACACACACACACAAACACATAATCATCATCATTAGCATTATCCTAATTATTAGTGGTTAATGGTAAATGCTCAATTTTCAATTATCTATGCTTAATGTTGCCTGTGACGTTAAATATATTATTCAAAATTATTTTGAATAAATTATATTCATGTAATCTTAGGTCTACCCCCCTTTATTCTCCTTAATACATTGGCCCTAAATTTATCAACTTGTTCTTGCAGCTTTGTACCTTCACCTCGCTGCTACCAGCACATTTGCTGCTGCCACACTTTCAAGCTCATCAACCGCCCTTTTTCCCACCTCCCCCCCCCCCCCCAATCCCACCCCACCCTGAGAGCCATCCTAGTTTGAGTTTATGCTGTCACTTGTTGAAACTTCTAATTTCCAGTGTCTTTGGTTATAAGTTCTTCCTTGAATTCCGCAATAAAATTTGGTTTTTCACTGTTGTTACGTTAACTCTAGTATCATTTGGTATCAAAGCTGATCCAAGCCTAGTCATATCCTAAGGTTGCCAAAATCCACAAGAACCTAACCCCACCTCCACACAAAAATCATTCTATTTGTTGATTTTTCAAACCAACCACCCAAAAATTTTATCATCTTACATCATCCCTATACACCCTCTTCCGCCTACCCAAACCCCAACAACGCCACCGAAGACACAATTGTGAAAGACCTGTTCAGGATGAAATATCATAATGTCGTTTATAAGAAATCCGTAAAGAGATGCCCAAGAACCTTCGATAGATAATGTGTAGCGCAAAATCTCCAACTGCAATAGAGTCTTACCACCATCGAGAGGAGGAAATCTAGAAGGGTCACTAATAACCACAACAAAGACTTGCTAGATTGAAATAAAACAATGAATCACTTCCATCAGGTAGATTTCAAAGATGAAGCTACCCTGAAGACCAGACATTAAATATCAAAGAATCCAATTTTTTGAAGTAAAAGTGAATTTGACATATTTTGACAGTCACATGGATTTAGACGAGCTCATCGAATGACTTTAGACAGTGAAACGTGTCTTTGAATACTAGGACATCCCATCAAAGAAAATGGTAAACTAGCCTACAACAAATTAAGAAAAAGTGTATCTCGGTGGTGAGAGAACTTGAAGATCCTTCGATAGCTAGAAAAAAGGAGTACAAATTACTACCTGGACTATAAGATGACAAGAGAGATGCAACACCAGTACTTACCAATTAATTACAAATAGGACATGTTCTTGGGCGCACATCATCAGGTGACCGCCACATCTCACAGGCAGAGGTCAACACGGGCTCAAGTAGTAATAATACACCAAACAGAACAACCAAACAAATGACCACCTAAAAAGACATTAGTTTGGAGTTAAAAACCGACAAAACCAATACACTTTCTGAAATATATCCCAAACAGGAAGTGTTTCATGTACCAAGGATTTAGGCATATTGAATCGAATTGTCCAACCAGAAGAATGATCAATTCCACTGATCACGAAGCAGTTGAAGAAAAAGAAAATAATACAGTAGACACTGAAGAAGATAAGACACAAATGAGTATCAAATTTCAACTAATGCGAGATAAAAACTTATAACAAGCTGAGCTCATGAGAGATACTCCAACATAACTAACATTGGTGGTTCAAGGAGTACTCAGTTCGAGGAACCGACACCAGACACATGACAACCCCAAATAAGCCAATTTCAAACTTTTCAAATATATAATTTGCTTTTTAAGTTGCCCCTACTGAGGGAGTCCAACGTGTCAAAGATGATACTCTTTTACGCCTATTCTGGAAGACTATATGGAGTCATTTGAGTATTAGAATAAGTTCAACGATGCACCCACCGATAGATGATCAAACAGGATGGATGAATCATAAAGTTGAAAATCACCTTAGGATCTTTGAGGATAAGAACATCTTATAGTGGGACACAAACCCTTCTAGAGAAGAAGAAAAGACCACTCACGAGCAGTTACACTTCAATATTGTCATGAATGCTATACATTTCATCCCAGAGTTGATTCTTCTGTACATACTTGTTTATCAGATACATTTGGATGAGTACGAAGAGTAAAAGAGGCAAATTATAGATCTAGTGGCTCGAGAGTTACATTAGGAGAGTCTACTTCAATATACAGTTCCAGCTCAGGTTGTGCCAAAAAAGAATGGATACTTATTCTATCATAATGTGCTTTAGAATGACAGCGTCTGCAAAATTGACTTGCCAGGTAGTTACAATAGCTCTACCACCTTCAACATTGTTGATTTGACGTCATACTATGAGAAGATAGAAACTTTGATGTATGAGGTCGAAGCTCTCCTAAACTTCGGAGACTGATGCTCTAATGTTTTAATTTAAAACAAACTTAACTCACTTTTAAGACAGTCCTACTTAAAAGTGCCCCAATGTTTAATTTATGTAAATATGTTTAATTCAAAATGTCAAAATCATGTGTAACCTCATTAATTTATTAAAATAATTTTAACTAAATGTGATATAAATAATTTATTTTTGTAAAATTATATCTGCAACATTTCAAACCCATATTTCAAAACCTTCAAAAAGTTTTTAAAAGATGCCAAATTTATTTTTCTTAGAACACTTCATCATTTTGAACTTATTGTTCCAAAATATTTTCTTTAAATCGGATTTTCAAGTAATTTTATGAAATTTTTTTATCAAAATATACATGTTTTTATAATCGGTCCCTCTGTTTACTTAGCGTTGTCGCGCACCCTATGGGAGCGACTCCTTAGTTACCTAATATTATATATGTTATTTCTTCTTGTTTTAAGTCAATTTAGAGTAGGTCGCTCGAGTAGCCGCTAGTGTCTCTTTTTTTCATTCTCTGGCTGCATCTCACTCCCGAGGTGGTGATTATCTTTCATATCCCCTTCCGCAACCTCCCCGCATCGCTCCTGGCAGCTCCCAAATAGTGGTTCAGTTTTCCAATTTCAACTGTCTGTCCTTGCTGTCGCTGCCCTGAACTGTCGTCTTCTTGACACTGTGTTTTTTAAGGGTGTGTAATTATGCTCCCAAACAGACAATGTTGAGTTAAAGGAACACATTTCTTAGGATTTAAACATGAATGGAGGGAACTTCAACCCAAATGATTGCAAAATGGGTTGACCAATCTAGAAACATGACTAGATCGTAAGTTGTAAATGTCCTTGAGATGCTCAACTTCCTCGGTTTAAATAAATGCCAAACTTATGTCAACATGAGCTCTGGAAGACAGGTACATAAGAAATCACGCCTGCAGCTTACCACTTTTCTAGCACTTCATTACTTCTATTTTTACTTTGCCATAACAAACTAAAAATATGTCCAAAGCAGGCACTTAACAAACATTTTGCTAGACAATTAGACAGCGCACTATGCTAGGCTGCAAACAAAGTGTCATCAAGCAAATAATCAAAATAAGCAGCCTTTATATGATAAAAGGAGACTACCTCGCAGTGAAACAAGCTCTTTGCTGCAGTCATAGCCTCCATGATTTCGGTCACAGGCACAATAGCTGAATTCAAAGAAGAAACAAAAAAAATATTTATAAAGGAGAAAGAAATAATTCTCAGCTTAATTATGGCTACAACAGTCAATAAAGCTTAAAAGATTACCTGAAAAATGTCAATCCACTCTCCTCAACAGAATAATGGCATTGCCCGCTGGAAGAGCAATGTTTGGGGCACCCATCGAGAGAAATTGACATGGAACTTCGGTGTTTGCCAACATCAGTAGGGTGTCGCACTCCAAAACTCCAAATTCCTTCCCTGACATACAAAAGGTAGAATTCTATTCTTCCTTTACTTGAGTCATTAGATGTCACAAGCATTGATCCATTGCTATTGCTTGTGCTATTTACATAAAAATCCCAATTATCAATAGATGATGCACCGCCATATCTGGTGTAAATTTCATAGCCTATATTCTTGTCTGCTATTAATTGAAAATGTAGATTAGATCCAGCGGCACCGTGAGGAACCTCCAGGAAGAAGTAAGTCCATGCAACATTGTCGATGGAAGAGTTGCTCAAAAGTTGATCTAGGTGAAAATAAGTATCCTCCAAAGATCCATATTCACTTTGTGGAAGATAATAGGACTCAAAGGGAATACTTGAGCCTTTTCTCATAACTCGCTGCAAGTAATTATTATCAGTTTATCAATATAAATTTCACGAATGTTTGTTAGATTATGATAAAAAAAAATGAAATTGGAAAATCTAATCTGAATTCCAGTTCATGAAAACCATACTTAAGTAAATTAAGTTAGAAAGTAATACACAGTATCAAAAGAAACATTTGGTCAAGAAGTATGCAAGACTTGGTGGTTAAAACGGAAGCTGTAGTTTAGCTGTTGATCAAGAAATGCCAAAAATATTAAAAGAGGAAAAAAGCAAGAGAGAAAAGCGTGGGTGTAAAGTCCTCAACTGTTAGAATCGGTTCAAAAGAACCGCCATTAGTCAGTTCGTGAATTTACGCAGAAGTCAAAGCGAGCAGGACTTCATTCTTAAGATAAGACTGGTTTGAAGCCTGCAGGAGTGCAAACTGAGAGAAAAGTATGGGCCGCGTGAGCTTAAGTGAGATGACAGTGCTGAATCAAGCAACACAGAGAATGATCGCGAGAGAGAGTACGATGCAGGGAGATCAGAAAGGGTGAAAGTGAAACTGAAAGTGTACAAAGTCGAGAGTAGTGACATTAACCGAAAGCTACAGAAACCGAAGGATATAAGGATTGCTTAAGAATTAATCAATTTGCTATAACAGCTATATATTACTGTACGCAACTCATGTGAATCCCATCGACACAGGCCTTAAGTCAATCAAGTGAGCCCAATAATTCACATAAGCTAGAAGCAATAACAGGGAACAAGCACGGGAAACACATAAATCATTAACTAAAAATGGGTTATTTGAAGCAACTAAACTAGGATACAGAACTAATCGGTGCTATATGTGGAGGATGAGTGTGGCAAGGAGGAGCGTTCCAGCGCCCTTCCCTTTCTCAAATTCATATATATGGGGAAGGTTAATGTAGAAATGCTGAAGGAATAACAAAGGCTACAACCACAAATATGACATGGGCTTGCTTTCATGAAGTTGAGTAGCTCCAGTATATTTTATCTTAGAAATAAAATAACCAAGTTTGTGTTGCTCATAAAATTACTCTGGTGGTTTTGCATGCTTCTCTATTCTCTCCTATGTGCCGTAGGATATAAACATCTGCATACTCATTTACTCTCATTATTATGAACACCAAAGTGAAATTGTTTCAATTGACGTTGGGCAATGGATATTTACAAACCTTAGCTACAACAAGCAGCCACTCGTACCTTTGTCCGATCTATGTATAATGCCTGGGCGAACAAGAGCCTCACTGCTTTGTTTGAACGCCTCACAAGAATGGCCAAAATAGAAGTCATTAATCTCATTTGCCAAATAAGTCATTATCTTCAGTTTCATATTTATGAGTTAATTTTAATTTAGTAGGTTAATTAATTGGTTTAATGTTTTAATTAATTATTTATGAGTTAATTTCAATTTTTAATGTTTTAATTAATTATTTCTGAGTTCATTTCAATTTTAGTGTATTGATTAATAATTTTAAGTTCTGGTCAATATAATTAGAAGCGGTTAATGTAGGATTAGAAAAGGGTTTATGACTAATTAATTTCGGTTGGGGTATGATTAAGCAATTAAGGAGTGAATTAGTGAGGGGAACAATGACTAATACACGGTTTTAATGATTTAAAAGAATTAGGATTTCAGTTTTGGTGAATTAAGAAAGGGGAGTATGCTAATTACATGCTAAAACATTAAACAATGAAAAGCCCTATGATTTGTCACTAAAAAAAAAAATTTCCCACAACATCCACAAGGAAAACCTAAAGTTTCAGCATGAAACATGCATATACTTTTTCAGTTTAGGCAGGCATAAATAGCATGCAAACAAGATATTTTAATAATGTGAGACTACAAAAACACCCCGACGCTTGGCAAGGGGAACACCTGGCGGCAGTAATCTGCTGCAGTGCCCATTCCTGCCTTCGGAACCAAGTGTCAGGAAACCAGACGCCAGTGAGGGCGCCTAGGCCCCCAACGCCATGTTCGCGGAACAGAACCGAAGGAAACATGGCACCTAGAAGGGGAGCGGCCGCGCTTGTAGCCAAATTACTGCAGTTTGGTATTTTAAGTTTTCAGCTTCACGAATCTATTATGTGTGTGTTCAATACGTTGGAGTTGGATTTCGCGAGTTCTCCTATGCTAAAGAGGGAGAAGAAGCTCCCCGGAGTGTTACAAGTTGTAGAGAGACTTGAGTTAGTGTAATCTGTACATTTTTTCTAATTTTTTCATAGTGAATTTCTTGATGTGGTGTGGCTCCGTGGTTTCTACTCGTTCTCAGATTTTTTCACATTCAATCTTAGCGTTCTTGCATTTTATATGATCCTTGTGTTCTATGTTTCTGTTCCAAGTTTTATACCAGATCTCTCGAATCGATGTTCTACATTTCGTAGTGATTTAATCTCTAGCCTCAACAAATGGTATTAGAGCGGGATCGTTGGAAAAAAAATTTTGGTTCGATTAAGAGCAATGGTCGACGAAGCAAAGAACAACATGGAGAAGTTCAATGGTTTGAACTTTGCTTTCTAAAAAATGCAATTTGAAAATTTATTGTATAAAAAAAAGTATTTACCACTGGAATGTATCACCAAAAAGCCGGAATCGATGACTCTGAGAGCTTGGGAAGTGTTCGATCGAATAGCCTTAATTTTGATCCGACTTTCACTTTCCTCATCGGTTGCTTTCAACATTGTAAATGAAGAAACTACTGCCGATCTCATTGTTGCACAAACAATAATGTACGATAAATTTTCAACTTCAAATAAAGTATTTATGATAAAGAGATTGTTTAATATAAAGATGGTGGATGGTAGATCAGTGACTGAACACTTGAATAACTTCAATACTGTAACTAATAAATTGTGTTCTATTGGCATCAAGTTCGACGACGAGGTCAAGTCACTATTGCTTTTATCTTCATTGTCAGATAGTTGAGATTAATGATACGTTGGCGCCTAACCTAAGAGCAAATTTGTCTTTTGTACGCCTAAGGGAAATTGTCTATTATTATTATTATTATTATTATTATTATTGGGTATAAATAAGCTTGTTATATCTAGGGTTAAGTTTATGCATGAGATTGAGAGGTTTAGGTTTGGAAGAAATTTCCTATCTCTCGAATTGCAAGAATTGGGAGAGATCACCTACCTCTCGAATTGTAGGTGCTTATCATTTATATTCATGTGAGTTGTTTAGATTATCGCATTAAAAATTTATGCTTGCCCTAATTTTGATGGAAAGGCATGTCGATTTCTGTCTTGGATGATATCAAATTGATATCAGAGTAGTCAGTTCTGTGAATCAAAGAAAAAGAAAAAAACTTCAAGAACTAGAGTGTCAATCCACGACGTGATCTCGACTGCAAAGAAAGTCACAACGAGATCGTAGCTTACAGAGAAAGGCCTATATTTCAAAAATTGAAGATCAAAATGTACAGAGACCCGAAACTCCCATTTTCCTCTTACTTCCATTGTGCGATGCTGATGCACCGTCTGCGTGATACAGTCGCGTTGTCTATGCAATATAGTCACGAACAGAGCTAGTTGAGAAAGCAAAGACTGGGAAGCAGCGTACAGAGTCCCAAAACTCCATCTTTCGACTGGTGTTCTGTAAGCTTCATGACAGAACACTGCCATATATTTGCTCTCAAAGCTTGTTGTCGTGACAAATGCCTCGCAACACAATTGCAGTTCGAGTTATACGTGAAACAAAGGGGATTATTGCATACATTCATCTCCCTCGTACCGAACCGAGTTAAACAAACTCGATCAGAACTAGCGGGGAAGGCTACAACGATATCGAGTTTGTCATATGGACAGGAAATAATGGCGAACAAAATTTTGAAGTTAGAAGAAGAGATGTCAAATCAGATATGGGATGTAAGAAATGTTCTCCACCATTAAGGATAAGTTTTCTTCTATGGAGAATCAACTAGAGGATCGATTCAAGAGCATGGGGGAAATTTGAAAGATGCTAAAGAGGCATATTGAGAAGAAATCCAAAACCCCACCGACGACTCAATTTGCAAATCCTAATAAAAATTTGACTGGAGAATCTGTGACAATATGAAAAGGAAAACAAATTTAACATGAGAAAAATGAAGATGAAAACATCCACCATCACAAACCCCTCCCCGGGCTCTGATTGGGAGTGGATTAAAGATTTCTGATGGAGGCGGTTGGACAGGACATAGAGAAAAAATTATGCAAGAGCTATGAAGAAGCACAAAGAAGAAAACAAAAAAACAGGGAGGGGATATCACTACGATCGAAAGAGGGAGTTTTACCATCGATATATGAGGGGAAACAACGAAAGAAGAGGAAGTTGGGGTAGAGATGTTAGAGTTAGGAAGTTGAAGATGTCGATCTTCGATGAGGAAGACGCACATGGGTGGATGTATTGGGCGGAGCACTTCGCAGTGAATGGGCTAGATGGGGAGGAGAATGATACGATCCAGAACCAAAAATAGCGACCAAATAACGATGAAATTGCAATCGATAGGAGGAAAAAACTCAACGAGGACTGCACTTACAAAAATTAAAGGAAAATAAGCAAAATACAATGATAATCTAAGAGAGGTAGATCGACTCTTCACAAACCCTAGAGATTGCTAGGAACACCACCGAAAGAAAAGAAAGCTACAAACAAAACAAATTATGCATAAAAAAACCCTAGATTATTAGCCCTAATATATCCCTCCCAAATCCCTTCAAACTCCCCCCTCAAAAGCCCATTTAATTTCTCCTTCTTGCATATGTGATTACAACCCTCGTGGGCCCCACCTATATGCTGGATCTCTCGGTCGAAGCTTCCTACCACGACTCGCCTCCCTACTAAGTCGCACAACTCCTGGACGAACAAGGCGGGTAGCTCGTCTGATGCTTGACCAGTCCCACCTGGACCGATTGCATAACGGGCATAACAAAAGATCTTAGGGCGGTGGGTTTATGTTTGGAAGAGAAAGCTCTAGCCTGGTTTCAGTGGAGGGAGGCTAAATGTCTGATCCATTCGTGAGAGGAATTCAACGATTGTTTGTTGGAATATTTTCGAGCAATTTGGGAAGGAGAACTATACAAGCAATTCCTTGCATTGACTCAGAAGGAGAGTGTTATGAAATATAGTAAGAGATTTGAGCTATTATCAAGAAGGCTGAAGGGAATTTCTGAAACAGGATTGGACGGAAATTTCATGAAGGGCCTAAAGAACAACATACGAACATCGCTTCGACTATTGAGATCACGAGGATTGAAGGAGACAATGGAGCTAGCTTAGATAGTAGAGGAAAAGCATCATATGGAGAAGGCCGACAGAAGCAACACAAATGGAATGGCATACCAAACTGCACAGGACACGAATAATGGACCACGATCGAGAGCAATACTCAAGCGTCTTACAGAGGCAAAGATTTGGGAGAAGCGAGCCAAATGATTATATTTTCGGTGTGATGAGAAGTTTATACCAATACACTGTTGCAAGGATCGAAAATTAGAAGTTCTCATAGTGCATGACAAGGGCGTAGAGAACGAAAAAATAGAGAAAGCTATGGGGAGGAGGAACACTCTCACTTTTTCTCACCTTGAGGACAATTGGGGGGGGTGAGGGGCGGGCAGTATTATTACATTGGTTCCTGTTCTAAGGGCAATTTTGTATTTTGTATGCCTAAGGACAGTTTAATCTTTTATTATTATTATTGTTAAATAGGCTTGCTATGTTTAAGGTTAAGTTTATGCAAGGATTGAGTGGTGAGTCGTAAGTTTAGAGTTCGAGAGAGATTTTCTACCTCTCGAATTGTGGGAATTAAAAGAGATCGCCTACCTCTTGAATTGTAGGGGCTTATCGTTTGTGTTTATGTGCATTATTTGGATTATTGCAATAAAGATTTGTGTTTGCCTTAATTTCAGTAGAAAAGTGAGCCAATTTCTACATCGGATTGTATCAATGGACTAATCGTTGCGATGAGCAACTCTTCAGAAATAGGCGAGCAGCAAAACTTCATATTCTGTTCTGAATATTTAAAACAGAGGAAGGAATCTGAGTAAAAACATAAGCAGGGAAATATTCAAGTTCATGAGAGAAAAGTTTAGGTTAATGAGAGAAAGAGGTCGGGGTGAAAATTAGAGTTGTGGGAAGAAATATCATTTTAAGAAAAACTATAGAACTTCTAAGAATGTCAGTGGTGAAGGTTCGTATAGAAAACTCTCTACAAATGTCTCTATTGATGAAATCTAAAGTGACCCTAACTTTATCCCTAGTTAGTATTGAATCTTGGATAGCATATTCAAGAGCTTCTTTCATGTTTGTCCCAACAAATAGGTGTTCAAAAACTATACTCAAAGTGATCTAAAGAATGCATATTTGAAAGATAACAATACTTACAGTATTGTAAAAAATAGTGATGTTGATATCAAATTGTCAAATAGATCAATCTAGAAACTTAGGGTCCGTTTGGCGCAGCTTATTACTGTGTTTGGTGTTTTCGCAACACCGTGAAAGAGTTTGGATGATGCGTTTGGGCCGGCGGTCGGGGATCGCACGTAAGGGTTTATGTTACGATCTGGTGGATCTTTCGCCATTGGGAGAGGCCAGCATTCCGCGTTTAGGCACAACTTATTACAGAGCAGCCCCTCGATCCCGTCTCCTGCCCTAGCTCTGCGATCAAGCTCTCCCGTTCTCCGCTCTCAATATCGTGCACCCCCTGCTCTCCCGTTTCCTGGCCTAGCTTTGCGTAATGTATGCCTTTTCCTTTAGCTCGTCTCCCATAGACGAACTTTCTCCTTCCCCTCTCCCTCTCTCCCTCTTCTTCTTCTCCCTTTCCTAAGCGACATTCGTGGATGGGGTTATTGGCGATATGGGCAGCGGTACTAGTCCAGCTGCGCTCTGATTTGGGAATCGTCAAATTCCTCCTACGAACTCCGGAGAGAAGCAGGAAGACGGAACAGAGGCTGTTCGTTAACAGGACTCTCGTCAGTCAAGCTTCTTCCATTAGAGCAGGCAAGTCTTCTATCTCTTTCAATGGAGAAAGCTCTGGAATTACAAAGACTGTATTTTTATTATTATTTGTGTCGGGGAGGAAGAAATCAGAACATAGAAGAATGTAATGTAGAAAGACTGTAATAAAGAAACAGGTAATGATCAGAACAAGTATAAAATATGTAGAAAATATCAGAACGGTAGAAAGAATATGTTTTCACATCTAAATAACCCAAAAATATATTACTAATAATAATAAATAGATTATGGCATCAAAGTAGAGATTGTCAACATTAAACTTTTGCATAGATTAATCAATTGTAGTCTGCAATTGTTTGAGAAGCAAATGGTGTCAGGATTAGGGGAACAACCAGGGGCAGAATGGTCATTTATCCAACAACAGCTTCCAGTAAGCTGTTCTGAATAAGCTGCCTCAAACAACAAGCCAGCTTAGGGTCTGTTTGGGGCAGCTGCAACTTATCCAGCTTCTGCTGATAAGCAGCTTATCCTGATAATCTGCTGATGAGCAGCTGATCCGGATAAGCTGTCTGGTTGTTTGGTTGGCGCTTATGGAAAACAGCTGATCCTGAAAAATTGATCATTCAGCCCATGTTCTGAATAAGCAGTTTAGCTGTTTGGTTAATGCATTTTGTAAACAGCTTATTTGAAGCATTGAAACATTAATATAGGGTGATTACATAGCAATCTGAAATATTAATATTTATAAAACTAGCACTTTTCCTCAATCATTTCTCACAATCTCACCCAAATATCAAAGTACAAGATAAAACCCATACTTTTCAATTTAAATATATAACACAAAAAACAATCAAAATTCAATGAGCTCGAGATATTCATAATCATGCTTGTTATGAATTGGAATTTGGATATGAAATATTATAATATCGCCTCATTGACATCCATTTCCACCTTTTACTTTCACTCATCCCGTCTCTACATTAACAATTAACAATCCGGATATGAAATATTATAAACAAAAGAACATTTAGACATCAATTAAATATTTACATAAGCAATCCAAAACAAGAATACAATGGATGAGAATTCCATCAGAGCTTGCTTTACTACTCAATGTTTCTGTATTGTTTATCTCGGCCTTCACATATCTCATGCAAGCATCATATACTTATCTTTTCTTCTAAGCATAGTACACTTCATAACAATTCATAATTAAGAATACAATGGATGAGAATTCCACCAGAAATTCCAATTCATAACAATTCATAGTTAATAATTTTATGGGCAAAAGTTATGTAATATAACCTGGAATTATGATGCATACATAGGAGTGTAATGTCTCCAATGAAATGCTCACAAAATTCAAATCATTCCTCAGATATTCAAAAACTGTATTTGAAAGCATAAGGAATAGAAGCTCAGCTATTTAATTATGTAGTTTCTTAGCAAATTTCTTTCAGTAAAAACGGAGAGACAGAAATTTGCACCAGCACATCGGAAGAAGAAAAAACATTTCCAGTGAAAAAGACTGATTTTTTATGCCTTCTCACCGCTACTATTAACAAAAATGAACTAGTGGTGTATGAGAAAATTTACAGACTTAAAACCAGAGAAGAAGTGGAAAAGGTACCTGGTAAAAGTTGTACCCTGAATATAAGAAGAGGTAACATTAGCGGGCACAGGATTGAGAGAAGAAGTGGAAAAGGTACCTGGTAAAAGTTGTACCCTGAATATAAGAAGAGGTAACATTAGCGGGCACAGGATTGAGGTAACAATCAGTGGGCAGCGAAAGCGGCGAGGATTGCAGTAAAATTTGGAGATCAAAGAGTGAGAAAAGTGCGAACGAAGGCGAAGGATTGAAGCTCCGTTAGAGAGCGCGGCTCGCCTCCTTACAGTCGCGGAGAACAGCTCGTTTGGCCGACGAACTTCAGAAGAAGCGCGACTACCGGAACGGCGATCAGCGTTCCGGTAGTCTGGCTTTCGGCGACGGAGGATGGAGAGAGAGAGAGAGCTCAGCTGAAGCTTGGAGAGCAAGATGGCGTGGGTAAGACCGAACGGAAGGAGGAGGTTCGGAAGAGAGCGACGGAGGATGTGTAGGAGGGGGAGCCTGGCTTTCGGCGACGGAGACCAACGAACTTCGAATGGCTTGTTGACCTCAATTTTCGTGAGGTCTAGTTTTTCTCGTAGGAGTTAGGGTCTAGCCTTAGGGGTCTTCCTGCGACTATCTTAGAACCTTAGAAGTGGTGCCCGCCTCGTTTTAGCTCGACCTGTTTTCGTCTTCTTTTGGAGTTTCGCGTGTGTGGTATCGACTTCTAGCTCTTAGAAGGATGAAACCGACACGAGGAAACCCAAAATGGATTCCTATAGGACCTTTCCGAGCCTTAGGTTGGCCTTCTGCACAATTCACACTCCTGCNNNATATATATATATATGTAAATTAAAGAGTCCTTCCGAAGCGGGCGACGGGATTTCGATTCCGGCGGCCGACAGCTTCTTACGGGCGACCCCCAAACGTAACTCCCCCCTTTTAAACGCCGACATGGCTTTCAGCAAAGGAGAGCAAAGGTTCGTGAGAGAGGAGTAGAGGCGTAAAATGAAGGACAAAAATGCGGATCGCGGGTATAACCCTGCGATCTGCGTGTAATAGAAAAAATTAAACGCAGTTTTTAAATAATTTGTAGAAACGTGCTAAACAAACACGTAGGCGGCGTTTTCAAAACGCCGCCGCACTTATAAGCTGCCCCAAACTGGCCCTTATTCTGATAATCTACAGATTATCATATTATCAGAATAATTTGTTTATCAGCCGATTATAAATAATCAACAGCTGCCCCAAACAGACCCTTAATAAAGTTATACATGTTATATATTTGAAGGAAATTTTAGTTTTGTAAGTCAGCTTACAAGATCAGGATATATAACTACTTTCACAGGTGATTTGAGAAAGGTGACCACACAGGCAATGTTGATAGCTCGAGTCAAAATTGAAGGCACATTTTAACTAACCAATGAGATGTATGAATCATTGGTGTAGTTCGAACAAGGATTGATGCGATAATTTGGCACCACAGTCTTGATCATATGATTGTGAAATGAATGAAGTCTTATTTCTAAAACAAAGCTCATGATTTAGAGCAACATTTTTGTAAAGATTATATTTATAGCAAGCAAAAGAAAGTTACTTTCTCTAAAAATGGGTCAAAGATGAAGTTCAAAAAGCTGGAATTGGTGTATAATAGTGTATGGGGTCGTACTCCAATTTTTCCTATTTAAGGTTCTTAATGTTTTTTCCACTTTTATTTATGATCACACCAGCAAGGTATGGGTGTATTTCTTAAAATATAAATATGATGTGTTTGACGTGTTTAAAAGTGGAAAGTGACAGTTAGGAATGAGATTGGCTAGTGGTTGAAGTATATCATATCAAATAATGATGGCAAGTATCGTGATCAGAGGTTCAGAAGTTACTGTATTTCAGAAGAAATCAGACATGAGTTTATTGTTCCAAAGACACCAAAATAAAGTGATGTAACTAAGCCCAATAATAGAATCATCACATAGCATGCCAACAGTATGAGGTTGCATGTAGGCTTGTCAAAGCAATTCTGGGCAGAAGTAGTAGATATTACAATTTATCCCATATCGTGTTCTGTCGGTACATTTTAATGAGGGGTTACCTGGAGAAGCTTCGAGTGTCAGGGAGGTAAATCTATCACTTGATTCAAAATCTGTCAAGTGCACTTTTATTCAGCATGGTGATGACAGATTTTGAATCAAGATTTATTGAACACTTAAATACTTTATTGAACACTTAACTACAGTTCATCCGAAGTTCATGTTGATGCAGGATCCAGGATTAAACTTGATTCAAAATCTGTCAAGTGCACTTTTATTAAGCATGCTCAGATGAATTTCGGATTAAATTCTAGGAAAATTAAAATCAGAAGTTTATTAAGGGCAGGGATGTTACTTTCAATGGAATGGAGATATACAAAGAGAAAAACAGAACTCAGAATTGTCCTTCAGTTACTTCTAAAGAGTCTTCTAAATATTTCGAGATAGAAGATATTGGTGATCAAGAAGATGGAAAAATAAAAGGTGCTCGATCTAATGAAGCACCTCCTGCAAAATCAGATTGCCAATACAGAGGTATTCTCCTTGTACTATCTATTGCTAAATAGTAGTACTGAATCAAAATACTATGACGAAACCACTCGAGTTGAAGACTCTAAGGAGTGGAAGTTATTCACAGATGACGGGATACAACTACTGAGGTTAAATCAGACATAATATTTGGAAGAATTACCAGATGGTAAAAAGGCACTACACAAGTGGAATTACAGACTAAAAGAACAGTGAGATGATAGCAAACATTATAAGACAAGGCTTATTTTGAAAGAGTTTCAGTAAAATGAATAAGTAGACTATAATGAGATATTTTCTCTTATAATGAAAATGACAACTATCAAAATTGTGTTGAGCATGATAGCAGAAATATCTACATCTGAAGTAGATGAATGCGAAAACAACCTTCCTACATTGTGACTTAGAAGATGAACTATATATGGTGCAACCACGATATAAAATTTCATGAATAAAAGATACGGCCCGCAAACTAAAAAATTTTTTATGGCTTGCAGCTGACCCCAAGATAGTTGTACAAAAGATTTGATAAGTTTATGTCAGATAATGAGTACATGAAGTGTTAAGAAGATCGTTGTTGCTTCATCAAACATTTTGTAATTGTTATATTATGCTTCTTTTGTTTGTTAATGGCATGTTTATTGTGGATGCAAATATGGAGAAGATCAGGGATTTGAAGGAGCAACTATCAAGAGAACATGAAATGCAGAATTTAGCTCCAACTAAAATTATCGGCATGAGAATCGGTAATGATAGGAGTGTAGGAACATTGAAGTTGTCTTAGGCACAATATGTTGAGAAGATCTTATACATATTCAACATAAGTGAAGCAAAACCAATTTACACCCTCTTAAGTAGTTACTTTAAATTATCTAAGGAACAATTATCTAAGTCTGAAGCAGAACAAACACAAATAAGAAAAATCTATTGTGTTTCAATTATTGGAAGTTTTATATATGTGATAATATAGACAATGCTAAATATTATATATGCAATAAGTGGTCAGCAGATATACAAGTAATCCAGAAGAATATTATTGAGAGGTGGCAAAGTGGATTCTCGGATAATTGAGAGGAACACCACATTTATGTCAGGACAAAGTACATCCAACTACGGTATCACTTCATTTGTTCACTCCTAGAAGATGGTCAATTATCTTTAGAGAAGATAAACACGGCTCAAAATCCTGCAATTATATTGACTAAGGCTATTACAATTGAGAAACTAAAACTATGTTTGGCTTCAGTTGGAATTCAAGAAGTTTGAGACCAAGGTTTAGCCGCACTACAGTACATCGCTATGAAGTTGGTATAGACTTAGAGGAGAGAAATCAATTGCAATCAGTCTCCCAAGTAGAAGATTAATTGTGGTAAGGAGGAGCGTCCTAGAGCCTTGGGAGATGACTTGGTACTTGGCAAGGGGACCCCAACGCCACTAGGGACGCTACAGCTCCCGTTCCTGCCTCTAAAACAGAGCGCAAAAAACCAACACTAGTGAGTGCGCCTAGGCTCCCAACACCATGTTTCTGGGACAGAGTCGAACGAAACTCGATGCCCGGGAGGGGTGCAGCTGCACCTGTAACCGAATTTCTACATTTTGGAAATTTAAGTCTTCATTTTCGTTGGTTTGTTATGTGTGTTATGTGCGTTGGAGTTGAATTTTGCGAGTTCTCTTGTGTGAAAGAGAGGGTAGAAGCATCCCAGAGTGTTACAAGTTGTAGAGAGGCTTGGGTGAGGTGTAATGTGCATATTTCTTCTCATTTCTTCATAGTGAATTTCTTAGTGTGGCGAGGCTCTGTGATTTTTTCCCTTTTTCGGGTTTTTCAATATTAAATCTTGGTGTTCTTGTATTTTTCTGTGATTCTTGTGTTGTGTTTTTTTTTTCCAAATTTTGCTTTAGATGTCTCAAATAGGTGTTCAGCATTTCATTGAATCTCCGGTCTCAATTGGACCTCACAATCAAATAGATGTTCAACATTTCATTGAATCTCCGGTTTCAACAATTGGACCTCACAATCAAAAGTATTTTAGAAGGTATTTTTGGAGCCTACTGGCATGTGACTTGCCAAGACATTGGTATGGGCATCCATTTCACTATCCACAAGCAAGGTGCTCACCCCATGTTATAATTTAGATGAAGTTAAATAAAAGATCAAGAAATCCTCAACAATTGTCTACTAAAATAAAAACTTATTTGTCCTCTTAATCCATTAAAAAAAAAGTTTCAACCTTGTTTCTAAAGTCTATACAAAATCAAAAAATTAAAATAAATTAAAATAAAGAAAACTCCTAAGCTGACTCAAGCAACACATCACTTGCTCAATACTCTCATAGGACCCACTTCCTCACAGCCTCTCCACCATTGATGTAGCAACACATCGCTTGCTCAATACTCTCATAGGACCCACTTCCTCACAACATCTCCACCATTGATTTGCTACATTGCACGCTCATTAGATCATTTCTTCTCACACAACTCTCACTTGCTTCTTCACTAACTCACACAACTGTTACTCCTTCCACGGGAACTGACTCGCCTGGTTAATCTTTATAATCAATTCACACCCTTGCCTTCTTGCTAGGATTTCTTTGCCACTACTGACTAACCCATTTGTAACCCTTATCTTTGCTTCTACTGACTTGAGTTTCCAGTCCTCACAGAGGCGCTTCCCCTAAATTTACTACCTACAAAGGAAACATAAACTTCTCCATCAGTATAGCACATGCACTTGTAGCTAAAAACAAATAAGAGAATTTTCCCAATTTGCACTATTCTTTGCATTCAAACCTACCAGGTGTTGCACAAAAGCAACTATGCATTGTGCCCTATGGATACAATCGGATGACGAAAACATATAGAGAAATTTACATACGTTGCACACAAATTTTATGTATTTACATATCTTAAATCTAAACTTCTATATTTTCTTACATAACACTTCGGTGTCGTAAACCTATGCACGAAAATATGAATTTGACTTTTAAAAAGTGGTAATAGTGCTATTCTTGATGTGATATTAAAGATTTGAATGCTATGGATGTAAAAATAAAAATTTAGGTGTGATATATGTAAATGCATAAGAATTGTGAGCTATGCATGTAAATGTCGCAAACATAAAATGAACAGCAAGTCCTTATTAGGTTCAACAGTACTGGAAATATTCATACCTGAAGAGCATGTGATTCCCAGGTGCAGTTCTGTCCAGCCTTCCCATAACTGCACTGATACAATAGCCACTCCAAAGAGAAACACAACGTGGCCATAGAAAAATTTCCTTCAATTTCTCCATCTATTTTTTTCTGGTTCAGAACCTGCAGGGCAACAAACCACTGTCCAATTCTAGGAGAATTAACTATTAAGGGGTTCCTGCTTATTTCAGCAGAATAATCATGCACCGAACTAAGTGGCATTGCATTATATCGAGCATAACACATAACGAGAATTCCTTCAAAACCTGCCGAACCGTTGGATACAGATGTTTGATTCAACATTAGCTCTGCAACAGTGATGCTGAACTGAGCTACTGGAACTACTATATCCAAAGAGTAGACTTTTAGCTCTCCATTGCCTATGCAAGACAACAGAGAATTATTACAGCTGACCAAAAGTTCTGCTGGTAACGAAATATTGGAGCTTATGGCCACCCTTCTCCTTTTAACAGGGTTTTGTACATAATTATCATATTTGAGGTCCAAACCATTCCTGCTGTTGTACAAATTGACATCTAAAAGGTTCCTAGGATGCTTATAATTAGAAGATTGAGAACAAGAAATCATATCGAATGTATTGTTGCAGTAAGCACCCCATGTTGTTGAAGAATCACATCCTTCCACATTTATTGTTGCACTTAGCGTGTAAGAATGACCTCGGCTAATCTGCAATTTTATAAAATGTTTACAAAGACTACCATTCAGAAGGTTGAAGTTATACTTAATACTAATGAAACATTGCTAACTGAAGAACGTACCATCTTTGACTGAGTGCGTTCGGGTCCAAGGCCATTAAAAAATCCAATGTACCATTGTCCCGGAGACACCTATACAGTATTTCCTAACCTGAGTAAGGACATATTTTAAAGGCAGTTTAAAGCTTAATATTTATCAACAAAAGAGCTTTTTTACCTCATGAGCCTACTTGACTCGTGTATGACTCGCTAAGTGAATTTAATGATAATAAATCTTATTTGATAATTGACTGTGTTCCCTTTCAGGTTAATCATTTAATGGCAAACATCAAAATGAAAGATTGCTTCCACAAAGCTAACTTAGGACTAATTTGCTATTTGAAGGATGGGCTCAAAGTGCAAAGTCATGAAGACTCATGAGAAAGTTCAACTAAGATCAACATTGTCTAGAGTGTGACTTTTAAGTAGATTTTAAAGTAACTTGATTCAGTGAATTTACAAAAAGTGGGACTGATAGTGACCACAAAATAAAATTGATTAAATTTTATCTATATTTATTCAAAAAATTTTAGATATTACAAAAATTATCTCATAAATTCTGAGAAGTTGTTTAAATTTATTAAAATTTATTTATTTTATAGGCCTTTATTGTTTAGAGAAATCATAATAATTAATAATCAAGCACTAACAATTTATTTCATCTTGGAATTAATTACTAATATTATTAGTAAGTTGTTGTTGTATTAGTAAGTTTTTGTGAGCTCAAATAAGTTGTTGTTGCATCACTCACTTAAAAATTAATTATTTATTATGGACCATTATTCACATATATCGTCTTACACCAGTAGGATAGATTTAATAATTACAAGTTATGCGCTAATATTGAAGATAGTATCAAATAAGTTGTGATTAACACGAAACATATTAGACTAACACATCTTGTATATATCCTTTGTATTTTATTGGGATATTTGATTGTTAAATTTTTGCTTCCGCATGCTTGCCTTTGAATGGTCAGGTAAAATTTTGAAATGATTTAAATTATGTTACTCTTCCTTTTCTTGATGTAAGTTTAAGCTAAAAATTGATAAAAATATTTGATGTTCTTTCTAAGCATTTTAAACTTTGCAAAAGATCCTTACAACACGCATTTTGGATTTTGCATATTCTTGTGACCATTCTTCCATGCTAGAAAAGTTAAATTTTGATTTATCAAGCTTTTGTAATGTTTGGGTTGTTTTCCAAAATTATGATTTACTGTTTTCAATGGGCAATCATCTTCTTGAAAAGAAATTGAATCGAGTAAAACAAACAATTTTTATATTGATTGTTTACAATATGCTCTCCAACTAGATGATAACATGTTTTAAAGCTTAAAACCAGCAGAAAAGTTTAGACGGACTAACTTCTTTGCTTAGTGTTGAAAATATGATAAGTGATCGAATTAGAAGATTAAGGAGAATGTCAAAAAGTTCAAGATTAAAAATTCACAAAGATAGTCCTCCAATATTAGAGACAATAAGAAGAACAGGACAAAGTGTGGAGAGAAAGAAAAGTAAAAAAGAAACTAAGATCCTTGTAACACTTGTTGTAGAAAAAAATAAGAGAAAGAAAGTTGGGCACTCCCCAACATCTTCTTGTACCCAATACAACTTTGAGAAAAATGAGTTAAATAAAATTTCATACAATAAAACATCCAATTTTTTCATAAACCAGTAGATGTTCATGAGAATTTGAAGGAGAAACATGTTTCTACTAGGAAGGAGTCAAAATCATTTAAGGAAATTATATATACTTTAAATGAAAAAATTAACAAACTCAAGCATAGTTATCTCAAGTTAAAAGAACACAATTTTATGTTCTATGTTTATTGAAGAAAATAAAAACCAGAAAACAATTTTATAACATATATTCATGAAAAGAAATGCTTTACAAATTAAAATTAGGAGTTTAGAGTATGAAAATGCTAGTTTATTAAATGATTTCTTATGAAATGCATTTTCTAGCATTTATTATTCTTGTGATCATGATATTGATTCTCCAAATGCTAAGATTAAAGATTGAATTGTAGCTAGTAGAATAAAATTAATGATTTATCTTCATTTAGCACCTGTTTTAGTTCTTGTAGGAATTTTATTCACATTACAAATTTATCCATGTATACGAGAAATAAAAAAAGAGTTTTTAAAACATACAGGCATGCTCTACCTAGTATTCGTTACAAATGTTGTGATAGGAATGAGTGTTTTGCATACACTCACACACACACACACATTTAGGAGATCAATAAATTATACTAACCTATTATCACAAATATGATCCCTAAAGAAACTAGTTCGCTTTCATCACAATACACATTCACAAACATTAATGTTAGTAATTCTAGTAAACCCATGCTTGTTTTATGTATCAAATGAAAGCGAGTACATGTTAAGCACTTTATATAAGACCAGTGAAACTAATTTAGAGAAGGTTTGGAGTACAAATATTTCAAACTGGATAAATATAAGATATACATTCAAATCAAATTTGAAAGGCATGGTAAGAGGTAAATGTTTGGTTAGAATAAGTTTCATATAAAACATAGTTAATCTAACTTCAACTGTACAAAGTTTGGACTTAGTCGCTGGCAAACAACCGCTATGAACTTCCCGATGTGAGCCTGGAACATTTGATTCATAACCTCATGAACATGTTGGGTAGACAGCACGAAAGGCATGACTGTTTACTTGTATAATCCCTCCTGAGTCTTGAAAGCAGTCTCACACTCGTCCCCTGGTCTCATCGTGATGTGGCGATATCCACTATGTAAGTTGATCTTGGAAAAAATAATGGCTCCATGCAACTAATCTAAGAGGTCATCATTGCGGCTATAGAAAACCTATATTTGATGGTGATCTTGTTGATAGCTCGTTTATTAATGCACACCCTCCACGATCCGTCTTTAGGCACTATCAACGAGAAGAGAACACATAAGTTGTTACTCTTTCTCACTAAGCCTCTCACAATGAGATTTTGTATCTGGACTCTCTCAGTGAACACCAAGGAATATACAACCTGTTTTGGTAGAATAGATAATCATCAACGATTTGATACTGTCTGGTAAGACTCTCTTAACATTGCTCCCAAATCTCTCTGAAATTTTCATCCGTCTCGTCCAACTCCTTCACTACCTCAAATCCTGCAACTCTAGTTTTCATAGAAGTGATCAGCAAATGACAGCATTTCAATGTATCTGTTGCCCGACTCTAGCTTCTCTCTTTGTGCTTAAGCACAAATTGGAACGATGTCAAGAACTCCGCCAAGGAAGCATGTCGTTCTTTCAGATTGTTCTCGTTGTTTAAAAACTTGAAAGCCTCATGATCCATAAATAAAATCAACCTGCTTGTCAGTAGATAATAATTCCAGTGATTAAGAGCTCTCAAAATCACATAGAACTCTTTGTTGGACGTCGAATGCTTTCTCCTCGACTCATTCAACTTCTCAAAGAAGAAGGCTATGAGATGGCCTACCTAGCTCGGCACTACTCCGATCCCCACATTTGAGGTGTCACACTCCACCTCGAACAACTGACTGAAGTCTGATAATGTCAATACTGGTGCCTGAGTCACCTTCTTTTTCAGGGTATCGAAAATGGACCGAGCTACCTACGTCCACCGGAACTTCTCCCTTTCAAATATTCTATTAAGAGAGTTGTAAATGTGTTGAAGCTCTATATGAACCACCTATAAAACGATGCCAACCCTAAAAATTGTCTCAACTCAGTAAAGAACTATGAGAGCATCCAGCTCGTGATGGTCTCAACCTGTAGGATATAACTGAATGCCTGCACTGACACAATATAGCCCAAAAATATACGTGCTGCCAGGAAGTAACATTTCTTTGGATGGGCATATTGTTTATCCGATGGCAAAATTGTGAAGACTATCCTCAAGTGTTGCAAGTGCTCCTCCACGAATCTGTTGTATGCAAGAATATAATCGATGCACATAACTACAAACTTACCAATGTGAGCCCGAAACAGTTAGTTCATCAACCTCATGAACATGTTGGGCATATTGGAAAGCCCGAAAGGCATAACTGGTCACTCATATAATCCATCCCGGACCTTAAAAGCAGTCCTTCACTCGTCTCCTGGTCTTATCTTGATCTGGTGGTATCCACTGCATAAGTCGATCTTGGAAAAGGCAACGGCTCCATGCAACTAATCTAAGAGGTCGTCCAAGCGAAGTATAGGGAACCTATATTTGATGGAGTTCTTGTTGATAGCTTGACTATCGATGCACATCCTCCATGATCAATTCTTCTTAGGCACCATGAAAGCGAGGACAACACACGGGGTGGTATTCTCTCTCACCAAATCTCTCGCAATGAAATCTTGTACTTGTCACTGTAATTCCTGTTGACCTCAATTTTCGTGAGGTCTAGTATTTCTCGTAGGAGTTAGGATCTAGCCTTAGGGGTCTTCCTGCGACTATCTTAGAACTTTAGAAGTGGTGCCCGCCTCGTTTTAGTTCGACCTATTTCCGTCCTCTTTTGGAGTTTCATGTGTGTGGTATCGACTTCTAGCACTTAGAAAGATGAAACCGACATGAGGAAGCCCAAAGTGGATTCCTATAGGACCTTTCCGAGCCTTAGGGTGGCCTTCTGCACAATTCGCACTCCCGCGCGCACAAGCTTCGCAATTCGGAGAGTCGACGTAGCCGATCGCCGCAACTCGCATTGCCTGCACTGTTACCCGTCAAATGCTCAGTAAACCTTTTGGGACGATCGATCGCGGGTCGATATTTTGTGAAATTTGAATTTTGACGCGTTTTGACCCGATTGTCGACGACGTCGTCCGAGCGACCCCGGATGACGAAACGGATTGCGCCAACGCGTCCGGAACGTCGATTTTGCCNNTAGTCGTTTTGGGGCGTACGGTGTTGATGATAAAGGCACACCGAAGATAGAGCAGAAAGATACCCTATCCTATAACATCAAGATCCAGGCATTTGATGAACAATAGAATATGGTATCCTTCACCGACATGAGTCTAGCGGTAGTCGGCTCGAACCTCCTCAGGTTGTTGGCAGTTCTATGCCCGGTAGCGTAATCGACTCGTGGACAACCAAAATAAAAAGAAAAGATAAGTTTTTGATAAATTATTTTCAAACAAAATATACTTCTCCACGAAACAAAATGGATAACTCTTCTTTGCATGCCTAAGAAGCTGTGTGTATGTCAATAACATAAATTTTAAAAATGCATTTTAAAATTGGTTGTCCACCTGGCGAATACCTGTTTAGGCTGGAAAATAGCCCCCTAAGTGAGGTTCAAGACACACTTCTAGACGAGTGACGGGTTATATACATTCAGGTGACCGAGTAGCCTTCGTGGTCCCTCAAGAATAAATATAGCTGAGCCTAGTCTCATACGAGTGCTTGCGGTCCCCCTTGTCCGGGTTTTCTTTTTGTTTTATCGAAGTTTTGGGGACGAGACATTCGTGTTACTTTTCTTTTCTTTCGGGATTTCCCCCAGGAGTTTTGAGGATTTTCTTTTACTTAAGTCTTTTTCGTCGAGTCTCTCGAGTCTTTTTCGCTTTTTCTCGGATGTCTTGGACAACGTTCTCTTCCGGATTTTGTTTTTAGAGATGTATTTAGGTCTGCTATGTTTAAGGGGCATCGGATCTCACGGGCGTACAGGTTTGCTTTACATTTTACAGTACTTAATTTTCCTATTTCTACCTGCTGTTGTTCTTCCTGTATAGCATATTTTCCTGTTTCTACCTGTTGTTCTTCCTGTAAAGCATATCATATTACTCCTGTTTCTACTTGCTATTATTCTCCATGTATAGCATGCTACACTTGTCCTGTTTTTACCTGCTACTGTCTTTCATGTATAGCATGTTGTACTGCTCCTGTTTTTGCCTACTACTGTTCCACTTGCATGCTACTGTTCATTCCTGTATCGCACGCTTTACATTTTATAACTTTAAACATGTTTACACCTTTTTTACATAGGATGTTTAGAGGACTACAACCATAGGGCCGTTTGATTTGATACTATAACTGGACACCCTAGAAAACTTAAACTCGTCACGTCGAGGAGCTTGGAGCTAGCGCAGTGGGCAGCACGGCCATCTTCAACAGCAGAACATGTTTTCCTCAGCAAAACCATTCCTTTTCCTAGAAATTAAATAACAATCCATAGGTTTTCGAGGTTGTTTGCCTAGCGCAACATAAATCCTCCACCTTTTCTTTAGGCATTCGTATAGCTCTGCTATACGATTTAAGCCCTAACTCGTTCTAGGTTCCGAGGTTGTCGTCCGATACGACGTAAATCCTCATATCTTCTAGGCAATTTGTGTGACCCTGTCACGCAAATATAAGCCCTAATTAAGTAAAAATGGCAGGATGAAACACTTTAATAATTTCTTCTCAAAAGTGGAGCCAAATCATAGGATAGACTGGGAAGTCACTGAGGTTCTCCTCAGGATCTGTGACCTCCCCTAATTTCTCTTCATTTGGATTCCTCAACAATGTTCCAGATTTGAGTCTTTCCCCTTTCAAACCTTCTTAGTCCGATTTCGTTGAAAAGTCCTATCCTTTTGACCTCTTTGAAGACATTATCCCCTGATTTTTCTCGAGAGTTTTCTTAGACGACTTCGGTCATTTAAGATGTAATTAACTATAGGGGCTTGCCCTTATAGGGAGCTTTTCCGAACCCAGCTTAAAATAAACCCTATTTAATTCTTCTGTATTAAATAGGAGAACTTGTCAGCAAATAAAACGGTTTCGCAGACCAAATGGATGTCATATCTTTCTTTGTTTATTTGAGCGAGTCTCACCCTCAAATCTTGTGTTTATCCCTCAGGATAGATACAAGATTTGAGGTTGAGTGCTCTTTCATTTAAACTGTGAAAAATATGAGGTCAGTTTGATTTTATATTTTCTTAAAATTATATATATATACGTAAATTAAAAAGTCCTTCCGAAGCGGACGACGGGATTCCAATTCCGGCGACCGACAGCTTCTTACGGGCGACCCCCAAACATTAACTTTTTCCCCTTTTAAGCGCCGACAATTCCCCGTACTCTGCAGGTCGCAATCAATAGAAATGTCGATTTGGCAACACTAATCCAAGGATGAGATCTACGGCATGATGATGTCCCTCAATAGTGGCAACCCCTCTAGAAGGATGTCAGTCATCACGTCCTAAAATTCAGCTAGCAGTGGTTGTATAGGCTCTAGTATCTCAATCTCTTCCTCGGTTCCCTCTAAAATCACTAAATTCATGGCCGCTAGAGCCTCTTGTACCAACTGCATAAAGGTGGCTCATAGAACTACCATCTGCTATGGGATATCTACTCTCGAGTCCCTGATGAGCAAAAGAACTGACTTCTATCCTTCTTAAACAAATAAGTGCTCTTAAACCCGTCATGTTGGGCCTTACGGTCGAACTATCACAGTCTCTCCAACAAAAGATAGTGTGCATCCATAAGTACCAAATCGCACCACAGCTACTCTTGTAACTAGTCTCCAATAGAAAACTCAACTAAGCATCGTTGATCCACTTGTGTCTCATTTCCCCTTCTCAACCAGATAAGAGAACAGGGTTGAGGATGCTTCTGCATTGCCAAATTCAGTTTCTTCACATCCTAGTGGATATCACATTCTCATAGTTCCCACCATCAATAATAGGCTACAGACCTTACCTCTCACGATACACCTGGTGTAGAAAATGTTATGTCTTAGCCATGAATGATCCTTCTCTGACTTGGCCTGTAGGACCCTCCTTATGACTAAAATCTCTCCCTCATCTCCCTATAGTTGAAGTTCCTCATCCTGATCCTCCATGGTTTCCTCATCCTGATCCTCCATCGTTTCCTCCTCGCTTCCTCGATGGCACCCAACTCAATGAAGGAAACAACTTAGCTCGTAGGGCAGTTGGAGGTAGTGCTCATAGCGGTTCACCTAAAACAACTCCTGACAGGCACTATACCGGGCGTGTTACTCTTCTCAGCCTTCTTTCCACTACGATTTATCTTGTCATTCCCCTGTCCAGTCTCCACAACCCCTCCACACTTAATCTTATTCGTAGCTACAGCTGTAGGCGGTTGTCCGAATGAGGACGGTTGTCTGTTTTATTTATGTTGTTTCTCCACCTTCAATACTAAGTTATGGACATCTCCCAAAGACTAATAGGGTTGCAATTGAACAACATTACTGACAGCTTGCTTCGGGCCTGCAAAATATTCAGTTATAATATGTTCATTTGGCTCGACTAGCTCGTATTTCATCTGAAGCTGCTCAAACTGTGTCGTGAACTCCTCCACTGATAGAGCCTCTGAAATATATCCTGACGTAGTAAGAAGGTAATTATTTCCTCTGCATCTCCTTCCTCATCTTCTCCCATCTAATAATATTATCAGTTCCTTCTCTCATTCTTTATCCTGCAAATTTTTCAACCACAAAAGTGAGCTCTTATTCATTTTGATGGGCGCGAGCTTCACCCTCCTATCTTATCGCACCTCTTTGCACTCTAACATTCTCTCATCCCGCTGTAATCATTCCATAAAATCATATGGATCCATCCCTCCTTCGAACTCCTGTAGATTCACTTTCACTCTGAAATCTCTATGTCCTCCATGCGTCGCCTCCTCTCTTGGCCTCCTCTGATAATGAATTTTGAAGCATCATAGTCTGTCCTCCTTATCACTGAAGTCCTCCCTATAAAAGGGTTTCAAATTCTCATCTCCTTCTCAACTGTGACTCTCTGTATCACGTTCGAGAGTAAATTTTCCATCTGCCTTGTCATCAATTTACGCAAGCCTCTGCTGAGGTTGACAGATCTCTCGTTGTATCTCTTTCCAGGTAAATTCAAACATGTGACTCATTGATGGCATAGTTAAGGTTTAGATTTATGGGAGTGGAAGAGGGTATTGGAATGGGGAACAGAAAGATTTTTGGCGGGTCGAGGTAGATTTGGGGTATGGCGGATGCTAAAAGTCCTAAGATAAGACTAGGGTTAAGCTAACTCAAATACCAAATGATGCTAAAGTTAACCCAAAATAACAATAAGAAGCAAGCTTTTATTGCTGAAAACATATAACAGTTGCAATCAAATACTTTGGAATTGAAGAAAACAACAAAGACACCACACAAACTCTGGCGAGGGCAGACCGGTGGTGTGTGGTTAGTGGCCGAAACAGGGGTAAGGAGGGAAGTTTTAGGGGTGTGACTATGGGTGAACAAGGGGAGCTTCGGTTGTGGGTCAGCCTGGTCGGCTGTAGGTAGGGGGTAGGGGACATGCTCAGAGTAGTTGGCTTCAAGTAGGGGCGTTGTGGGTTGGTTATAGGTAGGAGGATGAGTGTTGTAGGGTAGGGAGGAGTTAGCTGACTGTAGGAGGGTTTGGGGTAGATTACAAGGAAGAGCATGACTGCAGTAGGGGTAGGGAGGAGCTGGCTGCAAGTAGAAGGGGAAAGGAGAGGGAATACGAGGAGATAACCACCACCTTAGAGCAGGACATGGCTGGAGCACCAATTGTCCTCAGATACAACTCTAGCAAGAAAGAGACGCCAATGGCAAAGAAATGGAAGCAAAAAACTAACCCCAACCTAAGAAAAATAACATATATATAATATTGATAACTAATGGGGAGTCCCTCCTCTTTGGCAGCAACCCTAACCCAATAGAAAGGCTCGGTCGGCCCTTGAACCTGCTCTGATGAACCGGTTCAGCACAGGGATGAGCCCTGCGTCAATTACATGTTACACTCTACATAGCTCCATGTGTACCCATAAAACCAAATTAATCATTTATATAGCCATGTGCGTAACCATAAGACCTAGGTTCTTTGATGTAATAAACCCAACAAATGACTAATCCAATGTGGCTAAATCATTATTTTATTGGCCTCATTGCTGAGTGTCATTAATTATTCAAGAGCCTCCTAAACCATTAACCTCCCAAAATTTCTCTCCCAGTAAGCTTTTAAACTCTCGCATGTAAGGAAAAAAGACAGACATTTAACCAAAAAATTAAACTTTTGCATTCAACATAAAACTGGTGATGCCTTGAAACAGAATTTAGTGAATCGCATAATTGCGTAGCATTAAAGCTTATGTCAATCAAGGAGGACGGAAATCAGACAGCTGAATTAGGAGTTTTTTATAATTAGGAGCTTCCTTATTTAAATTATTTCCAATGCATTTATTCTGATTTATTTCCCTTTTAGCTGAATATTTAGATTAGAAATATGTATTACTAAGTTACCTAAAATAGATTATACAGCTTATTTTATACTTAAAATAGATTTTAAGATTATTATTTAATGGAATGAAAGGAAAGAGAAAAGGCATCGAGCCTATTCAGCATTCAGCCAATTTTTCTCAAAACTTTGACATGGTATCATCGTCAAATTTTTGCCCTAACCACTGATAATCGTTGGAGGACCGTCCAGACTCCCTTCCTGCCACCCTTCTTACGGGACGGGAAAGGAGGAACCATTTCTTTGCCTTAATTTTCGTTCGTCTGCTCGTCATCTCATTATATCTCCGCCTGTGTCGTCTTTCTCTTCGACTCGGCTAGTCTCGACAGAGCCTCTCCTTCGTTCGAACTCCGTCGGCAGCGGCTCCCGCTTTTTCATCACCTTCATTTGCACGCCAACAAAATATTCCTTGACCTCGGCGCCATCACTTTTGGCGTGAAAATCAGGGAACAAATCGTCATCGTTGTCACAGAAAGAATCAATAGCATTTGGATCGTATAACAGAATGTGGATCCTACTTATGGGCTATGACCAGTAATATTTGGATCAAGAAGCGAATTCTACTTGTAGGCTATGATCGATAGCATTTGGATCATGTAATTGGATCCTACTTGTGGGGATATGATTAGTAGCATTTGGATCAGGATGCGGATCCTACTTGTAGGCTATGATCGATAGCATTTGGATCGTGTAACTGGATCCTATTTGTGGGCTATGATTGGTAGCATTTGGATCGTGTATCTGGAAGCGAATCCTTCTTGTGGCTATAATTCAAATTTTTGGACGACAATGATAAATGATTTTTTTTTTAACACTGCCGTTGCCGGTCCCAAGCCCGGATGAGAAAAGTGGAGGGTTGCGTTAGGTAGTCGACAGCCAGCGTAAAACTTGTCGAAAAAAATCATGACATGAATCTTTTTGATCATTGTGTAGGTGCTAGGGCGTCCCCTGGAAGCGACGCGCTGTATAGCCTGAATACAGTGAAAAGTGTGCAAGGGCCGCTACACCGGCGCCCGGGTGTAGTGTTAAATAAACAAGGGTTCCCACATTACGGGCGAATGCGGGTAAAGAAGTTAGTCCATGAAACTAATGAATCTAATATTAGGATAGGTTCTTGGAATATAGGCACTCTCAATGGTAAATTAATGGAATTAGTTGATATTATGATTCATAGAAAAATTAATATCTCATGTATTCAAGAAACTAAGTGGGTTGGAGAAAAGGCTAAGGAGATTGATAATTTAGGTTTTAAACTTTGGTATTCTGGTAAGAGTCGTACTAGAAATGGTGTAGGTGTAATTATAGAAAAGAGTTTGAAAGATAATGTTGTAAAAATTAATAGAGTTGGTGATAGAATTATAGCCCTTAAGATTATCATTGATACTAAAATTTTTAATATTATAAGTGTTTATGCTCCTCAAGTAGGTTTAGATTCAGGGTCTAAAGATAAATTTTGGAATGACTTAGAAGACTTAATACAAATGATACCTCTTGAAGAAAGAATTTTTATTGGAGGAGATTTAAATGGACATGTCGGTAGAGTGGTAGAAGATTTCAGAAATATTCATGGTGTCTACGGTTTTGGAGTAACTAATGAAGAAGGTAGAGCTATTTTAGATTTTGCTTTAGCGTATGATTTTGTTATTACTAATATTTTATTCAAGAAAAGGGATGAACATCTTATTACTTATAAAAGTGGATCTAATAAAACACAAATTGATTATTTTCTTATGAGAAGAAGAGATCGTCGTGATTGTAAAGATTGTAAAGTAATTCCAAGTGAAAATTTAAATACTCAACATCGTTTATTAGTTTTAGATTTTAAGATTAAGAGTTGTAAAACAAAAAATACTAGGACTCATCATTGCAGAATTAGATGGAGAAACTTAAAAGATACAAATAAAATTATTTTTATGAGTAAAATTCAAGATTTCAAAATTTGGGATATTCATGAAGAAGCAAATGTGATGTGGGATAAAATAACAAACGCTATTAAACAAGTAGCAAAAGATGTTCTTGGATAATCAAAAGGAAAAATATTTACAAATAAAAATAGTTGGTGGTGGAATAATAATGTGCAAGAAAAGATAAAATATAAGAAGTTATGTTATAAAAATTGGTTTAAATGTAAAAGCTTAGAGAACTGGAGAAAATATCAAACGGCCAGCAGGGAGTCTAAAAGAACAATCTGTGATGCTAAAAATTCTATTTTTAATGATCTTTATAATTGATTAGATACTAAGGAGGTGAAAAATATATGTATAAACTAGCCAAACAAAGAGAAAAGAAAAGTAAAGATTTAACTCAAGTAAAGTGTATTAAAGATGAAAATCAAAAAGTACTTTTCTTAGAAAAAGATATTCAACATAGGTGGGTGAGTTACTTTGATAAACTTTTTAATGAAGTTTCTGAAAATACGATCGACCTTAGTGATTTTAATTTCTTGAATAATAATAAAACGTTTTATTTTTACCGTCGCATTAGCAAAAAAGAAGTTGAGGAGGCTTTAAAGAAAACCAAGGGTGGAAAGTCTGTAGGACCTGATGATATCCCAATTGAAGTGTGGAAATATTTGGGTGATTTGAGAGTTTATTGGCTTACTAAACTCTTTAATATTATTTTAAAAACTAAAAAGATGCCTGAGGAGTGGAGGAAGAGTATTTTGGTCCCCATTTTTAAGAATAAAGGGGATGCACAAGAGTGTGCAAATTATAGAGGAATTAAGTTGATGTGTCATACTTTAAAATTATGGGAGAGGGTAATTGAAAATAGGTTAAGACGCATCACAAAAATTTCTCATAATCAATTTGGATTTATGTCGGGCAGGTCTACTATGGAAGCTATACATTTATTGAGAGGTTTGATGGAGAAGTTCAGAGATAATAAGGAGAATCTACATTTGATTTTTATTGATTTAGAAAAAGCTTACGATAAGGTTCCAAGAGATATCCTTTGGAGAGTTCTCGAGAAGAAATGTATTGATATGACTTATATTCAAGTCATTAAAGATATGTATACTAGAGCTGTTACTTGTGTTCAAACTGAAGGAGGGTTGACAAAATATTTTCCTATTTGTGTTGGTTTACATCAGGGATCGACTTTAAGCCCATATCTTTTTGCTTTAGTTATGGATGGTCTTACTGGACATCTACAGGAGGATGTACCTTGGTGTATGTTTTTTGCTGATGATAATCTTCTTGTGGATAAGACGAGAGAAAAAACTCGGGAAAAACTTGAATTATGGAGGTCTACATTGGAGTCTAAAGGCCTTCGTTTAAGTAGAACTAAAACTGAATACATGGAATGTAATTTTAGTAGTAATAGCTCTAGTGACAGAAGTGTGACTTTGGGTGATCAAATTATTAAAAGGTGTGAACGATTTAGATATCTTGGGTCCGTTGTCCAAAGCGATAGTGATATAGATGGGGATGTTAATAGTAGAATTCAAGTTGGTAGGTTGAAGTGGAGGAATGCTTCGGGCCTTTTGTGTGATAGAAAAGTACCGCTAAGACTGAAAGGAAAATTTTATAAGACGGTGGTGAGACCTGCAATGCTCTATGGCGCTGAATGTTGGCCTTTAAAAGAGAAGCATAATAATAAGTTAAGTGTTGCCGAGATGAGAATGATTAGGTGGATGAGTGGCTTTACACTTAGAGACAAAATGCGGAATGAATATATTCGTGATAGGGTTGGTGTAGCTCCTGTGACAGACAAAATTAGAGAAAGTCGTCTTAGATGGTTTGGTCATATTAAACGTCGACCATTAGATGATCCGATTAGGAGAGTAGATGTTTTAAATTCGACTTGTGTTAAGAAAGGCAGAGGTAGACCTAGGAAGACTTGGGCTTATTGTATTAAAAATGATCTTAATTTACTAGAACTAAATGAAAATATGACACTAAATAGGACGCAATGGAGAAAAATGATTCATGTAGTCGACCCCACGTTGTAGGATTAAGGCTTTGTTGTTGTTGTTGTTGTTTGTTGTAATGATAAATGATTTTTTGCTTTTCTTTGCTCAAATCATGTTATGGTTCAGGAGTTGTCTATGAGACTTAGGCATTCTCGGCTTTGGCACTTTCGACTTCGGTACTCAGGGCTTAAGAATTATTAGTGCCGACAGTGTTATCAGTTTCTTGTTAGCAAATTAATGTTTCCTGATCAGTCAGCATCAATTTGAGGGAGGACGGAAATCAGGCAGCTAAATTAAGAATTTTCTATGATTAGGAGCTTCCTTATTTAAATTCTTTCCAATGCTTTTATTCTGATTTATTTCCCTTTTAGCTGAATATTTAGATTAGAAATATGTATTATTAAGTTACCTAAAATACATTATGCACTTTATTTTGTACTCAAAATATATTGTAAGATTATTATTTAATGGAATGAAAGCAAAGGGAAAAGGCATGCCTATTCAGAATTCAGCCAATTTTTCTCAAAACTTTGATAGCTTAAATTTATTTTAAAGCTTCACAAACAATTTGGCATATTATGATCACTTCTCTTATAAAAACAAATGTCTTGAGAGAACTTTTATTTCATAAAATATCAAAAAACATGTTTCTATATTTATTTTTAATTACTCAGCTAACGATTTTGCTCATAAATATTAGCTTATCGTCAGAAAGAGATGAAACTATAACCTAAGAGTTTCTCTAAAAACAATTACATACCAATAGATAAAGAAAAAGACAAATAAAGTAATCAACCAATTCCATGCTATATTATTTGTCCTATCACAATTTTATCTGAAGCTAAGAAAGTGCAAGGAAAAGAACCGCAAGGTAAAGTGAACCAAGCATTTATGACTCCTGATGCCAACTCCTCCTGAAGCCGATGAACAACATTTTTCTATCCAAGAGATACTCTTTAGGGTCAACTAAACTAACGAAGTTTAGCAGTCTCTAATGCCAAAAAATAGATATTGCTAAATAATGATGAGCTGTAAATATCTAGATGTTAGTAGGGAACGCAGATTGGCAAATTCAACTTTAAGAAAATGTAGAAGTTAGTGGCTATCACATTGTTTATCATTAAAAAATTAAGGGAAAAAAAAAACTTTGATAAATTTACTGGACCACTCAATTTCATGGTCAGATAGTAATGTCTGACGATATTTGTCCCCCGTTCAGAAGTAAAAAGTGATTAATTAGCAATATCCTCCTCCTCCCCACCACTCCAAAAAATTCCATGCATATGTACACATTCAATACACATATGTAAATCATACACATACGCATTAGCACTATAGCAAGAAATGTTCTAATATAAACTAGCTGAGATATGATATTGATAGGGGTTGGGAACAATATGTCAGTACTATGTTCATAACTAGTACAGCTATAAATTGTTTGAAATTAAATGCTATATACTTAGAACTCCAGTAACAACCTTGTCTTTAGTCAAAGTAATTGTTAGGTTCTTCTGAAATGGTATGCACTGCTCCAAATTGGGAAGATACTGTGCGCCATCAAAAGTTCCATTAGCGATAAAATTTGACACTGCAACAAAAAACATAGGTTTATTCCTGCACATGACTAAGTGATTGAACAGATGTGAAGATTATTTGTGTGATTTAGAATGGAAACACCAACATGTTTTGTTTTCAAAGTAGCTCTTTTCCCTTGCATATTTTGATTATATTAATGCATTCTACCAAACCAAATAAAATAGACTTCTGCAAAGAAAAATAAAATGCAACAGCTAGTCAAACAAAATGATAACCAAGTGTTTCCTAGAGAACTAATATCAGCTGGCAGTCCTCAAAGGTTAAATGAAATAACCCCATGTATTAGCAAAAGTATAGTTGTACCATGACGAACATTACAACACACCATCCCAGGAACAAATGATGAATATATAGATAATACAATTTCTTACTGATTGAATATCAAAACACATAATAAAACACAGTGCATATATTTATAGGCACTTTTTTGGAGGAAAAACATCAAATCTTTTCGAAGGAAGTTACCAATGTGACTGAAAGCATTACACTTTGGAAGGTAACATTCAGTACAGCTGAAGAGCATGCTTTCTTTTGATGTGGATAAAATCAAAGAAGAAATATTGTACTTTGTGCTTAACAACCAAGTAATGAATCTTACATAACGAATCCAAGTAAGCATCGGATACATCCGGAAGAGGCAGACGGCCTTGATTGAAGCATAACACTGGAAGCATGCTCTTTGGAATCTTCTTAAGTTGTTCCTTATCCTGACAAAGCAAGAAATAATCATTGCAGCCCTGGTTAGGCAATTAAGTTATGTTCCAATAAGAAGCAAAACCGGTACCAGAATTAACCCAAATCACAAAGAAATGCAAATATTAGTGCTGAAATTCAAATAAGTTACAACGAAAACTCTTTAAAACAAGAAAATAAATGACAACAAACACAAACAGAGCACCCTGGGCTGAGGACGATGGGGCTAGATAGCTGGCAGACAGAGGTTGTGGTTGCTGGAAAGGTGGGATGGCATCAATGGAAGACGGCGTCTACTAGGATGGTTGGAGAGCTAGCGGCGGCAAGCAGGGAGTTAGGAAAGGAATTTCAGCAGCAGGTTGGTGGGGCTGTATGGGGCAGCCGCAAGGGCAAGAGAGAGGATTAAGGGTCTGTTTGGGACAACTATGAAGTTGTTGTTCAAAAAACATTGATGGCTATTACAAAAAAAAAAATTTGAAAAAGTCTGACCGCAGCTTTCTAGCAGTCACCACAGGTAGCAAAGTCTGGTGGGAAAACGCAACATTTAGCTGCAATTTTTTTAGAACGCATGCAAAACGTAGTTTGCCAAACATAAAAAAACTACGGTAAGACACTGCACTGTTACCGCATTGCCATCCCAAACGCATCATAAGATTGGTGGTAGGAAAAATGGGAAAAGAGCGGGCAATGGGGTGGAAGGTTTGGGGGCTACATCAGACAGCAGAACTTCTATCTTTGGGGTGAACTACAGCAAGTACGATGACGGCGACGGCGATGGCGATGGCGATGGAGATGGCGAGAGAGAGGTTGCGAGTGAGGGGGAGGTCGGGGATAATCACCACTTAGTAGCGAGATACAACCGGAGCACCACTCATCCTCAGATATAGCTCTGGAAAAAAAGGGGCTCCAACGACTGTCCAATATAGAAATCTCGGCAAAAACTAAACTCTAACACAACAAACAACCTATTTATAATAGAAAGATAGCTAGGAGGGGTCCCCGTGAGCAACGGCAGCTATCAGCCCTAATTTGGGCCATGAGCAACTTTAGCCCTAGCAGCCCCGTGTCAGTCTCTCGGGTTGGGGGAGCTTTGATTTTATTCATTGAAGCTTTTGGTTCTTCTTCTGCAATCCGTGCAGCACTTGGATTCTACTATCAGCTGGGCCGCTCATTTTTGTGCTAAGCGTGTCATTCATGACTCTTTCTTTTTGTTGCATGTAGATAATGATAGGTAACTATCCTTTATTCTTGATGATGATAGGTCTCTTTTTTTTTAAATCATAGGTGCAAACATACATAGTTTTTTGTACTTTTTTGAGATTTTAATGTGAATTGCAATATTCAAGGATCCCATTGTCAGTTATACTGTCTCCCAAAGCAATCTAAAGTCAGCATAACCTGATCTGAAGTGGGGATAACCCAAGCCTCCCTGAACCGTGGTGAACAAGGTGGTAAGATATCAATTGTGTTGTCCTGCAATGCTCTCTGTCATGACAACCACGCATCTGGAATCAGTGTCTCAGTCCTATCATCCTCATCATCGTTAAAATTGTTCTCACTGAAGCTACTCTATTGGCAAGGGTGCCTGTGATATCGTATTCCGCAGAAGGTAGAAAGACGATGTGCTTCCCGTCCTTGTTAAAGAAGTGGGTGTTTCTGAACCTATCATGTTGTGTCCTACGGTCGAATTGCCAAGGTATCCCCAACAAAAGGTGACAAGCATCCATGGGTATCACGTCGCACTACACTTGATTCTGCATCTAGCTTCCAATCGAAAACCACATTTCTACTAATTGTTTGCTACTTTGTAAAGTGAAGAACAAACTCAAAAATGCAGGGATTTACTCTCCCCACCTTTTCTAGATTCGAGGAAGACATTGTCGTGACGCACAACGTTACTTCCCCCAACAGAAATTTTGCTCGAATGTATTGCAATGTTGTCTACATCTGTTGGAGAGAAAGAAATGCCAGGAAGCACAACAACACCCACAGTAAGCCTACCACTATTGCTTCGAACTTATTCTAGGTTTGGACCGATCCTCAGTCTCACCCTTTCTCGGAGTACTGGGATGCCAATTAGCCACATAGTTTGCATGCTCGTGATTTATAGCATCCCCCCTTCAGGTTGGATTAAAGTGAACACTAATGGAGCTCTCCTCCCCTCTAACTGGGCTGCTATTGGGATCATTATTATAGACAAGATGGGACGGCTTATTGTAGCCAAAGATAGCAGTTTTACTCATTGAGACAGGTGGAGATCGCATGCACTCTATTCTCTTGTTGATGAGTGGATGACCGAGTGTTGTGGTTTCATAATTGAAGGGGACATTACAATGTAATGGAGTACTTCATACATGGTATGGAGAAGAAAATGTGGCAATGCAACTATCCCGACAATCCAAATACTGCCATAAAAAATAAGAGATGTAAATTTTTAATTACAATAAGGTTGTTTCTATCAAGTAAGTATAAATCAGAGTATAAACAAATCCTAGCTATTTAAAGAAATGTAGAAATAAATCGACATAACAAACACCTATTTAAAAATATATTTAACTGGGAATACATCAACATACTCACAATTTGAACACTAGTTGTGAAGATCATTGTTATGGAAGAGAACCACAGTGGCACGTCAACTGCAGCAAGACAGCATTAAATCCAATAGAATCCAGCCATAAGAAAAAAAAAAAGAAAAAAAAGGGAAATATATAAATATATATGCATACCACACAATTCTTATCTATTAACAAATCTAACACATAAACTTTGATATTTACATTTATAAAACTTCAGAATTAAGAAAAATATGCATGAAAAGGGGAACATCACTTTTAAAAAGCTAGTGATAGTGATATTTTTTATGTGATGCTAAAATTTTAGGTGTTAGATATCTAAATATGTAAGAATTGTGTGGTATGTATGTATATGCCCAAAAAAAATGCTGACAGAAATTCTGAGGCTAGAAAAAAAGGCTTTCATGATCCTCAAACAAGACCTTGCACACATACCAACGCTACTATGCACACTACATTTCGTTCACTCTTCTTTCCTTTGTCAAGGAAATCTACAAACTTATAAATTCATTGTTAATAAAAAAAAGAGACAAAAGAGCTGCACAGTGCAAGCTTGGGCCTTTTGAACCAAAAAACAAAACCTTAAAATTGAATTAACCTCTTTATCAAAATACAAAAATTAACGAGATGGTACAAAATTAAATTCAAGTCAAACGGAGTATAAGACAATACACACAGCAATAGAAATAGATCATAAAAGACTAACAAAATTGAAGAAAGGTAAGGCACATCAAATAGCCTTAGTAAGTGTAAGATAGAAATTCTAATTCACAATTGAAGGCGTTGAGATTGTCTAGATAAACTGTTGAACTAAGTCACTCGTCACTCAGCCCTCTCCAGTCCGCCCAAGAGAAACATGACCAAATGAAATACACATAATATAGATATTAAATATATTTACTTTGATACATTATCCTCTGAATGCAAATATTATTTATGTATATTTTATAATAAAAATTTATATAAATGGGGAAGAGTGAATATAAAAGGTAAGGCACATCAAATAGCCTTCGTAAGAGTATGATAGAAATTCTAATTCATAATTGAAGGCATTGAGATTGTCTAGATAAACTGTTAAACTAAGCCACTCGTCACTTAGCCCTCTCCAGTCGGCCCAAGAGAAACATGACCAAATGAAATGCACAGAATATAGATATTAAATATGTTTACTCTGATACATTATCCTCTGAATGCAAATATTATTTATGTATATTTTATAATAAAATTTTAATATAAATGGGGAAGAGTGAATGTAAAAGAATACTCTTTTTTCCTCCACCGGGGTAGCTATTAGAAAAAAATATAACATACACACTCACTCTCTCTCTCTCTCTCTCTCTCTCTCTCTCTCACACACACACACACTTTACGCTCTATTCATGGGTGTGAAACAGACAAATCTGAGTTCAAATAAAAAGAAGAGTGGTACAAGGAGAAGAGATGAGTCATAAAGAGTAATGAGCAACATATACTGTGCCAGAAAACTCAGCTAGGAAAATAGTCGAACTCATCCACTCGGCCACCTGCACTTGGTTCCTACATTCGGCTAGAAAAACAGCGCTCCTAATAATGTTATCTCGAAAAAAAAAAATAGGAAAACTGTCTTGTACAAGGAAAGATAACTCATGAATAAGTAGAATCAAACATCAAGAAAAACCTCTCAACAACAGGAAAAATCTCTCATAACTCTTTCTTATTTGTATTTCATCTCATTGTGTTTATGTCTTTTTCAAATTCTTAAGTGTGTATATTACTTGTTACATAAAATAAGTTTGGCACAAACAATCGGAGAACTTGATCCTCATAGGCAAATTTTTCTAAGAATAAAAGAAAATGGCCTACACTTTTAGACTCTGTTCGGCTCAATAGTTGAATTCTAGGGACGACTTTGAAGAAGTTATTCCCAAAATATGAATCGGTAAAATAAAAGAATGAAGTCATTTAATCTAGAGTTGAAGACCACAAGATCTCGTCCTAGGTAAAGTTGAAAATTACGGCAACTTCTTCTTATAGGAGAGCTGAGGCCCTCAGGTGAATGACAGTTTGAATTTAACAAAACGTTATAACTAAGTCATATTAAAAGGAAAAAGTCAATCTACTCGCACAAAAAGAGGGAATTCAGTTCACTGGTAGCACTCGGGAAACTCTCCCTATAAGACCATTGAGTCAATTGTAATAAGATTGAGCTAGCAATCAATGAATACTACTCTCTGAATGTGAGCTAAAAATAGCCCGAGAACAAAATCCTGTAGGTGTAGCCAAAGTGCCCCAAGGATGATTCCCTATAGGAGAACTAAGAAGCCTCGGGCAAATGAATAGTCAACACACAAAGAGATACGCCGCTCGATTTTATTTAAACGGTTTTTTAACTTGTATTTGGAGATAATAATGCACTAATAAATTCATTTTTTAGATAGGAGAAAGATTCACTTATCATATAGAGATGAACAATGTTAGTTTCATATTCATCATTATCTTATTCTTTTTGGCAGTTACTTTTCAAAGAGATAAAAGAATCAGGAAATTAATATGCATGTAAGAAACTATCATTCACAGTTTAAGGTGCTGAGATTGTCCAAAGAACTTGTTGAACTCAACAGCTCGTCACTCAGCCCTCTATATTCGGCTCTCTTCAGTCAACCCTCTTCAGTCAGATCAGGAGAAACGTGACCAGACGAACTGCATGGAATATACATATAAAATATGCTATAAAAGGGGAAGAGTGAATGTAAAAGGGGACTCTTTTCACTGTCATTAGGGGATAGCTATTAGGGAAGAATACAACACTTTCTCCACTCACTCACTCTCTCCCCACCCCCACCACCTTTTTAAGCTTTATTTTTTGAGAGTGATTCACGGACAAATCTGAGTTCAACAATAAGAGACCTATAAACAAACAGTTCTAATTCAACAAAGTGGAATAAAAGGGGTTTATAGGGCCCCCTACAACTTTCACTTTTCTCTATATATATAGTTTTGAAAGATTATTTGGGAGCTTCTTAGGTACCTAAAGAACTTTTCCATCCATAAATTAACATTACAAATTCAAGTCTTAATTGCTTGAAGAATTAATAAAATAATTGTATTTTTAGTATTAAATTACATCACTGACATTGCTTACTCCTTAAAAAAGAATCAATATGTCAGAAAAGCATAAGCGAATAGTTTATGAAGAATAAGCATTTCATTTAAGGAATGCCTCATCCATAATCTTTTTGATAGAAACAACCATTGCTAATGAATCATAAGCTTTAGTTCCAAAACGAGTACAGACAACATGGGATAATAATGAAAAAAGGTTGAAGATGCAATACTCTTACGAGTTGAGTTTGTTAATGACAATTGCCTGACGAAACTAAATTTAGTAGCTCTTCAAACCATTTAGCTTTTTAGTTCAATGTCACTTTAATCCCGAACCAACAACACAAAAAACTAGAACCCCTCAATCAGTACAACGTTCTCTAAACCGCAAGCCATGTAAATGATTTCAAAACCATAGAATTAGAATTAAATATGCGTATATTTCTCTCAAACAAAATTCTTAAACCTGCTAAAACAATGGAAGAAGAAACTGAAGCGTTGCATGGTATACAGGTATAACCACAATTTAAGGCAAACATTACCAAAGTGCTTATTAGGAGCTTAAATCCTATTAAGGGGATGATTGGGACTTATGAAATTTTGAATTTAAGGTTCAAAATTTGCCTTCCATTCTGGATTTGCTAAATCCTACTAAATATCGTTTTTGTCCCGTTTTTCTGTTGCAGCCTAATTAGTTAAATCCTATGGGAGCTAGAAATAATCCGATATTGCTATCGCGTCTTCTTCTCCCGCGTGCTCCACTCACACGCCGCTCATTCATGCTGACCTAAAGTCTAAACTATTAACTGCAGACTATCTCCTGGGGAAAAGATACCCCATAAGCAGAAATTCCCATTCCAGCTACATATCTCTCCAGTCTCCAAACTATTAGAATTTGATTCCAGCGACAAGCACCTGTAAACCTCCACCCCAGCCAAACCTTCCCACAAAAACTCAATAAAGAAAAAGAAACTTTCTCTCAGAAAAACAAACAACGGGGCAGCACAAAGATGAAGAAAAAAAAAAGCAACGATGATCGAAGGAAAGAGGAAGGTCTCAGCTCTTACCTCTCAAGTAAGTCCAATCATAAGGCCGCAGCCATATGTTCGGTCGGCTAAAGCTCCAAATTGTGGAGGACTCCATTTGACCCTGCACTCGCCCCGCTGCCATCGTCCCCATGAAAAGACACAAAAGCCAAAAAAGGCGGAGTGGATCGGAAGCACCCATGAACCAGATTAAACGAGGATATCCCTTGCTGGAAACTCTATGCGATATCTGAAAAACCTTTTTCTTTCCCTTGAATTGCCTTCGGTTCTTTGGAAGGAAGAGGATGATGGGGGATTATTTCAGAAAGGAGGAGGAGGAGAGTTTTGCTCGGAGCTCCGGCGACGGCAGCCTGAGGAATGGAAGCCGGGTGGCGATGACGGACCAGACGAACCGTTGAATCTTCGGACTTGCATCGAATCCATTTGTCGTTTCCCCCTTTTCTTCTTTTGGTAGACAATTATTACATAAATATCACCCCTTTTTTTGGACATTATTACATAAAGACTCCTCAATTTCGATCTATTTACATGTCAAACGACAAAAATGTAATTTTGACATTTATATCACACAAACCTTTCATATCATATAAAAAAGTTATCATTTTAATTTAATAAAAAAAAATCTTTTTCGAGCATATCTAAGATGGTATAAATGAAACATTTTTAGAAGTTAAATATATAAATATATTGGAAGTAGGGCTCTCAAAACTGTTCGGTTGTTTGCAAACAGCTCGTGTTCGGCTCGTTAAGAAGCTCGTGTTAGACTCGTTAGCTAAATTAACGAGTCGAACACGAATTGTGCGTTCGTGTTCGGCTCGTTTTGACTCAAAATACTACTCATCAAATATATATATATATATATATATATATATATATATCTTATAGCTACGTGAATGAGGTTGTCAAAACGACTTTTTGTTCGTGAACGACTCCTGTTCGGCTCGCTAAGAAAACGAGTCGAACACGAATACACTTTTTGAGCTCTAAATATAAACGAGCCGAACACGAGCAGAGTCTGGGCTCGCTCGTGTTCGGCTCGTTTACACCCCTAATAAGAAGTAATATATATGTATTTTTTTTTTGGCTCACACAAATCTAAAAAGGAGCAAATATTACATGCAGCGACTGCACGTCCAACGATAATGATTCAGATAGACCTTGTGTGATACATTATTGTGTGGTTGCATCCAAAAATTCAAATAGATGTAAGGATTTACAACAAATAATATTTTATCATTAAATAGAATTATTTACATACATACCCTCCAATTCCTATATATTTACATTGCTTGCGCTTAAATTTTTATTTTTTTAATTTTTATACCATCCATTTTTTTTATATCACATTAAAAATATATCTTTTATACACAAAAAAAAAAAGAAAATTGAAGATTAGGCGTACACATAAATACATAAAAATTGAGTGGCACATAATTCGTCTTATTTTAATTATTTCTAAATAACAAAAAAAAGCCTTTAACATATGTAATATAAATAAGCGGGCAAAGGGACATCAAAAGTCATGCTCCAATAATTAAAAGGGGACACAGCTCCACTGAAAATAATATTATTGTTATTATATTTAAAGGACTGTTTGAGGCGGCTGCAGTTTATTGAATAATCTGCTGATAAGCTTATTAAAAATAATCTACTGATAAAATAGGTGTGATGACTATTACAATTTTCTTTTTTTTTTGGAAAAGCTAGACCGCTGCCAGAAAGCTGTCACCGCACCTAGACTTGTATGATGTGAAAACACAGTTTTCGGCATTTTGAAAACGCATAAGTTGTCAAAATACAGCTTACCCAAACATATCAGGTGCGTTTTCAAAACGCCACCGCACCAATTAAGCTGCCCCAAACAGACCCTAAATTATTACATGCACCGATTCATTTAGAATGAGTTTTTAATAATCCATTAAAGCAATGTTTTACATTTACATACAAACCATCTAAAACATGCTCTTTCATTCATTTTTTAAATTCTTGATCAAATATCAAAATTCATGATAAAAATGTAGCCATAATTTTCTGTTCAATCAAATTCTTAATGATTTGATTGTGTAGTTCAAAAAAACCTTCTGGGCGGCTAGTTCGTAAATATCAATATTTTGAATGGTCTATATCTAATTAACCCTTTTTTCTGTACTTTCTTTCATGAATATTTAGGCACACATTTTTAATAGAAATGGAATAAAAATATAATCTCTTATAATTTTTCTTATTTCTGAAATGTTATGGGTGCATTACATTGCACACATATCCTATGTATTTAAATATCTCACACCTAAACTTTCATATTTACGTTCATAGCATTTAAAAAAAAAAAACACTTTTACCACTTTTTGTAAATGAATACACATTTTCACGTATAAGTTTAATGAACAAAAGTGATACACATAAATATAAATGTTTAGATGTGAGATATATAAATACATAAGAATTGCATGCTATGTATGTAAATTTCCCGATTTTATAATAGCAAAGTTCTTTTATCGAATTCTCCTTAATATCTCTTCTCTTCTGCTTACATTCAAATCTCCATGCTTGTCAACGATCACCTGAGATTGCAACCGACCACCAGAGTTTGTCTATGACCACTGAAAGTCTCCATCAACCACAAGACGTCATTATTTACCACTACTCATTATCGACCACCACCAACTCTGGCTTTGTTAGCCCTACTAAAGCAATTATAGCCATAAATTACAGCTTATACTTTCAACTACAACTTCTATGACCAACTACAACTGTTATAGCATCAAAGATTATTATAGTTAAACTACAATAGTTATTGTCACAATTACTTTTAACAGTTATATATGTTGGGTTCTTTAAAATCAGTTATGATTTCAATATCTACTTGTAATGATATCTTTCATAATCTATGTGAAAGTGCAACTCTGGACTTTGAACTATATATTGGATAAGCTCCGTGATTTTTTCACTTTACAAGATTTTTTTCGCATAAAAAAACTTGGTGACTCATCCCGTGACTTTTATCTTATTTTATTTGAGTGTATGTTAAATGTTTATATGATGTTATGACGTTAAATTATCACTAAACTACCATGAATTTTAAAAACGCGACAGTCCTATCTAGAGATCCTACCATAGCTTTTAGCATTGATTACATACATACGACTTTATCTTATGTCGTGTTTGGCTGCATCATAGATTTACATTAAATAGGATTTAGTAAAGCCAGATTTATCAAATCCATTTTGACGAAGGGAAGCTTCAAAGCCACCGACCGTAAATTCACCTCTGACTCAGATTCAATAAATCCATATTTACGTAACGAAGAAGAAAGAACGCGGGGAATATTAGGCAGAACACAAGAAAAATCAGTTTTAACAGGGTGTTGGATTTAAGATTCAGTTTTATGATGTTTGGCTAAATTTAAGCTAAATCCGTTGTTAAATCCGTCTAATAATAGCCTTTTGGACTAAATAAAAATTATAGAAGGAATCTCATTAATTATTTAATTTTAAACCATCGTATAATCATATAAATTGCCATTTAAATGGGTTCAACCTTACCGAATCATAAGTTGGACTTATTCTTGTGCTTCATCCTAATTGGTCCTCATATACCTACATTTTTTCCTAAGTTCTTTTTTTCATTTTTTTCTCATTTAGTTAGTCACATGCTTGTATATAGTAATTGACTATGAGATCCCTTTAACTTGAGCCTAAGATTGATCTATTGTCAAATTAGACCCAACATATCTTTGACCTTGGATTGATCTTGTGATTTCAAACTAAATAGTTTAAACACTTAGCCAAATTTATGAAATAAGACATGTACCATAAAAATATTAGGTGGATTGATCTCAATTGACCGTTCTAAGTATTCAGACCCTAATTACTCATAACTTGGCCTAACATAATCAATAATTAGGTAAATGTAGATAAATAAGTTATGATTTTGTAAATCATCCTTGTCTAATCTTTTAAATTTATTTTAATATATTTAAAATATTCTAATAAATTTAAATAAACCTTTCATTTAGTATAATTAGACTAGTTTACCCAACTAGGCTGAAATGGATGCATTTGACCATTTAAGGCATATATGTGTGTTTAGGGACACTTCTTGCGTGAGATAGAATGTGCAAATCATGCACGAGTTTTGAAATTTCTTATTTGTGATTGAATACTATATCAGAAATAGTTTATCGCCTCGGCAAGCAAAAAAATACTATGTTACGATAGGACTAATTATGAATAGGGGTGTAAACGAGCCGAACACGAGCGAGCCATGCTCAGCTCGTGTTCGGCTCGTTTATATTTCGAGCTCAAAATGTGTGTTCGTGTTCGGCTCGTTTGCTTAACAAGCCGAACACGAGCTGTTCACGAACAAAGAGTCATTTTAACAACCTAATCATGTAGTCATAATACAATAAGGGTTTGAGCAAGATTTAAAAATTATTATTTATATTAAAACATCATTTGAATCTAATTTAATAATTTTTATTTTATTTTCTTAATCAATATTTTAATTGATTTTAAATCTTTGTAGCCTTGTAGTCAATTAATTTTTTTTAAAATACTATTATATATATATATATATATATATAAACTTGATGAGTAGTATTTCGAGTCAAAACGAGCCGAACACGAACGAACACATCTTAGTTCGTGTTTGGCTCGTTAACTTATCGAACGAAATTAACGAGCCGAACACGAGCTGTTCGCGAACAACAAGCCGTTTTGACAGCCCTAATTATGAAGTAATTGTTTCACTACTCAAAGGGAATACATACTAGAATTATTTTCCTTGGCCTATAGATATAAGGCATGGTTTTTGTTAATATGCGATTTGGCATCCCTAACATGTCTCTTTAGTTAATTACATTTTATAAGACGTTAATCTCTTATCAAATCTCTCAAATAAAATAATAAGTGGTGTTTTTGTAGACCTCAAAGACTGAATTCAGGAATATCATTTAAATTTTTAAGAAGAATTGGCTCAAATTTGGAATAATTTTTGTTAGACGCCAACAAAATGAGGAGCACAGAGCACCTAATATAGGGAGACCTAATGGTGCTCCAGATTATTCTATAATTGAACTTTACAACTTAAAATTTGAATTTCAAATTGTTGTTAGAGTCGATCTTTTTATAATTATTTGGAAGGTTATAACTTATATTTCAATGAAATATATCATAAATAAGCCTAAGAGATGACTTAACTCGTGATAAAAGCCAATATGACTACCTTGTAGTTTAAATTAAGGTGAGCTCTACTCATGTTGATAAGAACAAGAATCTAGTCTATAAAGATAAAAGTGAGACTTACAACCTTCATTCCCACTAAGGAGTGGAATTCAGTTGATTGTTCTGAACTTATAAACCACCTCAAAAAGGTTGACAATTAATACCTCGTATGCTTTTAAAACTATGTTGTCGGTCACATATACGTTAAGAGTGGTAGGATGTTATAGTTTTATATAGATGCATTGAGATTTATGACTCAAACATGAAGAATGAGCACCCGAGTATTAATGCATCTAACAAATACAAATTTTTTACAATTAATTTTTTTCTTACTTGCCCAAAATAATTATTATGATTTGTGCCTGACAGCTATGTTGGGTATGTGATCTAAGTATTTAGGCATATTTGGGAAGTTAATTACAAGCCAATCAAGTAGAAAAGGCAGACCTTCTCAATAAGGGTGATGATCCACACAGGTCGGATCCCTCGTTTACATGCTACGAGAAAAAGCCCAAGGACATATTGAATATAATATGAATGTAACGGGTTTAGTTATCACTATTAATTTCTAATTGATTTCAGGTGATTTGTTTATTCTATGAGGTGTGATTTGACTTTGTTTTTTTTTTTATTTTGAATTGATTTTTAAAATTTTAATTTAATTTGTTAGGTAGGATAAAAGTTTTAATTTTATCTGACTAGCCTAATATGAAACTCAAGCTAATTCTAGCCACACAATCATAGAAATAAACCTATAAAAAGTATGGCGTTTTTATTATGGAATCAAGTATGGCCCATGGACCATGAGTTCTTTTCGTCCTCCTCTTCATGGTACGAGTCTTCCAAGCCTCGTAAGACATTAATAGGTGGCAATCTTTGCTCACCCTATTCTTGTGAGCCTTAACCTATCCCTATAAATTGTATTTTAAGAAAATATAAGTAAAATCTTGTAAAATAAATATTAGTAGAAAGGCGAACTAACAAAAATGCAAGCAAGTAAAATACTTGCGGACTTAGTGCCCTTATGAACTAAGCCTCTTGTCCTACTATGTCATGCCTATGTGGGGGCATAAACATAGCAAGTAAGCATAAAGAGAAAACTTGTTAGTTTATTCAACCATAAATTCATGCCCCTTTTATTTTAGCTTTTAGCAAGACCACTTATAGAAAGCAATATTAGATAGAAATAATGTCCTAATATCTATTTGACACAAATAACAATCATCCTAATGTCCATCAACAAAGAAAAAGAGCACAAACACGCGGGCAAATCAATCCACATTATAATGACAACAAAATCACAATTGTCATTGCCCTAACTTATATTTAGATTGATGGACTAGCAAACTATCTAAATGTGTGTGTCTAGTAAGATAGTTCAAGCCCAATCGTTATAGTTGAATTGTACTTTGAGTATTTTGTATTTAATTTTATTTATTAGATAGTTTAAATTTAAATTGTTTACATTCTGTGCATAAGTTTTATGCTTTCAATTTGATATTAAAAGATTTCTGTCTAAGAAATCAAATGCATCATTTCAAGAATAATATATTACACCCAAAAGATAGAAACTTTACATTACAATAGATCTAACCATTCAAATAAGGAAAATCTTTAAGATTTATTGGTTTGTGTTAAAGTGTGATTTTTTTCTTATATTGTGGGTGTAAGATAGAATTTATTTTATTGTGAGATTTAATATCCCTATAAAGGTAAAACCTCGTAGTTAACAGTACAGCAAAACGACAGATTTGTGTATGAACTAGCATCAGAAATAAGTTTGACGCTAAAATCTCAGATTTGCTTCTGTTTAGTGTCGCACACAGTTTCAAGATTAAAAGTATCGATGAATACTATTTCGCCAAGCGGACAACACTAATTTGATGGAATAGTGCCGGATTAGCGTCAGCACTAACCGACTCTAGTCCTACTTATTAGCTTGGTCCAATGTCGATGCTAATCTAATGTCAAAGCCCTAAAATATTCCTTCGGCAAACCGAAGCCACGATTCTTTAATTTCTTCTTCCCCGTCGTGATCTTGCCTTCTGTGACGCTCCTACATTGTTTCTAGCATTTTTGGCACATTTCCATCGCTCTATCTTCTTCTAAGGTGAGAAGCTCTCTTCCACACCTCCAAGCTTCGGTTTTACATAAGTTTTAATCCTCTTTTCTTTTTTGTTAGATTTTTGGAGCATAGGAGTTAGATAAAAAAAATAGATAGGCACCACTCAATTTTTTTTTTATATATTTCTTTATTATATTCACAATGCAAAGGGATTAGATGGTTTTACATAAGATTTGAGTGCTATGTGCTAAAATAAAAATGCTTATGTGTGAGATAAATGCACCCAAGAAAATTTGAGTCTTATGGGCCAAAATAAAAAAAGTTTATGAGTGAGAATGTAACTACATAAGAATTTGGTGCTATGTATGTAAGTGCACCAAAATAATATGAAGAGCCAAGTGCTATGTGCCCAAATATAGAAGTTCAGGTGTGAGAATGTAAATACATAAGAATTTGTGCCGATTTGTATTAGAATTTTGTGATATATGCTATGTGTCTAAATACATGTTTGTGGCTTATGTCTTTGTGTCTCTGATGTTAAAGATTTATCGTTAATGGTTTTGGGTTTAGGGGCGTTAAAAATTTTTGTTTTATGCTTAGAATTTAGGCATTGAGGGATTTTGGGGTCGGGCTTAAGTGTAGTGTTTAATTTTCAAGATTTAAGGATATTTTATTCGTGCTTTTTTAGGGCTTATAGGTTCAGGGTTTAGGGTTTAATTAATAAGGACTTAATATTTTAGGGTACATGGCTTAGGATTTTGCTTAACACATCATATGACGATTATACAAGGACTTGGGTTACATAGGTTTCTGTTTAGTGTTTAATATTTAAGTGTTTAGAGTTTATGATTTTGGTCCACAAAAGAATTAAACTGATGTGTCCCTTTTCTTCTTACTTTAGTGTTCAAATGAAAAATATGACACTGGGTAGGACACAATAGCATTGTATTAATCTGTAGAACTACATTTATGATGTAGATAGATATCAAAAATATGAGATCATGAATGTATAATAGATTAAATCTATGAAGAAAAAGATTTACTGACGAGTTTTTGGCTGGTGTTGAGGAATTCGTGCAGGCGGCATCGCAACTCCTTATTTACCTTTTAGAATGCAGATATCGATGACCCTGTGCGAAACACAAGAATCAGTGTACCTGGAGCCTGAAAAAAAAATGTTGGATCTATATCGTAAGGGATTTAAGCCTAATTATTGGTATTGGACTTCACAGTGAATTTGATCCAGATTTTCACTATAGTCATGTTGAAGCCTCATCAAGTTACACCCTTCTAAAGATTCACGATTTTGGCATGTGTGAGGAAATTATTGTTGATGTCAGCATGACTCATTTTTTCGGAAGTGTGTCCGATGATTATCAAGAACCAAACAATGAGGCACAACATTTTTTTGAATTTTTACATGCAGCACAACAACCTTTGTGAGAATAATGCACCTCACATAAAGAGTTATCAATTGCACTGATAATGCTGAGTATGAAATCTGATTTCAATATGCCCAGGGAATGCTTCAATAAGGTAGCATTATTATTAAAGGAGACAAACCCTATAGATAATTTAGTTCCAAAAGATTTGTACATAACTAAAAAGTTGGTGTCCATGCTAGAGTTGCTATTTGAAAAGATAGATTGCTGCATTAACGATTGTATGTTATATTACAAGGAAAATGCATAGGAGATGGATTGCAGATTTTGTAGTGTTGATATATCCAAATCAAGGGGGATAAAGATTATAAACCAAAAAAAATATTACATACAAACGTCTCTTATACTTTTTGATGATGATCAAGAACCAAACAGTGAGGCACAACTTTTTTTTGAATTTTTACATGCAGCACAACATCCTTTGTGGGAATGATGCACCTCACAGACGAGTTATTGGTTACACTGATAATGCTGAGTATGAAATATGATTTCAATATGCCTAGGGAATACTTCAATAAGGTAGCAATATTATTAAAGGAGACGAACCCTACAGATAATTTAGTTCCAAAAGATTTGTATAAAACTAAAAAGTTAGTGTCGAGGCTAGAGTTGCTATCTAAAAAGTTGTATTGATGCATTAACGACTATATGTTGTATTACAAGGAAGATGCATAGGAGACGGATTGCAAACTTTGTAGTGTTGATATATTCAAATCAAGGGGGATAAAGATTATATACCAAAAAAAATATTTCATACAAACGCCTCTTTTACTTTCCGATGTGATCAAGAACCAAACAGTGAGGCACGACATTTTTTTGAATATTTAGATGTAACACAACAACCTTTGTGGGAATAAGGCACCTCACATACGGAGTTATCGGTTGCACTGATAATGCTGAATAAGAAATATGATTTCAACATGCCCAGGGAATGCTTCAATTAGGTAGCAATATTATTAAAGGAGACGAACTCTATAGATAATTTAGTTCCAAAAGATTTGTACATAACTAAAAAGTTAGTGTCCAGGTTAGAGTTACTATTTGAAAAGATAGATTCATGCATTAACGACTGTATGTTATATCACAAGGAAAATGCATAGGAGACGGATTGCAGATTTTGTAGTGTTGATATATTCAAATCAACGGGATAAAAATTATAAACCAAAAAAATATTACATATAAACGCCTCTTATACTTTATGATGATGATCAAGAACCAAACAGTGAGGCACATTTTAATTTTTACATGCAGCACAACAACCTTTGTGGGAATGATGCACCTCACATACGAGTTATCGGTTCCACTGATAATGCTGAGTATCACATCTGATTTCAGTATGCTCAGGGAATGCTTCAATTAGGTAGCAATATTATTAAAGGAGATGAACCTTACAGATAATTTAGTTCCAAAAGATTTGTACATAACTAAAAAGTTAGTGTCGAGGCTAGAGTTCCTATCTGAAAAGATAGATTGCTGCATTAACGACAATATGTTATATTACAATGAAGATGGATAGGAAACAAATTGCAGATTTTATAGTGTTGATATATTCAAATCAAGGGGGGTAAAGATTATAAACCAGAAAAATATTTCATACAAATGTCTCTTTTACTTTCTAATCATTCCACAGCTTTAGCGGTCATTTGTTTCTATGTGCACAGCTCCTCACATGACTTGACATAATATATGATCTGTTGGTGCTACTACAATGCCTCATCCTTCAGATGGTGAAGCTTGAAAACACTTCAATCGCCGCTATCCTGATTTTACAACAGAACTACACAATGTTGATTTGGCTTATGTGCAGATGGGTTCACACCTTACAGTCATGCTGCAACACTGTATTCATGTTGACCAGTTATTATGCAACACCCTATACATATACTTTTAATTAAAAAAAAGGTGAGATGTGTGTGTTAAATAGGGATTTTATCATCATCATCATCATCATCATCATTATTATTATTATTATTATTATTATTATTATTACTATTATCATTATTATTTCTTTCATTTAAATATGTCAATTTGCATGTAATTCACTCGTGCACAAAACCATAGAAAAACGAGTGTCCTCTCAAGATAAAATTGACGTTTCAGACAAGCTCGTGCGGTCTGCTTTGTCATTCAGGATCGTCTAGACAAGTTTGTTGACAATCAAGTCAATTTGAGTTCGACTCACACACAGTGCGACAAATACGATTCGTCAAGCCAATCAGTGTCGTTTGTCAAAAGAAATATCGATCGGTCCTCGCTTAAGCGATGACCAATGTTAAGCGCAACAACCTTGACAGCGAGTCTATCAAACTGTGATGAAGGGTCACAAATTCATATTATGAGGGTTTTAATTTCATTTTTAAATTTGATTTTGATTTTAGATGGTGAGTTATGTGTGGATTATGATGTATTTGTGTGAATTGTGTAAATTATGGTTTGTCGAAGAATGAGAGCTCTTAAGTCCAAAAGGTCTTCTCAGTGCACTTTCAGTCCTTATAGGAACCTGACTTAATTCTCAACATGTTAGTTTCAATTGACTCAACTAGATGTTGAGGATTTGTAACCACACATATGAGACTTAAGGGGAGTTAAGAAGCAGTTCAACTTTCTAAGTGGAGTATGACTTAAAGCTAAGCCTCTAGGATATTCAATAGTAAAATCTTATGGCTAGATCCAAAGTTATAGGAAAATAATTTTGACCTCACCAAAAATGAAGTCAACAGGTTTAAGTTCATTGTGAGACGATTTCAGCTATTTAGCTGGACCCCTCTCCTCTTCTCCTTTCTAGCTGCATCTTCATCGCCGAATTGATGAGTATAAGATCCACCATTTACCTATTCCACCCCTTAGAGGGTGATAGGAAATTAGAGGTCTCTTTCGTGTAGACTTAATGCAACCGTAATTCTCTTTGAAGACAAAATGTATGGATTGCTGACAAAAGGACCTTGGTCAAGGTGGGTTGACTACCTTCATGACCATATAAAATTGGGACCTTCATAGCTTGGGATGACAGATCCATGATATCATGACCTGTCTACTTCTACCTGCTTAGAGATTCATCTCCTTTCTGTTGACACCTCTTTTGAGCTATGTCAATCCTTTAAAAAATCATTGATATCATCTCATGGGCCCCACATGCCTAGAGTCATCGCTTATAGTGGATATGATCATTCACCCTCTGCTCTATAGCTTTGTACAGGACTCAAAAGCATCGAAATTCTACCGCTCGAGATGATCAAAATCCTTTGATTTCCTAAATAATTAGATAAAAAAATTAAGTAAGCAACTCTTCTTATCGAGAGTATTCTTGGGCATCCCCCAATATGTAATTAACCAAAAGGGTATATTCCTTTAGGAGCTACTCTTGACCCAAAATAAGCATAGAAACTTGATTCTGTGGTTGTGGGTTGCTTTCATTAGGGTTTTTTTGCGGATATCTTTTCAAATCATTTTTTATTTGATTTTGTTTTGGACGTATGCTCTTGGGCTATCGCGCGAAGGCTACCTTATGAAAGTTCTTTGCATTCGTTTTAAATTGTTTGTCTATTTTTGTCGTATTTTCTTTCTCTTTGGTTCCTATCGAAAGAGAGATTTGTTTGGAAAGATAATTAAACAACAACAATGAGACAAGCTGGTGACTACAAAATGTTCACTAAAAAAACAAAAATAGTTTTATAGTTTGCATTGATAGCTTTTTAGCAGGTTACAAGCCTCTAATAGGGCTAGACACATGACATTTGAGGTCAAAATATCTAGGTGGTTTATCAATTGCAATTTCATTAGTGGTGATAACACTCTATTCACTCTAGCTTTCGAAGTTGCGGAATTAGAGTAAAAACTACTTGAAAATGGGTTTTAAAATATTTGTGAGCTTCTATTGGGTCTAATTTGCAACATCTGGTCTTGTGTCAGACATGGAAAAGTGTTTGGTAGATGACATTAAGATTATTATTTTTAGATGCAAGGCATATAATTTATTTACTAAATCCTTGGAAAGATTTGAAGATATATATATATATATATATATATATATATATATATATATATATATATATATATATATATATATATATATATATATATATATATATTCATAGTAAGGATAACCATGTGGTTAAAAAAATTATACGGTTAGAAAATAATGCATACACTCAACATGAGTTTGATATTAAGATGGTTAAACTTTTTAGTGCCTCTTTACAAGTGCATTCCTACTTATTTGCATTTCCTTATACATGGCATATAAGTGGTTTCAATGTTGAGATAAAAAAAAACAATTCTAACACAAATAACACATTTGAATCATTTAATTCTTGGATTGGGAAGCCCAAAATAAGCCAATTGTTTACTTGATGGACATGTATAGAGCTATGCTCATGCAACAAAGAGCACAAGGAAGGAGAGATGCATAGGATGGTCTACGAAGGTCCCATCTTGATGATCTCAGGGAAAGACCAATGGAGAAAAGTCGATTGCCAATTACATTTAGGTCAAGAGGAAGCCCAAAGAAAAATAGATTTAAGAATTTCTTAGAAAATAACAATAGAAGACAAACAAATGTCTATAAATGCAACCGTTGTGGACTTTATGGGCATCACAAAACCACAAGAACAAATCATTTAGGTTACAAACATAAAAAATTTCAAAAGTTGAAAGTGCATATGAATGATCCAAACCAACAAAAAGTGACCATGTTTTCATGGTAAATTGTCAATTCGATAAGAATGATTGGACAAAGTTGAAATAGGTGAATGTCTCTAGTACTTTTATATGCATATTACATAATCAAACATCTTTTGGGTGGAAAGAAAATTTTGCACAATGTTTCAACACTAATTGTAATTGATATTACATCAAATGCCGTGTTGTGAGTGGAAATAAATTTTCGTATTTTGTTTTGACACCCAGTATAGGGTTCTTCATTTATGCCATTTAGTACGTAGAACTCCATGTACATGAGCAGGTCCAGTTGATATGCATGATCACTTAATTTTTAATATAATGCATGATCCACTTCTCTATATTTTCCTTTAAGCTCATGCTTATGCTAATTTTCGTAGTTTTGTTGTGATTTGCATAACTTACTCGCGCATGCACATAGTGATTTGGTAAGTAATTATTTGAATACTTCCCTAATAAATATGAGAATTGTGTGGTATGCATGTAAATGATTCCTCTTTCATATTGGCCGAAACTCATTAACTTTGTTATTTGATAGTGGGCAATATGATGAACTTTATTGAATCGCACCTAATGTTGGCTTCATATTATTCAAGACATTCACTTTGATTTTCAACTTTTTAAAAGTGTTGCTCTTTGTTGTATTAAGTTGCCTATTTTTTCTGTAATGCAATTCTTCACCTATCGTGTTATGGATTTAATTTACCGTGTTGTTGTGAATTTTACTCTCATTGCCTATGGTTGAGACTTTTCTTCTCTCCATCTCTCTCTCTCTCTCTCTCTCTCTCTCTCTTCCCCGTGTGTGTGTGTGTGTGAAGGCATATTTGGTTCCTCTCTCTCTCTAAGGGCCAATTTGGGGAAACTTATTTGGTGCGGTGGCGTTTTGAAAACACATGAACTTTTTGGGTAAACTGCGTTTTGACAGCTTATGCGTATTCAAAATGCAGAAACAACGTTTTCACACCGCACCTATGTAGATGCGGTGGAAGCTTATTGTCAACGGTCTGACTTTTCCAAAAAAATAAAAATTTGAAATAGTCACCGCACTCAACTTATCAGCAAATTATTTTTAATCAACTGATCAACAAATTATTTAATAAGCTACAGCTGCCCCAAACAGACCCTCCTATGGATTCAGATGATTCAAGCTGGCGAGTTCTTTCTTGTGCGGCATTAATGCGGTTGCTTGGCTACATAGGATTCAAAGTATGTTTAAGTGGTATTACGTGAATCTAGATTCAATAAATGTTAATCTAAGTAAAGCATGAAATCTATTGGGTATGTCAAATGTTAAATTTTGATGTATTTTGATCAATTATTTGGCTGCATGTTCAAGATTTAAGGTATGCGTGCAGAAGAAATCATTAAATCTAATAAATCTTGTGAATGATGAGATTTAACAAATACTAGACATGTTCAATGGTGGATTTGAAACAGGTTTACCAAAATAGTTCAATTTAAAGTTGCCAAGAACTTTGTTACAGGGGTTACACTGAATGGGCTACAACAAAACTATTCAGTCTGCACCACTTAACCTCTCTATCGGTGTACTCTTTGTCAGAAGTTGCACCATCCCTTTCCTCAATTCATTTGAAGTAGTCGCAGTCATGTTCTGTCCGAGTTCTGGGACATACGTAAAATTTTCTCATGATATTGTCACTAGGGCTGTGAAATTGGCACGAAGATGGTAGGTAAATCACTCAAAAATCGGATTGAATGTTAGCTAGGATTGAAATCGGATCGAACCATTTGAGCCGAGCTACAAGACAAATTAAAAGATCAGATTTATTTTGATTCGATTTCGATCCATCCTTGGCTCAGATTGGGATTTGATCATGATCGAAATAAATTCTTATTTATTTACATATTTAACTCCTAAACTTTTAGTTTTACATTTATAACACATTGCCAACTCGGTTGGTGAGGGATTTTTTGCTTGAGTAAAGTGGTAGGGGTTCAAATCACCTCTTTTCATAGAAAATTACAATTTTTTCTGGTGGGTTGGTCGGACGGGCCAAGGTGGGTTCGAGCAAGACTGATCTGGCTCACGAACCAAAAATTACATTTGAGCTGGTTCATTTACAAATCAAGCCAACTCAAAAATTGGATCAATCCACACCATATCAGATCAAAATTTAGTAGGATCGATCTACGATCCGGTTAAAAAAAATTTTGATCTGATTTCGAGCCGGCCTTTTGAGCCAACCTAAACTAGCTCTAAATCTGATCTTTCACACCCTTGGTTGCCACCTTTATGGCCTGTAAACACCGTACAATACAATTTACAGTGACAATATTCTTTGGGAAATCGAGTGCTCTTGAAGTTTATGATGACATCAACCTCACAGTTCATGGTGTGATATCTGCATAAATTTTTTTAAAAAATATGGCTAAATTACTTATTTAGGACAACATGCATGAAATCCCTCTCTTGTATGACTCAAAATAAATAAGCATGCAACTCTTAAAAAATTAAGTATTTATGAAAGAGTTGTTTCATTGATCCAAATGGGATTTCACGTTAGATATGTAAATGCATAAGAATTGTTTTCATGGTTCATAATAACCAACTTGAACAAAAATGATCCTCCTGACAACTGGGGACATTTGTGAAGAAAGAGAAAAAAGACTTGCGCAAAAACAACATTTTTTTTGTTCAGACCATTCAAATTTCTTTTGAAGTTAACGACAAAAACCAGTCCATCATTTAATAAACCAAATCTAATTAATAAAATATGCTTAATTTAGTCCAAATTTTTTATATAAACCAATAAGCATGAAGACATATCATACATATATAATTATAATATCATAACATAATAGGATTTGCATCTCTTGTACATTAAATCATACTTTACAATGCTTATAAGATCCCACCAAATCCATTTCCTTGCTTTCCTATGAGCCTCGTAAAATTTTTCAAGTATATAATAATACGTGCCAAATAGAAGTTTTTGCTATATATAATTTATTAAATATGAGTGCTTTTACATAAATAAATAAATAAAATGGAAATAAGAAGAAAAATATAATCAATAATGATGATATATTACAATAAAAAAGAGAAAAAAAAATCAACAATTTAATTTAGATAATCTCGTTTAATAATACTCCACATCAACTAATACGACATCAATAAATTTACATCATCTGATATGAATCTCGAGGTTTTACGTGGATCCCAGACAAATTTTTTAGTACGAAAATATTCAAACTTTGATTACAAGTCTCCAGAACTTTGGTTTCAGTAAACTTATGGTCAAACTGAAAGTTCTGACAAAACAGACCCAATGACACAAAAATCGGTTCAATTTGAGTTGAATCAAGTCCAGATCACATACATGACGCCCAAAATAACTTGTGCGAGAACATATTAAACACCCACTTTCATCGATTTTTCAAATCTCACTCAAATATCAACATAAAACCCCTACTCATATATATATTTTTTATTTTTATCAAATTCAGAAAAATCACATAAATATTTGATTTGTAAATATCAATTATCAGGTGCTCTGTATGTAATTATGCCCATTAAATATTTGAAGAGCCGCCAAATGACGAATGGCCAAAGAGTCTAACAGAAGAGCAGGTCATTTCCACTTCAGCTCTTTCCAAGCCCTAATCCAGCACTGATGGGTCACCGGCGAATGAGAACTACGCCACCATGTCTCCTCCGTCGACGCCTCCCATTCCTTCTCCTCGCCCTCTTTTCTACCTTTATTTTTCTAGCTTCCTTCCACATCTGTGCATCCGCACTCCGTTGCGCGAACGAGCTTGGCCGGAGATGCTTTCCGAACTCATCGGCCGCCGATATATCCACATCGGCGACCAATCGGACACTGAAGATTGCTATGGTGAGCTTATCGGAGGAGGAGAGCGGTGATGGCGAGCGACGACGGTCGCGCCGGCGATCGTTCCGCGGCGTGATGGCGACGGTGGGTGGAAACAAGCGGGCCTATGCGGCGCGGATGGGGTACGAGTTCATCGATGCACATTATGCTGTTGATCATAGCCGTCCGCCGAGCTGGAGCAAGATCCTTGCCGTCCGTTCTCAGATCAAGACTCACGATTGGGTTTTCTGGAACGATGCCGTAAGCTCCACGTTTCCTTGCTTCTCTGCTACTCTCCATTTTTTTTTTTTTTTTTTTTTTTTTTTTTTTTTTTTACTGCGCTTGAAATTTTATATGTCTCTTGGGGGCGCTGGGGTGCCCTCTCCCTTTTTTTCCTTTCTATTTTTTTTTTTTTTTTTTTTTTTTTTTTTTTTTTTTTTTTTTTTTTTTTTTTTTTTTTTTATATTTCTCATCAGGACACAGTGGTGACCAACCCGGATATTTCCCTGGTAATTTTAGGGTTTTATTTTATTTATTTTATTATTATTATTATTATTAATTTTTAATGAAAATTTGTTTATTTTGATGATTTTTTGTACTTCGGATTAGGAGAACATTCTTCGGGCGGTAATTGGACATGCTGATTTCGAGAGCTCTCCCGATTTTGTGGTGACAGAGGATGTTAACGGGATAAACGCAGGTAACTTCTTGCTTTTATTTTTACTTTATAAATTTACGACCTTTCAAACTTCTATTTTAGCAAATTTATAATCAAACCGAACAACATAATGAGATAAATCTAATGATGATAAAAGTAGTTGCATTCAAGTTTAAATGAGCCAACATCAAGAATTTCATGCATAGTTGAAAATTTTAGATATTAATTGGAGCACTAAATGTTCTCCAAATCTTGCATGCGCATGAATAAATTGAGTTTCTTTTCAAGATGAATTTGATGAGCCTAAGATTGCTTAATTTGGATAACATTAATGTTCTCAAATGCTCAAAAATATCTTGTGATCAATGATATTTCTTAGTCTTTTGATGTAGGAATTGAATTGTTCGTATGTAAATCTTCCTACACAATAGAAGATCCATTAGTCATGAGGCGGCGTAAGTGATAAATGAACTCAATCTATGATTTAGAGGAGTAGGCACTATCTTTTTAAATTGTGGCTCGATTTGCATATTTGGAGAAAAATCTCGCAATTATGTCAAAATATAATGATAATAATGTTTAGGGGTTTTTACTTAGGGAGGCTCTTAAATAGTCTTATTTACTTTCAAAGATTAAATTTATGCATGAAGGTCACTATTATGATTCTTGTCTGCCTACATATCCTTTGCCGCATGCACAATCGTGGTTCGCGTACGAGCTCAAATCGCAGAAGAAGGCGTATGTGAGCTCAAATCGCTTCTTCACGAGCTTACTCGCAAACTATTTGGATCCCATCGAAGCCCTTCTTATAATTCTTTCCGGCAATGAAGTGGTGATCCGACAACATTCTCATCCTCTTCCTCGCCCGTCTTCCTCCTCTGTTACTCTCTCACACCCTCGCTTGGTTCTCTACCTCCTTGCTTGCGCCGACTCCCTTATCACAACCACTGCAGCTTCCTGCGAGGCCACCATCATCTGGAACGATCTCGCCTCCGAAAGCCAACCAAAACTCTCTAACTCATCAGTGAGCTCCTATCTTTTCTTCGTCACTGTGGTCATCAGGCGCTTGAGCTCTCCACCGAAAGAAGTCTCACTTCGAAACTCATGTACGATTATTGGCAGGGGAAGAGAGACGGTGGGGCGAGCTGGGTTAGGCTCGCTACGCTTGGTTTTGACGGCGGAGAGATTGCTGAGAATGAGGTGCGGAGAAAGGGGAGGAGGCGACAACAAGGAGGAATTACGGGGTGGGAAGCCAACTAAGAAGGGCGGCTTCGAGATGGAGGGCAAGAGAGCAGGGGCGGAGGGAGTCAGATGGCTGGAGGAACGACGTCCTAACAGTGACCTTCATGCATAAATTTAATTTTTGGAAGCAAATAATATTATTTAAAAGCCTCATATGTAAAAATCCCTACTGTTTATTTATTTGATTATTAACAAGAGGTTTTTCAATCTCCGCAGTAGCTCAATAGAGGCTTAATTATTGATTATGGATCTCCTTGTTAAGTTTAACTGTCATCATAATAGTAGTCCTAAACCAAGTTAACACAAGGATTACTTTTTAAGTTTATTGAGATGCATGAAATTCTAGAATTAATATATATTTTTTAGCCTTTATAGTTTGAATAATTTATGATAATTTGAAAAATCATTATGATAATATTGTTTAGGATTCAAATGGAAAGAGAATGATTTTATGTATGGCCATTATAAGATCTTTATAAACAAATGTTGTGAAAACCATACCGGACATTGAATCAGAAGAAGCAAATTTTCAAGGTTTAATGGTTCAATCGAGATTGAACCGACTAACATAATAAATATTTAAATTATTTTAATATAATTTAAATAGTAGAATAATGATATATTAATATAATTTTAACTTATTCAACAAATAATATTTTAATTCGAGATTATTTTTTAATATTGTGAACAATATTCTAAATAAAAAAAAAATTTGAAGCATGATATTTTATCTTTCTTGAATCTAAATATATTATGTATGGCCAATCGATCAAAATCAAAATGCTAAAATTGAATATTATTTGAACCGACAATTCTTAAAAACAATTCTAGTTCTTTGGTTTTCCATTTCAATCTAGGTTCTGACTGGTTCTATCCCGGTTCTATGCAGAATGATTCTGAGATTGAACCGAATCGGTTGAATGACCGGTTCACTAGTCGAATCGGCCGATCAGGTTCGGTTTTTAAAATCATGATATTAATGACGTATTTTTTATGAGGAACTCTATCATCACACAATTATTAATAGGTATCAATGCAACAAAATTTGTTTTTCTTGAAGTTAATTTATATCTATGAGGCTAATTATTATTGTAGTCCTAGTTGTAATCCGACTCAAAGAAATTAAGCGCTCATCATAATGTGATTTATTATGATTATAGTTGTCCTATTAATAAGAGTAAGAAGTGTGATCATATTTGTAATCAAGATAGTCAAATGTATGATAGTTTTAGGATTGTAATATGAATTTTATTTAAATTTAAAATAACATTAAAAAATCTTTACATCTAATTCAAGCTAAAAATTATCATAGCATTAAGAACATTGCTTAGGGGTGTCTGTGGTTATTGATTTTGAATCCTTTATTTCATTTCTATCCTTTCAGGGGTCTTCTTCGTACGACGTTCTAAATGGAGCGAAAACTTTCTTGAAACATGGTGGAACCAAACATCCTTCGTGCAATTTGGATTGACGAAGAGCGGCGATAACGATGCGTTAAAGTTTCTGATCAGAAACCTATCATCTCATGAACTAAGGAATCATGTTCGAATATCACCGATGCAGTGTCTTTTCAACTCGTATCCTTGGCACCCATCTTGGAAATCTTTATATCAACTCATTTTTTCATCAGGAGCTGTATGGAGAGGTTTTTTTCTCACTCTCATAGACTAAGGATCTGTTTGGGGCAGGATTTTTTTTTGTGGCTATTTTATGAATTTAGGAAATTTACGCTGATTCCACCAAATTCTTATTTATTGACATATTTAACACATAAATTTTTACTTTTTATATTTATGCCACCCAAATCTTTCGTATAACATAAATTATATCATTACTTTAACTTTTGAAGAGTGAAATGCGTCTTTTAATGCATAGATAAGGTGACATATATGTAAAAATTGAAATTTGAATGTTAGATATGTAAATAAATAGGAATTAAGAGGTATGTATGTAAATCTTCTTTATTTTTAAGATCATTGTCATGTCTCTAATATATTTTTAGAAACTAACAAGGTGAGAAGCAATTTTATTACAACTATAAAATTTATGTCCGGACTTTCTTAAAAAGTAATTATCTCTTTTAAAAAAAGTTGCTTTCTTCACAATAGTTTAAATTGCTATTTTTACAACTCTAGCTGCCCCAAACGGATCCTAAATTCGTGATTTATTGGCGCTAAGTTAAATTTTTATGATCATTTAACTTGTTGATGGATAACAGGAGTATATTCCAGGGGAGATTTCATGGTGCATTTAGCAGGTTTAGATGATAAGAAGGAATGGGCCACTAGGATTGTCCAAGAGGTTGAATCTGAGAGGAGAGATTATGTCTATTTAGCAAGGCAGAGGCCTCTCCATACTCTTTAGATATTCAAATTTTTTATTGGAATGTATATATTTCTATAGGCTTAGGGGCTGTTTGGTAAGGGATTTAGGAAATTCTGTAAATTTGGATTCAGTAAATCAGGGATAGTTATTGTATTCAGTTTTTGAGTTTTATACAGTTTTAATACAGGATTGTGGGTAGAGTGTATGTAACAGAGATTAATGTTTGCCTGAATACTTTTTATAGTTTTAATACATAGTTTAATTGATTTACCAAATTTGAGCTTATGAACTATGAAAGCATGAGGATTAATTTATCTTATATGATATTTTTATAATTTCTCTTATTTATTTTTGCTTATTTTACCCTTAACTTTGGTGGCATTAAAATTGATGATTTAAGTAGCTTCTATTGCTATAATTATAATTTGTTTTGATAAATTCTATTATATAATAAACTCATTAAATATTATTAGTGTTTTTGAAAGACCTTTTCATATAGATTTTGTAGGGATGGGAAAACCAAATATGATTGATTCATAATCAAATCGTAGCTTGGAAAATACACCAATTTGGGAGATCTGGAGCAATACTTAAAACGGAAGCGCATAACACGAGAAATCAAGAAAATTGATCATATCCTATTGATGATGTAACGAGCTCTATTCGAAAAAAAAAAGTGTTTAGAATTTCCATTTTTATGCTTTTCTAGGAGGATTACTCTCATCAAAAGCATTTTATTGCTCTATCAACACCCTATGTTTAAAGGCTTACAAGAGAATTGTAAGACTATTTAACTTATTTATTTATTTATTTTTTATGATGAACCTCTCATTCTAATCACAAAATTCATGAAGTACTTGCTAAGGCAAACATCCTCTAATTTTTCATCATCAAAAGAGGAATACAAACAATTGGAAGAGGAAGTGTTAATGTAAATGGCAATCTAATGACATGATACAATGGGGGCATTAGTGATATCTTCCTTCTTTCTAACTTGATAACTAGTAGGGTCATAGATCTATAAACTCTATGTTCAAATCCCAATTGACTGTTGCTCAAAAAGTTTATAACATATTTTAAGCAATGACTAATGTGCCAAACATAAATAACCATGGCTGTGATTGTGGTTTTACTCTTATAAGAGATGTCCAAGGGCATTTCTTTATTACCATTATTGACCCATTGCCTAAAACATGGTTATATTCAAGGTTGTTAAAACTGGACCTGATTTGTCCGTTGGATTGGTCGGACTGTGAATCTGCTGGGCAGTCAGTCCAAACACTAGAGATAACCGAATTTTGAATAATTGGAATTGAACCGATGAAAACCTGGGCAGAACCAGTCAACTACTGAATCGGCCGCGGTTTTTAATAACCTTTTTTTTTTTTTTGGAGATTGTACTGTTTTCTTTTCCATGAATGATTTGATGAAAAAAATGAACATGAAAGTTATTTTGTATTTTTATTTAAAACTGCAATGTTTGTTTGATATGTTCATTGTTATTTTTTGCATAGATTTAATATCTAATTCAACTTGATTGATTTATCATACAAAAGAACGTGACTTATTTATATAGATAAAGTTGTGATTAAAATGGAGTAGTCCTTTAGAAAGAACCTAATGTTTTGTTTTTTCTTTCTCCTTTGTTAGTGATATTTTATATTATAAGAGGTATGTAGAGAATAGTCTCCCTGTGGTTGTGGCTTTCAAGTTTCGTTAGTTTTTAATTAATCTTAATTTTCTATCATCTGCATCTTACTTTTAGATTATCAAATCTTGATGAAGGAAATATATATATATATATATATATATATATATATATATATATATATATATATATATATATATTCTACAAATATGAGGTTAGTTATTCAAATATTTAATATTTTTATATTTAAAATTATTAAATTTATTTTTGTTTGTTTTTATATTTTATAATGTAATTTTTATTTCTTTTTAATTAGTATTTGCATCTAATATATGATTATTATATTATTTATATTCTATCTAATTAATTTTTATATTTATTACGTCATTAGGTTCAACCCTTGTCGAACCAATGAATCTTGAACCTTTCCTTCTTCGGGTCAAATGTTCGGTTCAATTTTCACAACCTTGAGTATTTTTACTAAATTATATACTCTTAACTATGCTATGAAGTTATAAATTTCTTGAGGTTCTTATATAATCCTAATTGAAGTGGATGCTAATTAGCTTTCTCTAATCCTCTAATAAAACCAAAAAATTTTATTCAAAAAACTATACTCATGGGCTCAAAGCTCTCATTGAAAGCATGGTAATGGGCTTCCTTACATGATGAAAAGGAAGCAAACTAAAGCATAATAATTCAGAAGTTGGTAGTGATGAAGGGAGTCATGGGGCTTTCAAGGAACATTTCTAGCATTGGTATGCATGTAAATCTTAAATATATAGGCCATTTAAATACATGCTACGGGCCTAATTCTTATGTATTTACAAGTCTAAAACTTAAATTTTGCTTTGAAAATTTATACCACTCAAATATTTTATATCTTATAAAAGTATTATCATTTTAACTTTGAAAAATGAAATAAATATTTTTATGCGTACATAAGTCAGTATGTATGTAAAAATTAAAGTTTACGTATTAGATATATAAATACTTAGGAATCGAGTTGGCATATATATATATATATATATATATATATATATATATATATATATATATATATATATATATATATATATATATATATATATATATATAT
>NEWO01000016.1:2440709-2452173 GCA_003013225.1 Phalaenopsis aphrodite
TATTATTATTTTACATAAATCAAATAAACCCTAAGCTTAACAATTTCACATAATTGTTGAGTTATTCCTAGAAATCTACCAAAATTGATTTGGAGCCTTCTTCAACGAATTAATTTATTTGGTACTAATTATTGTTATTTTGAAGGTCATTATTAATATTAATATTTTAAATCAAGTATTTACTGACTTTCATATAGCTAAATAATTGGAGTTATTATAAGTCTAGTGTTTGTTTGTGTTCGGCTCGATTAATCTAAATTTTCTTATTAGAAGTAGGCTTTTGTTCAATATGGATCATAAATAGGATGTTATTGTGTGTGCAACAGATGGCTTGTTGGTCTGCAGCTTCGACGCAAGCCTACTCTGTTCTGGGTTCGAATTCATTTGAATCGAATTAGTGCATATGGGGCAGGCAGAAACATATTGCCGTCCATCTTATATATATAAAAAAAAATGAATAGGATGTTATTGTTGGCTCAATTCAAAATTAGCTTAAATGATTTGAATAATAAAAAAAATTAATGCTTTCTAAAAAATATCATATAAATTAATATAAAAAAATTATAATAATATTTTTAATTTTACTATTTGTTTAATTTGAGTCAAAACGAGCAAAACACAATCAAACAAAAGTTTATATGTATTTGGTTTATTTGTAAGAGTTGAGAAAAAAAATATTTGTGTTCGACTACGAGCAAATATAACAATAGCTATGCACGTAATAAGTCGCACACAAACTGTTTGCGGGCGGACGACAAGCCCTACTAAAAAGAACTTGTATAACGGAGTTATTCCACTTCTCAAGAAAGAGATGCTATTATACGAGCCTCTAGCCACTCATAGTGTACCTAACGATATGAGTATCATCCTCCTTAAGGCTCACGTCGCTAGAGGGGAATTCAAACCCCCGGCCTGAGGGGTCTTACGCCAAGAATGCGAACCAACATGTCGAGGCACGCGACACACTCGCTCGTGCGTACACACACATATATGTAAACACACTTAGCTCATAATGCATTAAAAAACATTATATAGAGGACATGCTAATAAATAAAGCTATCATCTTGTGTATATAGAAAAGTGGGTTTTTAGGTTAACAAGCTCAATGTGATTGAAAGTTTTGGGACATTAATTCAAGGGTCAAATGGTCTTTGAATCATACATGCTAGTTTTCAATGAAATAATCTTGATTGGACAATTTCAATGAGCCCAATATCACTTTATTTTATGTTTATTAAAGTACTTAAATACAAAATAAAATATTTATGTAATTAAAGAAATAATATAATTCACATATGGTCCATAAGTTCAAACAACAAATGTAATATTTAGCTCTCTCGAGATATTATGATGTACATATTCTTAATCTCACATATATATTATTCCTCAGCATTACAGGTATGACTATCCTAAAATAAATATGAGATGAAATTTCTGGCAAAAAAATATAAAAGGCTTTAATTACATCATAATATCGAGGCTTTTACGTACATAGCACCAAAAAATTTTATATGGAATATTCCTCTCATGTTATTCATGTGTTATTGTGTGTTATTCATGTGTTATTGATGTGTTATTGTTTTATTAAAATACTGAGAATATTCCCAGAACACAATAACACCTTAATATAACGGAATAACACGGGATAAATATTCTCCTATGTTACCGGATCGATTTTTTTTTTTTTTTTGTAACTCTACGTGGCGTGATTTCATCGGACTCAGCAGGAAACCCTACGTGCGGAGTCCTGATGCAATAATTTTTCCTTCGCCACTATCAAATATATGCTCCGGAAGTTATAACTTTTCCCCTTCTTAATTTTGATCAACTCTTCTTTTTTTCCTACAGAAACTATGAACCCTAACCCTAATAATCTTTATAAAAAGCTTCGAGACGACATGCTGGTAGACTTTCACTAGTGTAACAAAATTATCATAAGGTTTACAAAATTGTGCTTTTATATATTTACGTTTATACCCCTATCATTTGTTTGAAAATATGTATTTGCCATGATGGGTGGGGGGGCTGTGTCGGAAAAAGTAATGATTTTGTTGTTCGAGGAAGAGGAATCCTTGATGGGCACCGTTGGAGGATAGAATAGTCATTTCAGCTATCAATTTTTAGGTTGAAAAAACATTACGTAAAATCCGATTTTATGCTTACTCCATATTTATAATTTTTTTATCTGAGGTTGTTAATTGTGCACTATTTCTTTTGAATTCAGCAAATTGTTTCACTACTGAAACATTTGTGTTCACCTCAAAAATCAACTGAAATTTTTGAATTTGAACCTGTCGTGCCCAATAGATAAAGCCTAGCCGTTGAGGAAGAGAGGGAGACTTGCCTATCACGGCGAAGAGGGCTGTTCACGGGCTCTTCGACCCCTTTTATTTCGCTAAACATGTGATTATGATAGAGGGGAAAGGGAGAGAGTTCTCCCAATATAAGTGATTGAGAGAGGAAAGCCCGGGAGGCTCTAATACATGTCATGCAACATCTATTTATAAAAGATAAAAAAGAGAGAAATATAATATTGCATTTTTACTCTTGCTAAAGAGGGGTTAGTATATGTTTATTTTTGTTATTCTTGTCTCCTTATATGAACCGTTGGATGCCTTGATAACCGTGCAAACAGCTTTTTAAGTGGACGTATTAAGTTCCCCAATTTTCTTGCTCATTGATAGCAATAATTGCGAGATAATGACAAAAAACTTTATAAAGCAAAAATATGAGCTTATAAATTACTAATTATACTCTCTATTAGGCGTTCTTCGTGCTTTGTTCATGCCTCTTTTGTGCCATCCGTTGTTAATCAATTAGTTGTTGAACAATTCCAGGATGGTTTCTCTGTTACCCCTAACGGACCTTTTTGTTGTTGGGTATGGGTTCATCTCGGAGGATGAGCACATTTCAAATAAATAAGTAGAGGGATCGATTAAACGATCTTGGAGCCTCGACCGACCTCTTTTATTTGGCCGAGTGGCTTAAGGGGATGGGCCAGACAATTTTGGCGTCTAGGCCGACCTTCCGTGGGGCTTATGCCTTCACCAGTATATCCGAACGTCGAAGTTGGGTTCTAACACTTCACTCGTGTGGGTCCTGATAACTTGATTGAGTCGCTGTCTTAGGTTGGGTCCCCTCTCTATAGAAGGAGGCCGCAGAGACTCTTCTCCGAACATACCTTCCGCGATGCTTGTCAATATTGTGCAAGGAACCAAATCTGAATTTTTGACCAATCCAAGCTACGGTACTTGAGCTCGTGTTGAGGTAAGTTCTCTGGTTGGCTTTTGGGATATTTATTCCAATCAGACATCTATGACATCATTGTTGGTTGTTTTTTTTTGCCTTTAATCGATCAGGCACACTTAGCGTCGCTATCAATTATGTTACCCGAGTTTAGGTTCTCTGAATGTCAAGTGGCCACTAGAATGCTTGAGCTTTTTGTGATTGAAGTCTTGACGTGACCTCTCGCATAGAAATACAAAATATTATTATACACATGCATCATAAAATAACCTTGATGAAAAATAACATGATTGTTAGGTATGATTCATATACCATAAATGGGACAGATGCTGGAGCGGAGCGGAGCCCACAAACGGAGTGGAGCGGAAGGATCTGTCTAATCATGAGAGTTTCATTATGTGGGTTGGGGGTGCGCGGGCAATACCCCGCGGTTTGGTATATGGGTAATTTATGTAATTACATATTGTACTATAGGGTTATATATGTGTCATGTTTGTAAGGCTATGTGAGCTTCTGAGATTTTGAGAGCTGAATCTTCTATTTTGTATTCTTTTCTGAATATTAAAAGAAAGTCGTCGCTCTGCTCCCGATGATGTAGGCATCTTTGCCGAACCTTGTAAATATCTGTGCTCTTCTGGATTTGTGTCGATTCTTGTTTTTCTTCGCCCTGAAGAAAAATTTTGGCAGCTAGGAGGTCAGATTCAGCGGGGTGATCTCCGCTTTCAGCAAGAGTTCGCGAGAGTTTGTGACATTCGGTCGCGACGCAGAAAGCTGCGACATAAAGGCGAAGGCGAAGGAGTTCGGCGAGGCTTTCGTGTGTGGTGAGTCCTGCGAGGCTTCTTTCAGTGGTCGGTGACGGGCGAATTTGCGACCACAAAAGAATTCGCGAACCTTGCAGGAGGCGACTGAGGAGGAGAAATTAGAAGATTATATTATGTTTCCCTGACCCAGATTTTCTTTGTTGAGAGGTGGAATTAGAAGCTAGAAGCAGAGGATTCCTTCTACGGAGCGGAGCAAAGGAACAGGCAGAGCGAGGATCACGACTGGAATAAGAAGGTTCGCCGATTTGGAAGATTCCCCCCAGAATCTAGAGGTAATTTGAATCCCGGAATTTGAAGGCGATTTGCTTTCCTTGGGCTGAGGCAATCTCCTTTGCTGGAAAAAGAAGATTTTTGTTCGCGGTTTACTTTAGAAAATTAGATCTTCTTTTCTGGGGGGATTTGATTTAGAGATGGAAGGGAATTTGTTGCTGCACTCGAAAGAAATAAAAGCTGGAGGCTTCCCGATTGGAAGGAAATCGATATTCACCCTTTTGTGATATTACAGGACGCAAAATTTCAGGCGCAGGTTCCAAAATTACAGGAGCTTTTCTAGAAGGCGGAGTTTTTCTGAGAAGAAGCAGAGCTTTTCTGGAAGGAAAAAAGGAGCTTTTATGGAAGGCAGAGTTTTTCTGAGAAGGAAAGCATAGCTTTTCTGAATGGAAAAAAGAGCTTTTCTGGAAAGCGAATGCGTAATTTTTCTGGAAGGAAAGCGGAAGCGGAACTTTTCTGAAAGGTGGAGTTTCTCTGAGAAGGAATCATAGCTTTTCTGGATGGCAGAGTTTTTCTGAGAAGGAAAGCATAGCTTTTTTGTAAGGAAAAAAAAGGAGCTTTTATGGAAAGCAGAGGCAGAGCTTATCTTGAAGGAAAACGAAAACAGTGCTTTCTGGAAGACAGAGCTTTTCTGGTAGAAAAAAAAAAGCTTTTCTGCAAACGAAAACGAAACTTTTCTTGGAAGCTTAAGGAAAATGATTTCTGGGAAAGTTTAATTAAAGAAAATTTAATTAAGAGAAAATCATTTTTATAAGAAGCTTAATTAAGGGAAAGTCTTTTTTTTAAAACTTAATTAAGGGAAATTATTTTTTCTTGGAAACTTAATTAAGGAAAACTTAATTAAGGAATCTTAATTAAAAGATTATTTAAAGGAGCTCAACTCACATTGGTGCATGAGAAAATCTATGATATATTTCTCCTAAGGGACTGTGGAGATTTGTTGGGTGTATGCATTTCTCCTAAATAGGCTGAAAATTCGCAAAGGTGGAGATTTGTTAGGTATGACTCATAATACATGAATTTGGAGTCTCTTGGAATGAAGAGATGTCTTTTAGAATTGAAGAGTTGTGTCTTTTGGAATTTAGTGGGTTCGAGGGATCAACGAGAGCGCAGCGGAAGCGTGGTGACCCAACCCACATTGGTGCATAAGAAACTCCGTGATGTATTGTCTCCTAAGGGGCTGGATATTCGCCAATGTGGAGATTTGTGAGACATATGTATTTCTCTTAAGGGGTTGGACATTCGCCAAGGTGAAGAATTGTCAGGTATATGTATTTCTCCTAAGGGGCTGGATATTCGTTAATGTGGAGATTTATTAGATATGACTCATATACCATAAATGAGACAGATGCTGGAGCGGAGCGGAGCCCACGAGCGGAGTGGAGCAGAATGATCTATCTAATCAGGGGAGTTTCATTATGTGGGTTGGGGGTGTGAGGGAAACACTCCGCGGTTTGCTACATGGGTAATTTAAGTAATTATATATTGTACTATAGAATTATATATATGTCATGTTTGTAACCCTAAGTGAGTCTCTTTGATTCTGAGAGCTGAATTTTGTATTCTGTATTCTTTTCTGAATACTAAAAGAAGATCGCCGCTCTGCTCCCGATGATATAGACATCTTTGCCGAACCTCGTAAATCTCTGTGTGTTCTTCTGAATTTGAGTCGATTCTTATTTTTCTTCTCCCTAATTTCTCAACAACGATAATGCACCAGAAAAACAGCCACATATATAGGGTCAAATACCAAAATAGATATATTAAAATTTCTCCTTGAAAGGGCAGATTAATTTGCTAATATAATTTAGCAAATGGTGAGAGTTAAGTGGGCCACACACGCACACACACGCTAGAATTGAGTGGTATGTATGTAAATTTTCTGTTTTCAAGGCGGTCATCCAGTTGTCTGCTAGCTTGATATTTAATTCACAATGTGATGAGGTTGGGATACCCAAGTGCGGAAGGAAATTCCACGCGACAAAGGGAATGACCACCGGGAAAGAGATCTGCTGGCCAATGAGATGGTCACAAGGAAGTTTGGTCGGAGATAGTTAGATTTAACGACGGAGGGCATGCACCCAGTTTTTTATAGACCTAGAGATCTCCTTGGAGATTGTGGTATGCAAGTTTCTCGTATTTGTTTTTATGTTAGAAGTGTTTCTCTGAAAAAGTTTCTCCTTAGTGTTTCTCGTCTTCTTGTTGATATCACGATCTACGATTACTAAATCTTTCAGGATGTTGAATTTAAATTTATCTGATCATGCCCAAGAGATAGAGCCTAGCTAGAGAGATTGATGGAGAGAGAGAGAGAGAGACTTGCCCCATAAGGGCAAATGAGGGGTGTTACCAGGCTCTTTGATTTTTTTTATTTTGCTAAAAAAATGATTGTTGGAGAGGGGAAGATGAGAGAGTTCTCCCTACATTAAGTATTGAGAGAGGAGAGCGCAAGAGCTTCTAATACCTGTCATAGTATCCCTAGTTATCAAAGATTAAAACGAGAAATACAATATTACAACTTTACCCTAACTTAAAAGGGATAGTCCATGTTATTTTTGGAGTATAGTATACTAAATTTTCTTTGATTTATAAACTTTTTATATAAATTGATTAAGGGTGTAAAATATCAAGGGTTTACTATCTCAAATTAGTTAACAAATATTAGAAGATTGGGCACCCAAAACAATGCTATTTACAAATCAAGCACTCGATTTTTCCGATCTTTCGAATTCTCACTCAAATATCAAAGATCATGATATAACCCCAACCCATACTTTTCATTTTTTATCAAAGTTACAATAGTTTGATCGTGGCACACTTAAATGCATCAATTTCACAGTTCAAAAAATCACCTAAGTGCTTGATTTATAAATAGCAATGTTTCTTATGCTTTGCATGAAATTATCCCATATTAAAAATCACTTTATTTTTGTATTTTTTCTATAACCATCAAATTCCCAAATATGACAATGAAAGCCCGTTAGCTTATTAATATATGGGCATATATGATGTCTATATTTCAAATATTGAGAACAGGGGTGTAAATAAGTCAAGCTGACTCGTGAATCAGTTCGAGCTCGGCTTGATAAGTGTTATGTGAATTGAGCTCATTTTATGTGAATTGAGCTCAATGAGCTAACAAGCCAAGATCAAGCAATGAACAAGCATGACTAGAATGTAAGAAGAAAACTAAGCTCAAGTCAGCTCTAATAGGATTCGTTAGCTCAGGAGTTGGCTCGTTTAAAAATATATTAATATAAAATTTACTCAGAATATATTAAATTTAAATAGTTTATCTTTAAAGTATTAAAACATTTCAACTTAACAGTTTGTATTTTATATCAAATGATTTCTTATCATTTCTCTCATAATTACTCATTCTATTTATCATTTTATTATAACACTACATTTAATTACACTACTTTCTCACTTTTATGATATACGAGCCGACTTGTAAGCCTACTCGAACTCAAAAACTTAAGCTCAAGCTTGAAGTCAATAAAATTAATCAAGCCCAAGCCAATGCCCAGGATGGCTTGAGTTCGATTCGACTCATTTACACCCCTAATTTAGAACATCAAATATTTCAGATAATTCAAATTGCACATCATAACTAAGAAGTTAGTGTAAATTGACATATGCAATAATAATATATACAGAAAGTTTGTTGAATTAATATATTAACAATTGATTTAATTCAACATATATATATAGTGATCATATATTCATATGAAGTAAAATCATTTCATAATGCATATGATTGTAAATACAATATAATAAGAAGTTTTAAAGTAGAAGTCTTACAATTAGCATGATTAGAGAATAATATTTCATAACTAAATATAATCTTCTATTTACTATTTATTATTTAGAAAGGGCAGAGTCAGTTAATATATTTGAGGGCAATTGTCAACCTAAAATTTTATAAATATTTATATAAATAATAAAATTTCATATTTTATCTTATATGTCTTATACAATTTAGTAATTTTGCCCATCTTTAATATATATTTTTCTCAATATTTAAAAAAAAAAATAGATAGTTTATGATTTTGCCCATATTAAAATGTAATAATTTAGCATAAAACATGATTTTGTAAGATTTAAACTATGTGTTGAAATTAATCATAATCATACAGAGGGATGAAGAACGACCAGAATAGTAAAATACTAAGATTGAAGTATGTTCGATGTGTAAATACATAAGAATTGGGTGTTCGTATGTAAATTTTCAGACTAATGCGTTTCAGAGGAAAATTTATTACGTTCGTCACCTGGACGCCGATTAGTTTTGAGACCATCTAAAGCGATCGTCTAGTTTTGAGACTATGATGCAAAATTCTCCTAGTATTGATACCAAATATGAAAGAGTAACCTTTATGCCAAGCAAACTTGTTCCAACCAACTAAATAAGAGTTATCAAAAATAAGATCATAAATGAATTTATGAGCAAATTTATCACAACCCTTCCAAAGATAATTAATAAAATCTTTTTTAATAGGAACCTCCAGAATATATCTCAAACAAGCTTGAGGAATGGAAGAGAATTTTCAATTATTATTAATAATCCCATCACCTACTTTAGTTAAAGCAGGAAGATTAAAGGTTTGTTTGGGGCAGCTGCAGCTTATTCAATAATCTGTTAATAAGCTGATAAAAATTAATCTGTTGATAAGCTAGGTGCGGTGGATATTAGAAATTTTTATTTTTTTGAAAAATTCAGAATGATGTCTGAAAGCTGCCACAACACCTAGATAAATACGGTGTGAAAACACAGCTTTCAGCATTTTCAAACCGCATAAGCTATCAAAACGTAGTTTACCCAGACAGTCTAAGAGCGTTTTCAAAACAACACCGCACCAAATAAGCGGCCCCAACCGGACTCTAAATCAGTTAAAGCCGAGTTACGTCCCGACGACAACGCCGAGTTACGTCCCGACGACAACGTGATACTGCGAAGGACACGCAACTCGAAGTCCCGGCGATAGAGTTAATAAACTCTCATTCCAGAGAGTTTGGAATCTCTTGCTGGTACAGCGAACGATTTCTTAAAGTGTAGGTCTTTTTTTGGAATAATTTAATGAAGAACTCCTGCGAAGAGAGAAACCAAAATAAAAGAAAAAAAAAATGAAAAAGGAGGAATTCGCAGGGAGAAGAAGCAGGAAGTAGAGGGAGAAAAAGAAGATAATCATAATTCGATCTTCTTCTGCGTTTTCCAATCTCTCACATCTCTCTGATCGCGTCGCTCTCTGCGTTTTCATATTCTCATGAAGATTCGAAAGGCGGAGAAGCTGCTCGGTTTCACATCCGACAATCGCACCACTCCCGCTCCGCCACCGCCGACGCCGTGGGATTCCTCTGCGGCTATTCTGTCCGCCGCAGGGCTTCTATGCGAGATCAATCGTTCGTGTTCAGTGAAAGATTTGATCAATCTTCAATCATCGAGTCATCAGAAGGTTCGATCGATCGCTAGCTTCCATGATTCCTATCTCGTGTCTCTTCACTTCCCATTTTTTTAGGGTTTTGTCTATTGTTTTTTATTTCTCCCCGATACCCTGCCCTAATCAAATGAATCCCTTCAAAAATAAACGAGACGATCGCTTTATGTAGAATCTTGATTTTTAGATAGTTAATTAGAGCCGTCAAGCTTTTCTCCAAATTTGGGGAAAATCGCCGATCGATCAATCTTTCGTCAATATGCTCCATATTGCGTTGAAACTGTTTGTTATTTTGCAGCATGAGTTAGAAATCGCAAAAGACAAGGAAGATGAGACAGCCGTCGCCGGAAAAAGCTCCGATGATAAAGAAGATGAGGAGAAACAAGAGGAGAGAGAAGTCGAAGCGATGGGCATGATGAGATGCAAGAAGATTACCGGCGAAGAATGGCTGTGCAAACTCAAAGAGCTCAGCTCCTATCGCGCTCTGTTGGGCGAATCGATCTCCGGCAACCAGAGATCGGTGTTGGATGACGAATCTGATGCGAAGCTCTTGCTGAAGGCTTTAATGGCGTAGAACACGAAGGAGTTGATGGCGGCAATCTCTGCAACTTCAATTATAAGAAGAAGAGGAGGCCGCTGAAGAGGAGTAAAAATTATTGAGATTCATGGGTAATCTCACCCAGGATGTATTTTAGTGGGCTACACTTAATTTTTTTTTTTTTTTTGAAATACATTTTGAATGTGAGGATCAGGTACCGCATGCATCTCTACGTTCGATGTCTGTATGCAATAACTTTCGAAGAGGAGAGGGAGGAAGCCGATGAATGCTGAAATCTCTACTTTCTTTTCAGGACTTGCTCCTAAACTTTTTATGTATTTACAAATCTAACACCAAAATTTAAATATTTATACTTATTACACTTTGATATTATAAATTTATAGCTTATAAGTGCGGGCGCTGTATTGTTTGGTTCGTGCGTTTCACCAGCTTATCTGAAACTGTGTTTGAGTTTTTATACTAAACGCAGGACGCGGGTTTACCCCTACGGTCGGCCCGCGGGCCGCGTTTTAGGATAAACAGTTTATCCTGAAATGCACAAACTACCCTAAAGAGACCCTTAATTGAATATTCATATATTATACTCATTTTAAAATATATCTAAAATTTAAGATCCCAAAGTAATTTTATTTTAAAATATATTATTTAAATGAAGCTTACTTCATTATTATTTAAATTTAAAATATATTAAATCCCACTAATTCTCTTTATTTTAATCAGATTTTTAGTCATAATGATCAGTCTCAAAAATATTTCGAAATGAATCCAAGTGTTTCGACGTTTTTTAGTTAGATTATTTTAATAGAATTTTATTTTTACTATTTAGGAGGTCATCAAAATAATAACAATAAATAGTTAATCATTTCAAACTATTTAAAAATATTAATCATCTTTAAATTTATCAAATGAAAAATCTAAAATGTATTAAATTTTAATTGAAATTAAATCCTACTTCTACCCCTATTAATATATGTTACCTTTTAGAAGTTTGAGGTAAGTATCTGTGGGTCTTTTGTAAGGAAAAATTGTTACGTATGTCGTTATGTCTGTGCTTCTTAAGTGGAAGACGAATAAATTTTTTAAGCTCAAGCTGGTACAAACAACTTCTCATTTTACTTTGAAATAAAAAA
>NEWO01000016.1:2453315-2490005 GCA_003013225.1 Phalaenopsis aphrodite
TACTAGTACTTTAAGATTATGAATCTAGTGATTAGTTCATGAATAGTTCATGAGTATCAAAATAATTATTATCTTCTTAATTTATGTAATCCATTTGATATTAGTTGATGAAAAAAAGGAAAATTTCAACTATAGTTTTAATTTAATATATATATATATATATATATATATATTGTTTTATCATAGCTTTATTATGTGAAATATACTTATAATATCATATGAAGTTTGATGTTGATTTCTTAAATATGCTTATACATTTGAAAATATGTCATAACACCCTTCCCTTGAAGGATTATTGAGGTCGAAATTGCTACGAAGTAATTACTCAACCACACAAATATACGAGTCGATCAAGTAGTGTATGGGATTAAAATATGCATATCGACCCCACGAGAAAATTTGACAACTTTTCTAACATGTTAAGTTCTAGTTTATTACATTTTTAAATCTAGTTTAAAGAGTTCATATGAGCAGAAGGTGAAATGTTTTAAAATTCTAACTTAGAAATAATAAAATAGAACTAGCTTGTGTAGGGGTTTCTCAGACATGAAAAAGATTCATGCCTTTGTGACACCGGTCTAGTGAATCTTCAATGTTTGTCCTATGAGTTCCCCCACATTACTGTTGACAACAAGGGTCAAGTCCTCCGTAGCCTATGTCTAATTCATAAGAAGCATTGGAAACCCATATTACATTTAAAGGAGGCCTAACCATGCAAGGTTTTCTAGAAACCACTTAGTCCCTTGTCTAGGTTGTACTCTTCTATATATTAATGATATGTCTATTCCATTAGGCGAATGTGTGCTAACCAACTTATTTTTCAAGCCAACAATTAGAAGTCCTACATTATTAAAGGTTTTAACTTCTTAATTGGCCATATCATAATTAAACTACAATCATAATATTAACACAGAAACACATGAAAAAATGATGGAAAAACTCATGGATCAAAATATTGATTCAATACATGCCCAACATTCAGGAGTCTGAGAAAGATTTAGCTATACCCATAAGGAAAGAAAATATAGAGATTTCCTTTGAAAAAATTATAAAAAGTAATGTAAGAAAGCACAAAAAACTCAAACTCGAGCCAATCGTCCATTTCAATACGTTGTAATCCTCTACGCAAAATGCTAGCTTTCCCTCAATCTTCCTTGAAAATGTTCACACAAATATCTCCCTTGTAGCTCTTGAAACTCTAAAAAGAATCCTAGAAATCTTCTAAAAAAAATAATGCAGAAAAACCCTATAGTTTACAAAGAATACCTTAGAAAAATGAGAAGAACAACCTCCAAACATCTAAAAGAAACCTCATTAAACCCTAATTCTCGTTATGAAATAGTGCTTGATGGAACACTAGCATAGAGACACCTGACCTCGACATAGGATTTAACAAAAAATATCATTTAAATTATTTAAAAAGGAGTTTATTTTCTTATTATAGATTTTTGAAGCCATTGAACATATGAATGGCCAACCATGACATAAAGAAAACATTAAAAATTAGTGGTTGAAACTTCTCCTTATTCATTAATGGACACCACCTTTATGTTCCACCTATTTTTCACAATATTTTTTCTCTTTAAAAGACTTAGATTAAGATTTTTGTAATGCCTAAAAATATGGGTTGCAATACTTTGTAACTATATTAATAAAATGAAATATTGGGAGTGTAGAGTTACTTTATTTTTGGCTTAGAGCATGGTGGATCAAGTTTTACTCTTACTTATTGAGATAAGATCATTATCTTTGTTTCTTTTAGAATTACTTTATACCCTTTTAAGCTCATTCTATCAAATTTTCTCACTTATCCCTTTACATGATAACATCCTCCAAAACCATTCACCACCAAAGCCATATCTCACATTCAGTCTAAAATCTCAAAGAGAGCTCTTAACTAAACTAAATAAGGTAAGACCTAGTCATTTTCTCCACTCCTCAATGCTCATATAGAAACCACAAAATTTACTCATCTACATTAAATTATAAGTACACCTTTTGATAAGCAAACCATCCATAAAAATTTTCATCCATAAATCTTTCAACAAATTAGGCTAAAGTTGGGTGAGCACTACATTGAAATGATTTAAATTTCAATCTTAGTTCAGCAAAATTAAAATAATTATTATGAACTTTTTAATTTTTGTATTGTTAAGTCGTAGTTCATGAAAGCAATACAAATTCTTTAAGAATAAGTTTAATTTAATGTTTATTTTTAAGTAAATTTTTTTAACATAATAATTATTAGTTATGTAAAAATACTAATTAGGAAACTTTATTATAAGGATAATGCTTAAAATATCTCATAAAGTTTGATATTAAATTCCTAAAAAGACTTATATGTTTAAGGATATATCATTACACCATTCTTTCAAAGAGATATGAACCAAATCTTATGAGGAAGATGCTTCAACACTTTTTTTTTCTTTTTGAAGTTCAAATATTGCGCTTCTAAGAAAATATTTTGACTGATAACTCATTCAAAAACTTGTAAACAAGATTTATTTATCTTAAATATTTTGAATCTAAAATTATGTCGAAGGCTATTTTTATAGGATTTAATCATAAACATTAACTCTAGTCCCTTGAAAGTTTTGAATCTAATGCTTGAGCATAGTCGCATAATTGTAAAGTTTTGAAATACATCAAATAAACTAGGCTACTATATGCACTACTTTTTTTCCTTCTTAGTGTTGAAAGATAGATCAACAAAGGTTTATTTTTCTCGATCATGAAAGCCAATTTTATTATTACTATGAAGCTTAATTAAATAGTTAATATTTAACCTTTTGAATCTATAGTCTCTGTTGACTCAATTAGATTGTGAAACTAGTTCAAAGACAGCTAAATCAATTGAGCAAAGGTCACTTTAGGCTATTCAATTTTTATTGAAGCATAACCATCTACACATGATAAGGGAAAAGCACAATGTGAAATAAAAACTAATAGGAGCTCCTAGCTCGATTTTACAGTGCTACAAAAAAAAATTCTATATTAGGGCATAAAATCGATATTACTAGGATCAACTTGCTATGAAATCCCATCTTTTTTTATCTTCATTCTATTTCATGAAGAGCTCTTGCCATAAAGATGAAGCTAAACACTATCAAGGTCAGCACTCTGATTGTGTTGAACATTAGCCTTACTCTTATATTAATTATTTTCTTATTCGCTTTAATGAAGCTTGGTGTCAATGAATTTTACTTAATGAGACTATGAAATAGAGAGAGAAAAATATTGGTTAAAGACCAAGAGCTGTTAAATAAGAATTAAACGATATCTCTTTTCATTAATAATAAATTCACATTACTTCATTGGTTGAAGAAATGAAGAAATTCAAACTATTTTCAAGAGGGTACCATTCGTAGAAAATAAAAAATTAATGTAACAAGATTAATAACAATAATAAAGCATATAATAGGACAAATCCTAAAAAAATTATAATGTTATTTAAGTTATTAAGGAGAAGAGGCTCAAAGGGGAAGCTTAACATACACAATTGGCACATCTAAAAATAAAACTTTCGGGAGTCTGTATTGAGTAGAAGCACTAGAAGAATGACATTTCCGACTCACGACATGAAAATAAGAAAAAATAATGAAATATATAAGATATTTAAGCAGTTTTAGGGGTCTCTATATTCATTTTAGGCCACCAAGGTAAGAGATTAGATTTTTGGTATAAAAAATAATACTTGTGTTGCATGATTAGTGTGATGATATATTGGGACAAAATATTCTTATGCCATTTGGTGATAGGTCCGACCTTAATTATTAAAACAAACTTTTGCATGATGAAGATCATCAAAATTAGAGATTGGGATTAAAGTTCCACAAGTTCACTAATAATAATGTTCACTGGAAGTGGTATCTCTAAAAACTAACTTTTGCTCTCAATAATTGGTAGAAGCCCCAAATAAGAGAAGTATATTATGAGATGCATCAATTTTAGAAGAACTAGATTCTAAGAAAAATCTACCTTTAAGCAAAGATTCGTGGGCCTCTTAATTGATGTAGACATTGAAGAATTCTTGATTTATTGAAGGAAATGGTTTCTCCCTAAATTCTTTTTAAAGAGCATGGATGGATAACAACTCAAATGGCCTTCACATTGAACTCATGTTTGTTACTCTTATTAACATGATTCATGGTATAAGAGCATAAGAGCCTAGAAAAATTAGCCAAATAGACTTACGTAAATATGAGTTGAATGGTATTATTATTTAGCTCATTAAAAGATTAAATTGGCTTAGTAACTAAAAGTCAAAGACACTCAAACTATTTTTCTTCCACAAAGAATTTGAAAATTGAAAAAATCAAGTTCATCAAAATGACCCAAGTTTATAGTATATATGCCACTCCTATATGTTATCTAAAAGGTCCAACAAGCCTGCATTATCTAGTTGATATTGGAGTTTCCCCAAACTTATCCATTGGACACAACTCACGCAATTTATCCAATGGTGGAGTTGTCTCGAAGTTCTTTATGGGACCCATGTAACAACAATGTGGGACAACTAATTGTAACTTAAGTGTCATTATTAGTATCAAAACTATGGATGTTTAATTGATAAACTCAAATCATTATATCAACATATATCAAATAAGAACATATGAGTAATATCTTACTTAGACAATAAATTAGAAGCCTTGATCAATTAAATAAGACAACATTTAACTGATTAAACTACTCTATTACAAATTTTATTAATAAAAAAAAAGATAAATTAGAACTAGAAAATTATTTTTTCATAAACTAATAGTTTAGATGAATGTTTGAATTCTCGGAAAAAAAAAACAAAAAAAAAACATTCAATATAAAAAAATAAGCTTATTTTTTATGGAAGATTCCATCTGAAATAGCGAAAACTTTATAAGAAATGTATGATTTCAAAGAATTTTTTACAGAGACGAATTCTCCAAATAAGTTTTGGATGGAAATGCATTGCAGTGGACAAGAAGTTTTAATTGATTTTTTGAACTTTATAAGAAATGTATGGTTTCCAATTGATTTTTTTTACTAAAGTTCGATAAAAAACCTTAAAAATTTTGATGAAATTTTAGTCAGAAGGAATTACCACCAAAAAGCAAAATTTTGTAAGAAATTAATAGACAAAATTCCCTATTAAATTTTTGTTAAAAATTAGTTTTAAATTATTTATATTAAATTCTGATGGGATTCCAAACCCTCGCTTCCACATCATATTCACTCGAAATTGCATATACATGAAAAAAAAATAAAACAAGAGTTTTATAGATTGCTATTTTCACACCTTCAACTATAATGCATAAACAATTATGATTGTATTATGCATTGTAAATTTGTATTTCCATTTCATCTAATCGTATTGATGAGAGTGAAACTAACAAAGAAACATAACTACAAAAAACTATTTTGAATAAACAACTTATGTAATTTAAGAAAACAAAATCATCCAATCATTCATTAATAATGTTTCATATAAAAAAATAAACAAATATATATAGTAACTAATCATCATCAGTCTCTTAGTTGTTCTCGTCCTTCTAATCCTCGTCATGCTCCTCAACTATTAGCTCATTTCCTCTTTGACTATCACAATGTATCATGTCTATTCTTGTTTCTATAGCAGTCATACGAGGTTCAAACTAAGCAGTCACCCAAGCTTCAATGTCATCAGTAACTATAGTGACATACCTTTGAAATAGCTCCTCTATTGAGTCAGTGTGCTGGATAAGAAAAGAATGATCATCATATGCCTTGTGATTTTAAGTTATATTTTCCTCATTTATTAATACCTCCATTGGCTTCTCTCTAAATACTGAACTCTGGCTATCTAATTAACATTTTCATTTTATTTAGTCTCATGTATTCATCCTACAAAATATTACTACATAATTACAATATAACACATTTTAAATGGATTGTAACTCAATACAAAAATACTTTACATAAGTTCATTGTGACTTAACATTAACCTAATTGTGATCTACCTGATGTTGGTATGTTCAACTATGTAACTTTGCAGTTGTCTGTTCTCTTTCAATAACTTGTTTCTATAAATAAATTTATAAAATTAATAAAATATACTAAATTTAGAATTTTATAACATGCATAACATATGACTTGCCAGTTTTGTTCTGTACTGAGTTTCTAGTATAAGGAGCGTCCATGCTACTACAATTAGATGCACGGTTTTGTTGCATGCTTTATTTTAAAAACATACTCAAGAGAGGCACAAGCCCTACAAAACTCAGCACACACTTCCTCTCTAATCCAAAGAGACTTCTGGCCAGATTTACAAATGTCTATTAACATGTAGTATAAATGACCTTTGCCTCTTATCTCAAAATTTTTTCTAATATCTTTATTCAACAACTTCTGAAATTCCATGGTATATAAACAAAGTTTTCCATTATTTTGCTCAACAACAAACTCTGGATAAGTATGGTTGAAATGTATTCATGCTTCTCCATCTACAAGATGACACAAATAATTTGATTCACTTGCTCTCTCATGGCATCATCTTATATGCTTAGCAGACCCATGGATGTATAATCATTAAAATCATTAAATAAGTGATAAATAGAATAAACATTTGTAAGAAAACTTCATTCTATTCGCAATGTTTTTCACTTTGTGGCTTGAATATGAATGCTCCATGAAATCTACATTCAGTATGTATTGTATCATCTTTATAGTATAAGATACAACAATTAGTATAAGAGTTCAATTTTTGAAAGTTTAGACATATTTTTGACAAGAGATTCTTTATCTTGTAGAAGTCTTCTTAGACTAAATTTTTCTATGGGTTAGATTCTTTAAGTATCCCTATAAATTTACTGAAGCATTTTCAAGACATATTATATTCAGTATTTTTGCTAACCTTTCGAACATTAACAAATAATTCAACAATGCATGGTGTAACCTTCCCTTAAACATCATTGTGTTGCTCTAATAGTACATATAACTTTGGGCTTTTATATATGGTGGCTCAGCTCCCATTAGCCCTGCAAACTAGCTATCAATACACTAAATACCATTACTTCATATATTCCAAATTCATATGCATTTGAAGGTATGACGCTCGTTGAAGCACCAGTTTGGGCATCTCTACGTATCTCATAATCAACACGAGAAACCCCATACGAGTAAATTGGTTGAAACCCTCTACAACACAAATAAAATCTAACTTCATCTAGTATAAAATATGCTTGATTTTTACTTTTTTTTGCACAAGTACAATGAAATGCAACCAATAACAAGTAATTTTCATAATGAACCTACATCAAATTTGTTCCTTTACACTCAATTTTAAAAAATAAAAATTAAAAAAATATCACATTCTTATTTCTACAATGGAAAAAGTGAATAAGTTATTGATAGTTTTAGAGTCATTTAATTTTTTTAATATTGTTGATAAAATAATTAATTTAACAAATAATAAATTTACAGTGTTTGAAGATGCTTCTATTTTCATATTAATTATATATCAAGCATGTAATAGGAAAGATAAATTTATATTTCTAATGCCTAAACTTTTGCATTATATTTAAAACACTGATGCAATATACTTGACACCCAATCAATAAACAAATTTTCAGCATAAACATAAATCTTGAGATACGAGTTGGAGACAATCTTCCAAGTAAGGAATATACAAATTTTGATTCAAAGTCATTCAGAGTTTTGATTTCAACAAACGTACTATCTAATTGACTGGCTTAACGAGACGAATCCAATGGTACTAAAAGTGGTCCAATTCGTATCAAATTAAGCTCCGATCAAGCCATTAAATTGCTTTTAAAAGTTTTATGATTATTTTTGGAACATCAAATTGATGTTTAATCTGGTAAGTTTAAAGTCACATCAAGCGTCTTGACAAGAGGAATTCAATGAGCCTAAGATCGTTCAATTCCAATATCTCTGAGACATTCAAATGTTCATCAAAAGGCATCCGATCAAGAGAATCTCTCTAGGCCATCCAATCAGAGCGGCTCAAATTCATTCATTAATTGCAACTCGAATATAAACAGAGTTCTACCCCTCTCTTGAAATGGAGAGAGGAGTCTTTGAGAAGGAGGTAATGTTCAGCATCACTCATACAACTGTCGATTGCCACCAACCATCATCAACTACCACTCACTAGCCGCGACCGATCACCATGGCCACGTCCCATTCCTTGCGACAAGTTCATCCACGCACTGATTTTGTAGTTCGCAAAATTACGCATCGCTTTTTCTACCTGTGGAACAAGAGGTTATAACTGTAAGCACCAAGTATAGTAGATCTCTTCAACTGGGTCAAACCTCACTGTTTTCTCCCTTTCCTGATTTTTCACAAAAAAACTTATCGTGTCTCTACTAGTTGTTTTCGTTTATCTGAGTGTGTGTTGAATCCCCGGGTAACGCTAAAACAATAATCTGTTACCCTACTACCACAAACTTTCTAGCACACTTCAGTTTGACGCAGTCTGCGGGAAGTGATGTCCCGTTCGACACTGTCTTCAACTCTAAGATAGAGCGCCCCTACTTCGTTTCCCAACGACATACAACAACCAACTGGCAATGGAACCTCCTTTTGTGATTAAATATTAGTATATGAAAATGCAGTTGTATTGGTTAAATATTAGTATAGGAAGATCTGTTATTTTGTTTCGCTAAAATAATATGGCCCTAATCAAAAACATCAATATGACATGACCAAAAAGCATGATGAATTAGTATAGGCAAATCAACTAAGAGCATATGGCCAAGTATCAAACCAAGAGAATTGATCCAGTTATTTCTTACCTCCAAAAAGCTCACATATGGTAAGTAAAACAAAAATTTATAAATTCATATTTTAATTTCAGTGATTAAATTTTACAAACTATTTGTGATTAAAAGATTAAAATAAAAATTTTACCATTAAAAAAAATTTAAAAAAATGATGACAATTCAAATAAATTTATAGATAATAATAATTGTTATATAAAATTCATAATGATAATATAATTTGTCAAAATCACATTATTAATATCCAAATAAATTTTAAGACCCTATCAAAAGAAAAAAAAATGTGATGAATGTATGACGGACGTGTGAATAACAGAACATGGTGCGATCCTCGCGGTCATCCGCTCATCCAATTTATCGAGAAAATATTGCATCAGGACTCCGCATGTAGAGTTACATGCAGAGTCCACTGAAATCGCGCCACGTGACATTGACAGGAAAAGAATAAAATACGTCCGGTAACACAAGGGAATATTCCTCTTGTGTTATTCAGGTGTTATCGTGTGTTATCAAGTGTTATTGATGTGTTATTATGTTATTATAACACTGGAATATTCACAGAATAGAATAACACATGAATAACAGGGGGGAATATTCTCTCGTATTACCGGACCGATTTTTTTTTCGATATCTTCATGTGACATAATTTCATTGAACTCCGCACGTAATTCTACGTAGAGAGTCATGATATCGGATGTAATATTTTATGAGTCTGCTCCCAAGAAAACATATACGACATCCAATTGAGCCCTACCAATTCTCTTACAAATAAACCAAATGCGCGAGAAAGAAGCAGTATTTATGGAACTTTGAAGAAGATTGCAGAGCTCGATCTCGTCTGCTCAACCTAAATTTGATGTTTTAGAGTATTAAATGGCGATAACTTCTAGGATTTACGAGAATTAGCAGGAGAAGTAATTGATCCGAGAACAAGGTCGCAACTTTGAAGGGTTTTCCTCAACCCTAATATATATATATATATGTATATATATATATATATATATGTATATATATATATATATATATATATATATATATATATATATATATATATATATATATATATATATATATATATATATATATATATATATATATATTAGAAAATAATGAGATATGACACAGTTTGAAAGATCTACCATAAGGCAGGAAATGATAACACAATCTTCTGGGTATAAAATCAATGCACAAACAAACTTGTTGCAATGAACGGGAGCCGGGCGATGGTGATCGGCGGCGGTCGGTGAGTGGTAGTAGATGGTAATTAGCAATGATTGACAACTGCAGGAGTGATGTTGGAGTTCAGTTCATTCTCCAAGCTTCAAGTTCTTCTTCAGACTTCAAACTTTAAACTTCTTCTATTTTTCAAGAGAGGGGATCAACTCTATTTATAGAATTCCGAATGAAATTAATGACGGAATTTGAACCATTCTGATCGGACGGTTTCGGGATATTCCCTCGATTGGACAGCGTGTGATGGATATTTGAGTGTGTAAGAGATGTGAGGATTGAGTAATCTTGGGCTAGTTGGATTCGTCTTGCTGAGACGCTCAATTTGATTATAAGCTCGCTAGGTTCAGCATCCATTTGATATTTCAAGGATGTCCGGAAAGCTTCCTAAAGCAGTTCAATGGATTGATCGGGGTTTGATTTGGTTCTAATTTTACCAATTTTCATACTATTGGGTTTGTCTCATCAAGTTGATCACTTTGACTATAAGTTTACTAATATCAGAGCTTTAGATGACTCTTAATCGAAATTTGAATATTTCTTATTCAAAAGATTGCATTGAATCTGTGACTTGCCCCGAAATTTGTGCTGGATGTTAGAAATTTGATGACCTCTATTTTCAGACGAAATTAACTTTGATGTCTGAAAATGTTAAAATTCAGGAAGCACGGGCACATAGAAATATAGATATCGGGGTGTGTGTGTATATATATATATATATATATATATATATATATATATATATATATATATTTATTTTTTTTTTTTTTTTTTTGAAAAAGTTTTAAAATGTTGTTTGAGACAAGTTTGTGATTACATGGATGGTCGTAGTTGTTTATTTATTTTTTTTTATTTTTCTATGAGTAATTTACATTTGTGCATCACAATTTATTGCCTTACATGCTAACACCTAAAATTTTGGAATTCACACTTCCGACTCTTTCTATTAAAAATTAATAAAAGTAAATTTTTTTTTGTTAGATATGGCTCATATATCATAAAGGGGCAGATGGTGGAGCGGAGCGGAAGATTCTGTACAAATCAGGGGGGTTTCCTTATGTGGGTTGAGAGTGTAGTACATGAGTAATTTGGTAATTACATATAGTACCCAAGGTTTCTTTTACTGTTCTGTTTAGGGTTATAAATATGTTTGTATGTAATCCTGGGTGTTATCCCATATTCTGTATCATGTACTTTTTTTTGAATTGGTGGAAAAGTCGTCGCTCTGTTCCCGAGGATGTATGCATCTTTGCCAAACCTCGTTAAATCTCTGTGTTCTTCTGGATTTGTGTCAATTCTTATTTCTTCGCCCTAATTTCTCAACAAGTGGTATCAGAGCGAGGTTGTAGAGCAGGGAAAAAAATTTCTGTGCAGGACGAATTTTGTAGGAAGGAGGAATTCGGCAGGGGATTCAGCGGATAGCTGTCACAGGAAGACGATCTTCGACGGTTCGATGCGAAGAGACGAAGATGAGGGTTGCGACAATTTTCGACATATTGGTGCGAACAGGTAGTTTTGCAGAGAAGGCTTGCGGTTCGCGGCACTGTTCGCCCTCTTCCGCAACAGGCGGAACATATCGTTTGCTCGCTGCATTCCGCAAGCAGGAGAGCGATGAATCACAACCAGGAAGGATCGGAAGCGAGAGGCACGATTTCGACATTTGATTTGCAAAATTTCCTTGCCGGGAGGCGGAAGATCGGGTGAATCCTGCGGACAACATCCGGCTCCTTTCCTGTGGAGGTGATTTTTGGTTTATGAAGCTGAGGCGGAAGATTTGCAGATTGATTTTTTCTCTCACTGGTTTAGAAGATTTGCTGCTTGCGAAGGAAGGAAATCTTGGTGGAAATCTCGGCTGCGAAAGGCGATTTCTTCTGTTGGAGGCGAAAGAAAATTTTTGCTCCGACTTCATTACGAGAGGCAGTTGGACAGAAAGAAATTAGAAGTTATGATTTTATTTATTTGCAAGAAAATTAGAAGAAAATTAAGTTCCGATTGTATTCTTTTTGCTGCTGGGAAGAAGTTTTGGAAGGAGTGGAGGGGAAAGAAAGGAAAGTTATTGAAATTCAGTTAATTAAAGGAAACATTTTAATTAAGGGGGACTTAATTATGAAAATATTTCAAGCTTTTCTTTAAAAAAAACCTTTTACTTTTTTTAAAAAAAAACTTAATTAAGGAAACTTAATTAACGAAAAATTTTCAATTTTTTAAGAAAGATTCTCAACAAGGAATTTGTAGAAGAATTTGTTGCAGAATCAATTTCAAATGACAATATATGGTGCGAAATTCAAGGTGGTGAAGTTTGATGGAATTGGTAACTTTGGATTATGGCGAACAAGAATAAAATATATGTTGACTCAACAAGGAATCTTGAAAGCTTTGCGGGCAGCAAAATAAGATACAATGGAGTATGAAGATTGAGAAGAATTGCAACAATGAGCGGAAACAACTATACGCCAATATCTGATAGATAATGTTATGTATCACGTAATGAATCTGAAATCTCCAGGGGAGGTATGGAAGAAATTTGAAACTCAGTTTATGGCTAAATCTCTGACGAATAAATTTTATCTGAAGCAAAAGCTGTATGGGCTGAAGATGCAAGAAGGTTCTGATCTTGCGCAACATGTTAATGGTTTCAATCAAATAATCACAGATTTATCACAGTTTGATGTGACTATTGAGGATGCAAACCAAACAATGATTTTGTTGTGTTCACTGTCTTCTTCCTATAAACACCTGGTGACTACTCTTACATATGAGAAAGAAACCATCAAAGTTGATGAGATCACTGCAGCATTGTTGGTTCACAACCAGCACAAGCAAAATGCAGGGGAAAGCTCTCATGCCAACAGTTTATATGTTAAGGGTAAGCATGATCGTGGAAGAAATGAAGAGGATGGTTCTAGAAGGAGAAATTCTGGATCCAAGTTCAAAGGCAAAAAAAAAACAACTCATTTTTACGATTGCAAGGAGCCATGTCATATGAAGAGAGATTGTCCAAAGCTCAATAAGCAGACTAGGGAGAAATGTGATGGATCATCGAAGTCTGTAAATGTGGTACAAAGTGACAGTTCAGATTGCAGTGATGATGATATGCTTTCAATTTCATCAACTCAGTTCACCGATGCATGAATTCTTGATTCATGATGCTCTTATCACATAACACTGAACATTGAGTTGTTTACTTCATACATGTCAATTAACTCTGGCTCAGTTTATCTAGGTGATGTAGATGCTGCAATATTGTCGGTATTGGAGAAGTCAGAATTAAGATGTATGATATCATAGTTATTAAATTATGTGATGTCAAACATATTCCTGATCTAAGAAAAATTTGATTTCCTTGGGCACTTTACATAGAAACGGTTTCATTCTAAGATAGATGAGGATGAAGAAACCATCAGAATTGTTAAGGGTGCACTGACTGTGATGAAAGGAAAGTTAATTGTAGGTAATATCTACAAACTTTTGGGGAGTACAGTTGTAGGTGGAGTTCATTATGTGGAATCAGATGATGATAGTACAAAGCTATGATATATGCATCTAAGTCATCTCAGTGAACGTGAGATGTCAGAATTGCATAGAAGAAACCTGTTGCATGGTGTTAAAAGCTACAAGCTCGATCTTTGTAAGTTTTGTGTTCTTGGAAAACAGACTAGGGTTAATTTTATGGCTGGAAAACATAACTGAAGAGATTCTTGATTATGTGCATTTTGATGTATGGGACCATACTAGGGAATCGTCATTGGGAGGATCTCAGTATTTTGTTACCAATATTGATGATTTCTTCAGGAAAGTTTGGGTGTATTTCTTGAAGCAAAAATATGAATTCTTCTCTAAATTTAAGTTGTGGAAAGCTGAGGTGGAGAACCAAACTAGCAGAAAGATCAGTATTTGAGGTCTGATAATGGAGCATAGTACACAGATTCACAGTTTCAGAAGTTCTGTGAGGAGCATGAGATTCAGAGACATTTTTCAGTGTGCAAAACACCACAGCAGAATGGTGTGGCAGAAATGATGAACATATCCTTAACTAAAAGGGCAAGATGCTTGAGAATGAATGCAAGGCTTCCTAAGAGTTTCTGGGCAGATGTTATGAATATGACATGTTGTCTCATCAATATATCACATTGCTCATCGTTGGGTGGCAAGGTCGCAAAAGAGGCATGGACTAGTAATCTAGTTAATTTCAATCATTTACGGATTTTTGGTTGTCCTGCTAATGTGTATGTAACTTGAGATGAAAGATCAAAACTTGATGCAAAATCCAAGAAGAGCATCTTTCTGGGCTATTAGAAAGGTGTGAAATGAAACAAGTTTTGGGATCCGATTGCAAAGAAGATGATGATCAGCAGAGATGCAGTTTTTAATGAACAGTCTATGTTACAACAGAATCAAGACCAAGGTGCAAGGGAACAATTCCAATTCAGATGCATTGCAGATGGATTTAGAACAACATCCAAAAACAACTGAGAGAGTTAGAGGTTCAAACCCAACACCTGGTGATTCCATTCCAAATGATCTGCAGAATTATAATCTAGCCAAAGACAGACAGAGACGAACCAAGATAAGGCCTCCTAGCAGATTAAGTTATAAAGACTTGGTCTCTTGTGCACTGCTCATCAACAATGATGATCCTACCACTTTTCAAGGAGCTATCACTAGTTAGGAGAAAGAGAAATGAATGGGTGCAATGGTTGAGGAGATGGAGTCTTTGAAGAAAATTACACATGGGAGCTAGTTCAACTTCCTGAGGGAAAGAAGGCTATTAGGTGCAAGTGGGTGTACAAAAGAAAACCAGCAGTATCAGAAAAAGAAGGGGAAAAGTTCAAGACTCGACTGGTAGCAAATGGATTTTCAAAGCAGAAGAAGATAGATTATAATGATTTTTTTTCTCTTGTGGTCAGACATACTTCAATCAAGGCAGTGCTTGCATTAGTAGTCATTTAAGATTTGCATTTGGAGCAGATGACTGTTAAAACTGTTTTCTTGCATGGTGATTTGGAGGAGCAGATTTACATGAAGCAATCAAAAGGGTTCACAGAACCTGGACAGGAGCATATGGTTTGTAGATTAAAGAAATTGTTGTATGGGTTGAAACAGTCTCCAAGATAATGATACAAAATGTTTGACTCCTACATGATACATATTGGCTACAAGCGATTTGAGTATGATTGTCGTGTTTATTTGAAGAGCCTTGATGATTGTTCTATTATTTTTTTTGTTATTTTATGTTGATGATATACTGATTGTCGTAAGGAATATGAATGATGTCTATGTTTTGAAATCTTTATTGAGTCGGGAATTTGACATGAAAGACTTGGGTCATACGAAGAAGATTCTTGGAATGGAGATTCATCAAGATAGAGGCTCAAGACGATTATGTTTTGTCAACGAGGCTATGTTGAGAAAGTGCTGGACAAGTTTAAGATGAGCAAAGCCGTAAGCACTTTTTTTGACAAATCATTTTAAGCTTTCTTCAGAACAGTGTCCTAAAACAGATAAAGAAATCGAAGACATGACAAATGTTCCATATGCCAGTGCAATTGGCTGCTTGATGTATGCAATTGTATGTACTCATCCTGATTTGGCTAATGTTGTCAGTCAAGTCTGCAAATACATGGCTAAACTAAGAAGGCGACATTGAGAAGTAGTCAAGTGAATTTTTAGGTATCTGAAGGGTACTGCAGGACATGGAATTATTTTTGGCAGTCAGCAGAATAATCCTTCAGTTGTGGGATACGTTGATTCTGACTATGCAGGTGATTTGGATGACAGAAGGTCTACAACTGAGTATGTGTTTACTCTTGGTGGATGGCCTATATGTTGGAAATCAACAATTCAGTCTATTGTAGCGTTATCTACAATCGAAGTTGCATACATAACAGTAGTTGAAGCTGCAAAAGAAGCCTTGTGGCTTGCTAGGCTAGTAAAGGAACTGGGTGTTGAGCAAGGTGGAGTTCAATTGCATTGTGACAGTCAGAGTGCTATTTAACTGGCTAAGAACCAGGTGTATCATGCGAGAACCAAGCACATTGATGTCAGATATCACAAGATTAGAGAATTAATTGCTTATGGTGAGATACTGTTGTAGAAGGTCATACTAATGAAAACACAGCTGATATGTTGACCAAGCAGTTACTATCAACAAGTTCTTGCATTGCTTCGACTTGTTGAACGTTTACCGTTGCTAGAGAAGTATGATCGCCCAACCCACTTCTGATATGTAAGAAACTTTATGTCGTATTTCTCCTAAGGGGCAGGATATTCACCAAGGTGGAGATTTGCTAGATATGACTCATATAACATATAGGGACAGATGTTGGAGCGGAACAAAAGATTTTGTCCAAATCATGAGAGTTTTCTTATGTGGGTTGGGGGTGTGGTATAGGGGTAATTTGGTAATTACATATTGTACCCAATGTTTTCTTTACTGTTATGTCTAGGGTTATAAATATGTCTGTATGTAACCGTAGGTGTTGTCTCATATTCTATATCATGTACTTTTTTTTCTGAATTAGTGGAAAAGCTGCCGCTCTGCTCCCGAGAACGTGGGCATCTTTGCCGAACCTCGTTAAATCTCTGTGTGTTCTTCTAGATTTGTGTTGATTCTTGTTTTTCTTCGCCCTAATTTCTCAACATTTTTTATGTGATATTAAAATTTTGAATTTGATAAATTTAAAAATTAAAATTAGGTGTTAGATATGCAAATACATGTTTTGCATCGCCTATTTTTCTATTCTTATCTTGGTTATTAATCATATATAGAAGTGTAAGTGAGTCAAGCCGACTCGTGAGCTGGCTCGGTCTTGACTCGATGCGTGGCTAGTGAACTTGAGTTCGATTAGCTAACAAGCCAAGCTCATGCTAGCCTCAACTCGACTCGTTAGCTTGTGAGCTTGCACTTTTAAAAAATTATTAATATAAAATATACTTAAACTATATTATATTAAAAAAATTTTATATTTAAATCATTAAAAAAGTTGAAAAAGTATATTTTATACTTTATAGTATGTGTTCTCATATTATTTTTCTCTAATTGCTCGTTCTATTTATCTTTTATTATAACACTGTGTTAAATTAATTTTATTTTCTCTCTTCTATAATTAACAAACATGCCCAAACTCAATAAAATTAATCAAACTCAAGTTCAAATTGAAAATGACTCGAACTCGACTCAACTTGACTCGACTCGACTTATTTATATTTCTCATATATCTTCACATCTCTTTAGAAATCCTATACCAATCATCTTCTAGTAATTTTCTCTTTTAACGTCACTACCAATGTAGCCGTCTCCTTCCTTTACACTGAGACCTGAAGCTAGCATTATATTTTATTTTATTTATCAACTTAGGAGTAAAGAGAAGATAAATAGTCTACATGAAAATTGGCAATATTTAAAATTTTCTACATTTTATAAATATTTATATTAGTACAATACAAGTGAAGGATGAAGAAACAAACAAACTATAGGAGCATTCGCGGGATTGAAAGGATTCTCTTTTTTTCGAGGGATTAAGTGTGTGTACGCTACGGGTGTAAGTGAGTCAAGCCGACTCGATAAGTGGCTCATGAGCTGAGCTTGATAAGCTAACAAATATAGCTCAAATTGGCTCCAACTCCTCTCTTTAGCTCGTGAGCCGGCTTGTTTAAAAAAATATTAATATCAAATATACTCAAACTATATTAAATTTTAAGATTTTATATTTAAATTATTAAAAAATATTAAAAAATAAATATTTTATATTATATAATAACTATTCTATTGTTCTTTATTTATTTATTATATTTGTCATTTTATTATAACACTACTTTAAATTAGTTTTATTTTCTCTCTTTGATAATAATAAACCTTTTATAACTCCTAAGCTAGATCAATAATCTGCTGAAAAGCTAATTAAAATTAATCTGCTAATAAGCTAGGTGCAGTGACTATTAGAAATTTTTATTTTTTTCGAAAAGCCAGACCGCTGCCAGAAGGCTGTCACCGCACCTACATAAGTTCGGTGTGAAAACGCTGCTTTCAGTGTTTACAAAATGCAATTTACCTAAACAGTTCATGTGCGTTTTTAAAATATCACCGCACCATGTAAGCTGCCCCCAAACATAAATTAAAACTTGATATATATATATATATAATAGATTAATAGGAATGCATAAATATTAAATATATTTTTTATTTTTTATAAGAGAGGAGGCGTTGAAGCAGCCACATCAATCGTACGGGACTGTTTAGATTTCGTTTGTATGGTCACATTTTTTTTATTCCAATAAAATGAGACATGCAAGTTTTCACATTAATATGGTTGGTCCCTTATAATTTATGTATAATTCCCATATTACCCTTCTCCAAACTAAAATGCTGCCAGCCGCTGCATTGTTTAAATTTTAGTTTTGTCAGAAGGGCCTGGCGTCTGTTTAAGTCGAAAAGACCATTCTACCCTCCTCTCAAGTAGCCCTTGCCCAGATTTTTCTCTAGATTTATAATTCATACTTACTAAATATATTATAACATTTTAAAAATAGTTTCTGTTATTGAATGAAATGATACTATAAAAGACTGCACGATAAGATCGGAATAAGCTAGTCGAGCTATGAGACTAGCAAATCGACTCGAACTGACTTAATACCGATTTAAAATATTTTTTTATTTATAAAAATTATACATTTAACAAGACACGAATCAATATTGATCCAATTTGAAGCTGAGCAAGCTCGTTTCAATTGGAGTTAGACCAGGTCATTTCAAGCTAGATCAAGCTGAATTCAATATCGGGCCGAGCTAACTCGAAATCGAATATAACAAACCATGAGTTGAGCTCTACTCGATCCATCCGAGCCGATTTCATGTCGACTTCAACTCAGCTTAAGATCAAATTGTTACGATCCTAATCATTTTAATTCAAAAAATACTTCTCTCTCTCTCTCTCTCTCTCTTATGGTAAATAAGTAGTTCTCTGAACATGAGAGGGGTATAAAAGTAAACATACAAACTAAACTAAAATTATAGCTGTAAAAAGAGCAGCGAAAACCCGGAAACCCTCGGCCTCCTCTTGTCTTCTCCCCACTTCACTCTTCCACAGCAAGATCTGTAACCCTTTCTCTTCTTCACCCAACCTCCTCCCCCATCATCTTCCTCCCATCTCCTCCGCTTCACTGATTCAAGTCCTCTGTTTTTGATGAGGATACGGAAGCAGGCTGCAAAGCTCCTAGGATGGTCGTCAGGTTCTTCATTCCCTGCTTCATCTTCTCTGCAATTATCAGCATTCGATCAGTATGGTTGGCCGCCGGAGCCGCCGTGCGTACAGTCGGCGGAATCTTACTCCGGCGAGCTGCAGTGCCGGCTTAATCTCTCCCCGTGGGATGCCATTGAAAGTCCCCAATGCACGGACTCCCAGGTCAGATCCCTACCTCCCCCATCCTCCCCTGAATATCTTAACCCTACCTTTTCGCATTCATACTTCTTTTGAAAAAGCTTGTCTTTTTATACCTAGGGTTTTCTTCAGTCTTCTTCTCGACTGTAATTGCGGCGCTTGCTTCTTTCCGGTCTCTAGGATTGTTAGGGTTTTGAAAACCCCTCATTTATCGAACTTGTTCTGAGATCTGATTACTGCTCCCGCTTCCCTGCATCTTTTAATCTGAATAGATACTGTATGCGTTTTGCTGTTAGTTTTTTGGGAAACCCTAGAAGTTTTCTGCCATTAAACTCGAAGGTTAGGGATGGGAACTGAGCTACTGATTTGGGTTATCTTTTTGCTTCATTTCTGCATTTCGGGTGGGGTTATTTTTGGACAAACTTTTGGGGATTTATTGGGGAGTTATAGGGGGCATTTTAAAAATGGTTTTTTTAAAGTTTTTGACGATACGCAATTAGGGATAGGGTGGGCGGAATGTATATATGCTTAGTTTCACCATCTTGCTAGGGTTGGGAGTATCTCATGGAAGTATAAGGAGTTGGATAGCTAGGGATGGACTATGTGAAGATGGTCATTATCTAAATTATTATTGACAAATATGTTGATTAAAGGGGTCATAACTTATAAGTTATAACTATATTTTGAAAGGTGAGATTTTTTAGATTGTGAAAAATAGCTCTTTTGTTGGAAGAGAATAGTTTTATGATTGTGGGTTCATGTGATATTCTATGTGAGAGTAGAGGAACATTAATAATCTTATGATATTCTCTTCATTCTTATTGAATCTTTGATACTTCCCTCTTTGTTTTTGGTGCCTTAACTACTGTATCTCATTTTGTACCATGGTGATTCAACCAATCATCATAGCATCCATGTATTCACCAGCCCATCGATCATCTCAGATCTATAGTTAGAAAAAACATTACCACAAAACATATGCCTTATCCTATATATTCTTCTTCTCTTCTTTCTTATTGCTGCAATCGTATATACTCAACCTACTAAATGTAAAACTAGTAATAAAAAAAATATAATTTATAATATTTAAAATTTATTTTCAATTCTTATGTTCTAGTTGTTTATTATTTAGTATTTACTCTATTGGTTGCTTTGATGAGTTTTAGTCTGTAATTTTATCAGCGTGGAGTATCTATTCAATACTTCTTACTGTCCTTCAAGAATGATTATTATGATTTTTAATTTTTTATTTTGTGATTAGATATGATATGAGGAGTAGTATATCATTTCAAAAGGACAACAATGGATCTAATCACAAAATAATGATTTTAAGACTTATGGTTTACGTTGATAGAGTTTTTTCCTTATCACATTTGGGTAGAACGTGGTTTATTTTATTATTGGTACATGCTCTTTATAGAGTCGAACCCCTATAATTAATTACATCTTAAAAGAAGTAGCCTCATAGAAAAACTCTCAATTAAAATAAGAGCTAATATTTTTACTTTCGAAATTTGGATAAATTTTGTTAATTTGGAATATCAATATGGAGTGATCAAATTTTGAATAGTTCTTGTCGGAGAACAAAAGATGAAAAGTAGTAAGTACTATATATTGAGAGGCTCGGTGTTGCATCCAATTATCCTATGAGTTAGCTTTACATTTTAGTGATTGATTAGTTAAATTTAGGACTTATATCTCAATGATACTGGTTCATGCACTACAAGAAAAATAGTAAGTAGCAGCGAAAAATTCCACTAGTAAAAGTTTCAAACTTCAACACTAAGCTCTGTTACCGGTGAATTTATGGCGATGGTAATTTTGACGCAAATTTGCAGGCTGCAAAGGTATTGGCATCGAAAAAATTTCATTGCTAAGGTTTATGGGGCTTTGCGATAAATGTGATCCGACACAATACTTAACGGCTAATATTGTGTCTGAGCATTCTGACACAATTTTAAGTCTGTGTCAAAATATTCTGTTGTAGAAATGTTTACGACGGAATTCAATGGTAGCCTATATATTAACATTATAATTAATATCAGATAATGTCAGACACCATTTCATCTGAAAATTGAACGCACACCTGAACTAAATTTTAAAAAATATATAGGAAACCAATCAAATTTTTTGCACCTACTTTCCACATATATTCATCACCAACATCAACTATAGTTCACAACGAATTTAGCAAATTTATAGCGATGACGATAATAAATAGAATCATCATACATCACGCATAAAACCTAGTTATAATCCACCAAAAACATATATTCCTAAGATGTAAATGGAGAATAGATTTAAAGAATGGCATGCCCAAATATAAAATTAAAAATAAAACATAAAACCCCAACAAGGCATCATCATCGTGGCCATCCTGCTCATCATCATGGCCATCTTGCTCATCATCATGGTCATCTTGCTACAATCGCTCAATAGTGTCCTCGAGCCTTTGTATCTCTAATCCTTGGCATTGAGCTCCCCAGTAAATGCGGTGCCACACCTGACAAGTTAATCATGATCGATGATGTCCTCTGTCTCTGAGCTGATTAGGAGTGCTTGACCTCGCATACAAAATTCTAAGCACCCAAGCCCTAGAAACACCCCCCCCCTCCCCCCTCTTAATTGTTCTTCCAAGTAGCTTGCTTCAAGATCTTATAGTTAGACTACTCAGAGGTGACTGACTATAGCAACTGACAACAACTGTCAAACTTTGGCTCTAGCTGTAGGTGTCTCTAATGTGTTTGTAGTCCTACTACATAAGTAAAACCAAAGAATAATTAACATTTACATTAAAATTGTAAATAACGCCAAGCTATGTCAGAGACCCTCTGTTGGGTTCCTAGGTGCCGATACGTCTTTGCATATAACTTAACAATGATGGGTTCCTATTCTAGCTCCTAAATTTGCTAATAAAAGAGTAAATATTGAATAATTGATTTAATGAATTTTCTTGTATTGAGTGAATATTACCATCTTTCTTTGATTTTTGGTGTGTGGTATTGAACCTCCAATATATAATGTGATGCTCGGCCTACCTCCATTAGCTCCTCGATCATGTTGGGGTGTCTACCTCTTCCTCTGATACTTCGCAATGCCTTAGGCTCTAGTCAATGTCGCCCATATTTTCTTGTCTATCTAGATAGGTTGCTCAACCTTCATATGACGTAGTAAACATACCATGCAACTGATGGCCACCTCGATCATCAAAATTTTACTAAACTGTTGATGATGCTCAAGTAGCCAGTAAAATGATCTCTGAAAAATAAATATTAAATATAATTTATATATAAAAAATAAATTATAATTATAATTATAATTCAAATTAAATGATTTTACCCTGAACTCCTTAAACTACATATTTCAAACTGTGATCAAAATCTTGTTCCATGTGAGATACGAAGCATGATGGGTTGCATGGAGGTATAAAACCTAAAATATAAATATAATTTATACAATATAGCAAAAAGTAATTCAAATTATTATAACTTCACCTTACTCAAAAATCTCCCTCAGGCTCAATGTATAACCGCTCGGAGGTTTCACCCCTCAAAAGGGTGAGAGTGGAGGGATCTGACTCATCAAAAGAGGGTGGTGGCCATGACACCCTGCTTGGGACCGAATTCCTGAGAATAGTTGGAATGGTAAGAGTAGGAGTTAGGAAAGGGGCAACAGGCCTTATCTGAGTAGTAGGCCTGATTAGAGTAACATACTTGATCAACGCGATAAGCCTGATATAAGCTACATACCCCATTAGCCTCGATGTAGTATTGGTTGACGGTCGCTTTTATAATTTATTTTGAAAATAATATTTAATTTACATATAATTTTGATTTTTGAAAGTAGTATTTTGATTTTGAAAATGAGACCAAAAGACCTCACATATTTAATAGTTTAGATAACTGAGCATCACACCATAAGCAATGCACCTATTCCATGGAACAAACACATTTATTGTTAGCGGTGCTCGATTACATAAAATAAAGAATTTATGACATTCGTTTGGTCTGCGAACATTTTTATATGTTGAGCGACAAGTTCCCCTATCTAATATAAAGATTAGATAGAGTTTATATTACTTGAGTTCTTTAGTTCCCTATAGAGGTAAGCATCTATATTTAATTACATCTTAAATGACCGAAGTCACTTAAGAAAACTCTCGATAATGATCAGAGATATTTGTCTTCAAGATTTCAAAGTTAAGTTTTCAAGGCTGAACTTAGAAAAATCAAAAGAGAGTGGATCAAAGAGAAGCAATTGTTCTGAGAATCCAAAGGAAAGAAAGAGTAGTGGATGTCATAAATCTCGATGAGAACCTCGGTAACTTCCCAAACTATCCTATGGTTTGATTTCAATTTGAAGGTGATTTATTTAATATTTTGTTCTATCATTTTTATTACTTAGGGCTTGCATCTGCACGATATCTGATCATGCAAGTAGCATGAAAGATATGAGAGTTTACGTAATACTGAACGATAACCTCAGAATCCTAAAAGTTGACTAATATTGCACAACATAATTGTGCAAAAGCCTAAATATAAGGTGAGGATTTATGTCGTACTAGACAGACAACATCGAAATCCTATGGCTTGTTGTTTATACTAGGAAAAGTTTAGTTGATGAAGACCTTGTTTGCTCTCTCGAATATGTTCTTCTGCGCGTTGTGACCTAATTGTGATGGCCACAAAGTCTGCTCCAAGCTCTTTGTTGTAGTAGTGGCTCAAAGGTTTAAGGTTTATTTTGTTGTTGTTAGATTTTATATCAGAATGTTTTGGGGGATTTTTAATTGAAATTAAGCATCACGAGTCAAGATCCCACAGTTTCATCGTCTCGGCATCACTATTTTATTTTGAATTTATTTAAGCGCATATAGACCGGAGAATTCTTGTTAGTAACCGTAAGTTATCTCATCTGAGAAACCCTCAAAAATTCAAAAGGGTGAATTAGGTTCGTTTTTAGGTTTTGAAAGTGTATTATTTTATTTTGAAGGTGTTGTTTTTGTCTTCTTAAACTTGCAATTATAATAAAATGTGCATAATGCAATAAAATGACAACAAAGTAAAGCAGTAGAAACACAATATATAAATTGTAAATGCGCACTTGATGTTGTTGCTGCTGCTATATGGTTATGATCATAGACATACTATATTTACAAGAAATTTAAATAAATTACAAAAAAATCCGATATAAAGAAACCCAAATCAGTCGTAGAAAACAAGAGTAAGTAAGGCAAAACCCGACATCGCATATGAAAGACCAAGATTGAGTGTAAGAATTTAGTAAAGGTGGGGGCTCAGAGCTAGACTTTGTGCTTCATAATTCCAACTACAGATAAAAGCTACGGACCCGGCAATCCGAGGAGGGGCAATTCTTAACCTCGATCCAAGTGATTAACATGTGGAACTTTATAAATTTTCATCAAAATTCTTTAATTTTTCATGCACGTAGAATTTACTTTGGCAAGCAAAGTAATCACGTCACAAAAAAGTGATTTTTGTTTTTTTATATTATAGGTATTTTTCTTGTGAAATAATATAGTCCACAGGCTAATTACTCTAATCAGGTTAGGACTATCGACAACTTAAGAATATCAAGGGAAACTCTTACCAAAGCTGGTGAATAATATCATCAGTCTCATCCTCTCTTATTATTAAGAATCCTTAAGGTAGGAGATATTATTTTGAATCTCACTTAATATCCTTCGTTTAACACACATAAGCAATGTCATCATCGCCCTCGCTACGTAATCCTCCGACTTACATAAGTCTGGTGATCCATATGTGACAAAATATTTCCAATTGTTCATAAGGATTTAAATACCTTATCCAAAACTCAAATCATTGAGCATTGAGTTATAAATGTAAGATAAGAAGTGCAGGGTATTTTATTAGAATGGTGAGTTAACTTGTCCCGAATCATATCTTGGTAGGTCCCTAAGGTCTTGAGGATGATTTTCTTCAACAAATTATAACAAGTTTAGATGTCCTCCAAAATATCTCGAATCTTACAAAAGATGCTCGGGGCATGGCCCTAAACAACTCTAAAATTTCCGGGCTAATTTTGAGTTCATTTTATCTTATTATATTATTAAATTGATCATTCCTAGTTAAATTAGGGTTTAGTTGTCGTGATTTAATTTATGCTCAATGAACTTTAATGTTTTAATTAACCAGTGATTGGGGCAACTAGTCATTCATTTAATGTTTCATTTAGGAATTATGTGGGTGGACGCCCTTAAGGGCAAGCTAATCTATTGAGGAAACCTTACCTCTTTGATTAAAATTGAGCTTATAGTGTTTAAGGAGGTTGTAATTGATTGCATTTTTCCTTTCTAAATCTTATTAAGTGATTTTTAGATCAAGTTTAGTTCACTACTAAGCTCTTTAAGTCTTCATAGGCATATTTGCAATTTTTTTTTAAATAAGAAAAAAATGTTGAATAAGACGAACTTAATTTTTTATCAAAGATTGTATTATCATTTAACCATTGATTCAGGGCTTCAAATTCATGAATTATCATCTTCCTAGATCAAGCCCTTTACATTAAAATCATCCATCTTAATTAACTTCCAAACCACAATAATTTGGAAAATTACACTTTTACCTTTTCATATAAAGTAACATGGATTTGTTTCTACCAGTTAAACCTTTATATTTCAATCATTTTAGAGAGCTAATTATGATCAATATCACCCATTTTCCCTCTGTTTTAACCTCAATTTAATTAAGGTATGAAATTCCAACATTACTATTTTGCCCCTAAGGGTTTTCACTTCATAATTCTCTTAATTTAACTTAAATGACTTTGAAACTTTGTTGTTATCCTACTCATGAGTTAATTAAAATATTAGAAAAAAATTTATATTTTTGTGATTTTTATTTTATCTTTTATAGTTATTTTATTCACAAATTAAGAAATATATATATGATTACTAAAAATACCTTTTTACACCTTTGAAAATTTACAAATACATCTTTAAGTTATTCTCTGTGGTTAGGATAATTTAAAGTATTTTCATATTTTGGGTATGATTTTAATATTTTTAATTATTTTAAAAATTAAAAAAAAACTTAAAGATAAACATTTTATTATTTTAGCTTCAATTTTATTTTACTGGAGTCATGTGGTTTCAAGAATCACTCCAAAATAGTTTTAATAATTTTCCGATTTTTTTTATTTGTTATAATTATTTTAACCCAAAATTATCATTTACTTAGAAAATATATTTTTATATTAAAAATAATTTTTCTAACTCTCAAATTTTTACAAAGGCCTTCTAATTTGATTACCTATTCTCTAGTAATTTTTATTAATTTTAAATAAGAAAAATAATTTGAAAGTTTTTTAAATTTGACTTTTATTTTTCGGACCTACCAAATATGATTTTATATTTTTCGGACCTTTATTTTATTTTTTATAATTTTTCGAATTAAAATGATGTTAAATATCTTTAAATTTATGGCTTTTGATCATAGAAGTGCCTCATGACCCTGGAAAAATCAGAGAAAACTCTAAGCTTATTAAGAATAATCCCTAAAAATTTTATCTAATTTAAGTAAAAATTTAATTAACTATTATTTAATAACTACATTGAGTATTTAATTTATTTAAAATAAAATATTTGATAAATATTTTTAATTTATAGTCCAATAAATTCTCCTATGTTCACTAAGCACATGTGTATTTGTTCTTTTATTTTTATTGTTTCGCCGTACCAAAATATGATTTTTTAAAGTATTTGTATTTATTTAATTCCAAAATACCCTAATTTTATACTTATCTGAGTCAGCCGCGAGCGCAAAGTCAGAGCCGTCGAAAGAACATGCATCGCCGCCTGATTCGTTGCGTTTTACATCTTAGCTTTCATGTGGCCCGCGAATCTTGTTTCATCCTTCTGTCTTATGCGATATGGTCTGTCCGTTCGATACATGCGAAAATGGATGACATTCTTTCATCATCCCCGATCACCATAAACTAAGAACCGTCCACGTTCTAACCCTAGTATCTCACTTGATTTTCAATCAAATCGCATGGGGTTTGTTCCTACACCTTCATCTAAGTGAGATGAACCTATATATACGGTTAAATACGTATGAAATACAAGTTCTCTTCACAAAGGTCCAACCCGAAGCAAAATTTAGGGATTTTGAGTTATACATTAGCCCTAGAGGTGAGGTCTCAATTGAGTTTATTCCTGAGCTTCGCCTTGATTCCACGGACATCCTCCAAGAGTTGTTTCGAACTGAGGTGAGGTCTATGTATGATTTCAATCAGAGGGTGACTCAGTCTTGGTCTAGGGCTTAATTAGAGTGCTCGGGAGAGGGGGCTTTTGATTGAAGAAGTCATTTTGATGTCTAGGGAAGCCTGTAGAATGATTATTTTGGAGTTTTGAAGAGTTTGATTCCAAGGTCGTGAAATGCTCTAGATTTCAGTGGCTAAATTGGGCTAGGGTGGAGGGAATGAGTGGCTAAAGATGGTTGGATTGAGCTTCGGAATGCTGGGAAAGGCTATGGGAGCAAATGCTGGGAAAGGCTATAGGAAAGTCACCAAGAGAGTCATGCTAGATCTTAGGCTTCTAAAGAGGAGAAACTAGACCTCATAAAAAATGAGGTCAACAGTGGTGATGTATGAAATATATAGAGTTTTTAGACACATTTTTATACATATTTTTTAGATATTGCGCTTTAATGGAAGATATTTATGTGTTTTTCTTTCAGGTACAAGTAAAAATGTGAAAAATGTTAAAATGAGTGAAAAATGATCAAATTTGAAGCAAAAATGTGAAAATTGTGCTAAAGTATTTTGCCGTCTAAGAGCCAGATCCGACACTTAAGCGTCTTTTAAACAGAGAAGGCCGCGTCAAAGCGCCAGAGGCCCCACACTTAAGCGTCAGAGGCAGTTATGTGACGATTTACTTCGTTTTGCCGAATTTTGAAGGGACATTTGAGGCACCCATTGGCTTAAGAGGGTGGTTATGTCCACCAGAAACGAAAATATGGTTAGAAGACTTATAAAAGGAGGCATCCTTTGGAGAATACATCGAATTGAGACACATTTTGAAGAGTTATCAAGGAACCTCTTGGAGATTTATAAAAGAATGAAGTTGAGACTTTTTGAAGTGTGCTTGAAAGTTTTGAAAAGTGTTGGAAATAGGGAGTTTTTGAGAGATAGTTTTGGAGAGATTTTCAGGCACCACAAATTTACTTTATCCTTTTTNATGATTTTTAATTTTTTATTTTGTGATTAGATATGATATGAGGAGTAGTATATCATTTCAAAAGGACAACAATGGATCTAATCACAAAAGAATGATTTTAAGACTTATGGTTTACGTTGATAGAGTTTTTTCCTTATCACATTTGGGTAGAACGTGGTTTATTTTATTATTGGTACATGCTCTTTATAGAGTCGAACCCCTATAATTAATTACATCTTAAAAGAAGTAGCCTCATAGAAAAACTCTCAATTAAAATAAGAGCTAATATTTTTACTTTCGAAATTTGGATAAATTTTGTTAATTTGGAATATCAATATGGAGTGATCAAATTTTGAATAGTTCTTGTCGGAGATCAAAAGAAGAAAAGTAGTAAGTACTATATATTGAGAGGCTCGGTGTTGCATCCAATTATCCTATGAGTTAGCTTTACATTTTAGTGATTGATTAGTTAAATTTAGGACTTATATCTCAATGATACTGGTTCATGCACTACAAGAAAAATAGTAAGTAGCAGCGAAAAATTCCACTAGTAAAAGTTTCAAACTTCAACACTAAGCTCTGTTACCGGTGAATTTATGGCGATGGTAATTTTGACGCAAATTTGCAGGCTGCAAAGGTATTGGCATCGAAAAAATTTCATTGCTAAGGTTTATGGGGCTTTGCGATAAATGTGATCCGACACAATACTTAACGGCTAATATTGTGTCTGAGCATTCTGACACAATTTTAAGTCTGTGTCAAAATATTCTGTTGTAGAAATGTTTACGACAGAATTCAATGGTAGCCTATATATTAACATTATAATTAATATCAGATGATGTCAGACACCGTTTCATCTGAAAATTGAACGCAAACCTGAACTAAATTTTAAAAAATATATAGGAAACCAATCAATTTTTTTACACCTACTTTCCACATATATTCATCACCAACATCAACTATAGTTCACAACGAATTTAGCAAATTTATAGCGATGATGATAATAAATAGAATCATCATACATCACACATAAAACCTAGTTATAATCCACCAAAAACATATATTCCTAAGATGTAAATGGAGAATAGATTTAAAGAATGGCATGCCCAAATATAAAATTAAAAATAAAACATAAAACCCCAACAAGGCATCATCATCGTGGCCATCCTGCTCATCATCATGGCCATCTTGCTCATCATCATGGTCATCTTGCTACAATCGCTCAATAGTGTCCTCGAGCCTTTGTATCTCTAATCCTTGGCATTGAGCTCCCCAGTAAATGCGGTGCCACACCTGACAAGTTAATCATGATCGATGATGTCCTCTGTCTCTGAGCTGATTAGGAGTGCTTGACCTCGCATACAAAATTCTAAGCACCCAAGCCCTAGAAACACCCCCCCCCCCTCCCCCCTCTTAATTGTTCTTCCAAGTAGCTTGCTTCAAGATCTTATAGTTAGACTACTCAGAGGTGACTGACTATAGCAACTGACAACAACTGTCAAACTTTGGCTCTAGCTGTAGGTGTCTCTAATGTGTTTGTAGTCCTACTACATAAGTAAAACCAAAGAATAATTAACATTTACATTAAAATTGTAAATAACGCCAAGCTATGTCAGAGACCCTCTGTTGGGTTCCTGGGTGCCGATACGTCTTTGCATGTAACTCAACAATGATGGGTTCTTATTCTAGCTTTTGAATTTGCTAACATTTAAAAAGAGTAAATATTGAATAATTGATTTAATGAATTTTCTTGTATTGAGTGAATATTACCATCTTTCTTTGATTTTTGGTGTGTGGTATTGAACCTCCAATATATAATGTGATGCTCGGCCTACCTCCATTAGCTCCTCGATCATGTTGGGGTGTCTACCTCTTCCTCTGATACTTCGCAATGCCTTAGGCTCTAGTCAATGTCGCCCATATTTTCTTGTCTATCTAGATAGGTTGCTCAACCTTCATATGACGTAGTAAACATATCACGCAACTGATGGCCACCTCGATCATCAAAATTTTACTAAACTGTTGATGATGCTCAAGTAGCCAGTAAAATGATCTCTGTAAAATAAATATTATATATTATATATTCAAATTAAATGATTTTACCATGAACTCCCTAAACTACATATTCCAAACTGTGATCAAAATCTTCTTACATGTGAGATACGAAGCATGATGGGTTGCATGGAGGTATAAAACCTAAAATATAAATATAATTTATAAAATATAGCAAAAAGTAATTTAAATTATTATAACTTCACCTTACTCACAAATCTCCCTCGGGCTCAATGTATAACCGCTCAGAGGTTCATCCCTCAAAAGGGTGAGAGCGGAGGGATCCAGCTCATCAAAAAGGGTGGTGGCCGTGACACCCTGCTTGGGATCGAATGCCTGAGAATAGTTGGAATGGTAGGATGGGGTATCAGGAAAGGGGCAGCAGGCCTTATCTTAGTCGTAGGCCTGATTAGAGTAACATACCTGATCGAAGCAGCAAGCCTAATATAAGCTACATACCCCATTAGCCTCGATGTAATAGTGGTTGACGGTCGTTTTTATTTTTTTTTTTTGAAAATAGTATTTAATTTACATATAATTTTGATTTTGAAAATGAGACCAAAAGACCTCACATATTTAATAATTTAGATAACCGAGCATCACACCATAAGCAATGCATCTATCCCATGGAATGGACACATTTATTGTTAGCAGTGTTCGATTACATAAACTAAGGAAATTATGATATCCGTTTGGTCTGCGAACATTTTTATATGTTGGGCGACAAGTTTCCATATCTAATATAAAGATTAGATAGGGTTTATACTACTTGAGTTCTTTAGTCCGTATAGAGGTATGCATCTATAATTAATTACATCTTAAATGACCGAGGTTACTTAAAAAAACTCTCAATAATGATCAGAGATATTTGTCTTCAAGATTTCAAAGTTAAGTTTTAAGGCTGAACTTAGAAAAATCAAATGATAGTGGATTAAACAGGAGCAATTATTCTGAGAATCCAAAGAAAAGAAAGAGTAGGGGATGTCACAAATCCCGATGAGAACCTCAATGACTTCCCAAACTATTTTATGGTTTGATTTCAATTTGAACGTGATATTATTTAATATTTCATCCTATCATTTTTATTACGTAGGGTTTACATCTGCACGATATCTGATCATGCAAGTAGCATGAAAGATATGAGGGTTTACATAATACTGAACGATAAGCTCGGAATCATAAAAGTTGACTAATATTGCACAACATAATTGTGCAAAAGTCTAAAGATAAGGTGATGATTTATATCACACTAGGCAGATAATCTCGAAATTCTATAGCTTGTTGTTTAGACTAGGAAAAGTTTAGTTGATGGAGACCTTGTTTGCTCTCTCGAATATGTTCTTATGTGTGTTCTGACCTCATTGTGCTGGTGACAAAGTCTGCTCCAAGCTCTTTGTTGTAGTAGTAGCTCCAAGGTTTAAGGTTTATTTTGTTGTTGTTAGATTTTATTATTAGAATGTTTTGGGGGATTTTTAATTGAAATTAAGCATCACCAATCAAGATCCCACAGTTTCGTCATCTCGACACCACTATTTTATTTTGAATTTACTTAGCCTAAACGGGGCGTTAAGCTCATCTAGACCAAAGAATTCTTGTTAGCAATCGTAAATTATCTCATCTGAGAAATCCTCAAAAATTTAAAAGGGTGAATTAGGTTCATTTTGAGGTTTTGAAAGTGTATTATTTTATTTTGAAGGTGTTGTTTTTGTTTTCTTATTCTTGCAGTTATAATAAAATGTGCATAATGCAATAAAATGACAACAAAGTAAAGCAATAAAAACGCAATATATAAACTTTAAATGCGTACCTGATGTTGCTGCTGCTTTATGGTTATGATCATAGACATAGTATATTTACAAGAAATTAAATAAATTACAATAAAATCCGATATAAATAAACCCAAACTAGTTGTAGAAAACAAGAGTAAGTAAGGAAAAACCTGACATCACATATGAAAGATCGGGATTGAGTGTAAGAATTTAGTAAAGGTGGGGGCTTAGAGCTGGACTTTGTGCTTGATAATTCCAACTACGGATAAACGCTGCCAACCCGGCAATCCGAAGAGGGGCAATTCTTAACTTCGATCCAAGTGATTAACATGTGGACCTCTATAAGTTTTCATAAAAAAAATCTTAATTTTTCATGCACGTAGAATTTACTTTGGCAAGCAAAAGTAATCACATCACAAAAAAGGGATTTTTGTTTTTTTTATATTATAGGTATTTTTCTTGTAAAATAACATAGTCTACAGGCTAATTACTCTAATCATGTTATGACTACCGATAACCTAAGAGTATCAGGGGCAACCCTTACCAAAGCTGGTGAATAATATCATCAGTTTCATCCTCTCTTATTATTAAGAATCCTTGAGATAGGAGATACTATTTTGAATTCCACTTAATATTCTTCGTTTAACACACATAAGCAATGTCATCATAGCCCTCACTACCTAAACCTCCGACTTACATAAGTCTGGTGATTCATATGTGACAAAATGTTCGCATTTATTCATAAGGATTTAAATACCTTATCCAAGGCTCAAATCATTGAGCATTGGGTTATAAATGTAAGATAAGAAGGGCAGGGTATTTTATTAGAATGGTAAGTTAACGGGTCCCGAATCATATCTTGGTGGGTCCCTAAGGTTTTGAGGATGGTTTTCTTCAACAAATTATAACTAGTTTAGACGTCCTCCAAAATATCCCGAATCTTACAAAAGATGCTCTGGACATGGCCCTAAACAACTCTAGAATTTTCGGGCTAATTTTGAGTTCATTTGATCTTATTATATTATTAAATTGATCATTCCTAGTTAAATTAGGGTTTATTTGTGGTGATTTAAGTTATGCTCAATGAACTTTAATGTTTTAATTAACCAATGATTGGGGCAACTAGTCATTCATTTAATGTTTCATTTAGGAATTATGTGGGTGGACGCCCTTAAGGGCATGCTAAGCTATTGAGGAAACCTTACCTCTTCGATTGAAATTGAACTTATAGTGTTTAAGGAGGTTGTAATTGATTGCTTTTTTCCTTTCTAAATCTCATTAAGTGATTTCATATCAAGTTTAGTTCACTACTAAAATCTAAAATCTTTATAGGCAGATTTGCAATTTTTTTTTTAAAAAAAATAAAATAATGTTGAATAAGACGAACTTAATTTTTATCAAAGATCGTATTATCATTTAACCATTGATTCATGGCTTCAAATTAATGAATTATCATCTTCCTAGATCAAGCCCTTTACATTAAAATCATCCAACTTAATTAACTTCCAAACCACAATAATTTGGAAAATTACACTTTTACCCTTTCATATAAAGTAACATGGATCGGTTTCTACCAGTTAACCATTTATATTTCAATCATTTTAGAGAGCTAATTATGGTCAATATCACTCATTTTCCCTCTGTTTTAACCTAAATATTAATTAAGGTATGAAATTTCAAAATTACTATTTTGCCCTAAGGGTTTTCACTTCATAATTCTCTTAATTTAACTTAAGCTAAGTTAATTAAAATATTAGAAGAAAATTTATATTTTTGTGATTTTTATTTAATTTTTAATAATTATTTTAGTCTTAATTAAAAATTCTTAATGACAATTATTTTAACTAACTAAGATATACCTTTTGTCCGTAGGAAAATTATTGGAGGTTCACTTACATCAGAGGGTCTCTTAGAATGATTTTTGTGCATCTTTGAATTATATTTTAATTTTTAAAATTTTAGTTGATTATATTGAATAAATAAATAGAAAATATATTTTTATTTCATAAATTCATTTTTATATTTTTCATAAGTCTTTCTAACTTTAAAGAATTAGGAAAATTTCATATTTTTTGTGATTTTTATTTTATCTTTTATAGTTATTTTATTCACAAATTAAGAAAAATATATATGATTACTAAAAATATCTTTTTACACCTTTGAAAATTTACAAATACATCTTTAAGTTATTCTCTGTGGTAAGGATAATTTAAAGTATTTTCATATTTTGGGTATGATTTTAATATTTTTAATTATTTTAAAAATTAAAAAAAAAAATTAAAGATAAACCTTTTTATCATTTTAGCTTCAATTTTATTTTACTGGAGTCATGTGGTTTCAAGAATCACTCCAAAATAGTTTTAATAATTTTTTGATTTTTTTTATTTGTTATAATTATTTTAACCCAAAATTATCATTTACTTAGAAAATATATTTTTATATTAAAAATAATTTTTCTAACTCTCAAATTTAGGCCTTCTAATTTGATTACCTATTCTCTAGTAATTTTTATTAATTTTAAATAAGAAAAATAATTTGAAAGTTTTTTAAATTTGACTTTTATTTTTCGGACCTACCAAATATGATTTTATATTTTTCGGACCTTTATTTTATTTTTTATAATTTTTCGAATTAAAATGATGTTAAATATCTTTAAATTTATGGCTTTTGATCATAGAAGTGCCTCATGACCCTGGAAAAATCAGAGAAGACTCTAAGCTCATTAAGAATAATTCCTAAAAATTTTATCTAATTTAAGTAAAAATTTAATTAACTATTATTTAATAACTACCTTGAGTATTTAATTTATTTAAAATAAAATATTTGATAAATATTTTTAATTTATAGTCCAATAAATTCTCCTATGTTCACTAAGCACATGTGTATTTTTCTTTTATTTTTATTGTTTCGATGTACCAAAATATGAATTTTTAAAGTATTTGTATTTATTTAATTCCAAAATACCCTAATTTTCTACTTATCTGAGTCAGTCGTGAGCGCAAAGTCGAAGTCGTCGAAAGAACATGCATCGCCGCCTGATTCGTTGCGTTTTATATATTAGCTTTCATGTGGCCCGCGAATCTTGTTTCATCCTTCTGTCTTATGCGATATGGTCTGTCCGTTCGATACATGCGAAAATGGATGACATTCTTTCATCATCCCCGATCACCATAAACAGAGAACCGTCCACGTTCTAACCCTAATATCTCACTTGATTTTCAATCAAATCGCATGGGGTTTGTTCCTACACCTTCATCTAAGTGAGATGAACCTATATATACGGTTAAATACGTATGAAATACAAGTTCTCTTCACAAAGGTCCAACCCGAAGCAAAATTTAGGGATTTTGAGTTATCCATTAGCCCTAGAGGTGAGGTCTCAATTGAGTTTATTCCTGAGCTTCGCCTTGATTCCATGGACATCCTCCAAGAGTTGTTTCGAACTGAGGTGAGGTTTATGTATGATTTCAATCAGAGGGTGACTCAGTCTTGGTCTAGGGCTTAATTAGAGTGCTCGGGAGATGGGGCTTTTGATTGAAGAAGTCGTTTTGATGTCTGGGGAAACCCGTGGAATGATTATTTTGGAGTTTTGAAGAGTTTGATTCAAGGTCGTGAAATGCTCTAGATTTCAGTGGCTAAATTGGGCTAGGGTGGAGGGAATGAGTGGCTAAAGATGGTTGGATTGAGCTTCGGAATGTTGGGAAAGGCTATGGGAGCAAATGCTGGGAAAGGCAATAGGAAAGTCACCAAGAGAGTCACGCTAGATCTTAGGCTTCTAAAGAGGAGAAACTAGACCGCATAAAAAAATGAGGTCAACAGTGGTGATGTATGAAATATATAGAGTTTTTAGACACATTTTTATACATATTTTTTAGATATTGCGCTTTAATGGAAGGTATTTGTGTGTTTTTCTTTCAGGTACAAGTAAAAATGTGAAAAATGTTAAAATGAGTGAAAAATGATCAAATTTGAAGCAAAAATGTGAAAATTGTGCTAAAGTATTTTGCCGTCTAAGAGCCAGATCCGACACTTAAGCGTCTTTTAAACAGAGAAGGCCGCGTCAAAGCGCCAGAGGCCCCACACTTAAGCGTCAGAGGCAGTTATGTGACGATTTACTTCGTTTTGCCGAATTTTGAAGGGACATTTGAGGCACCCATTGGCTTAAGAGGGTGGTTATGTCCACCAGAAACGAAAATATGGTTAGAAGACTTATAAAAGGAGGCATCCTTTGGAGAATACATCGAATTGAGACACATTTTGAAGAGTTATCAAGGAACCTCTTGGAGATTTATAAAAGAATGAAGTTGAGA
>NEWO01000016.1:2490680-2500747 GCA_003013225.1 Phalaenopsis aphrodite
TTTTTCACTTCTCTTAGCATTTTGTCACATTCTTACTTGTAACTGAAAGAAAAACACACAAATATCTTTCATTAAAACGCAATATCTCAAAAATAGGTATAAAAATGTGTCTAAAAACACTATATATTTTAGGTGTATCATTCTTCCAACTGGGTTATAATAGTTTGAATATGGGTTATTCTGTTTATTGTTTATGGCATTCAAAGTCTCTAATGATGCTTGAGAATCTACCATTTTGTTTAATAAATTCTCTTCAATCATGGGAATTGGTTGAGAAAAATTCATTCCAAATTGGTCTAACTTCCTTGAAATTGCTGCAAGTTGATTTGCTAGCATGACAAAAGCATTAGTTTCGTGAATATTGGCTACTTTCTTAAGATTTACTCTTCATAAGTCCATTGAAAATTATTTGTAGCAATTTCTTCAATTAAAGCATAAGCGTCATAAAATGATTTTGACATCAATGAACCACAAGCAGTGACATTGATAATAGATCTAAGATCCAGCTATTCCATTATAAAAAGTTTAAATTATTAACCAATATGGTATAGCACGATGTAGACATTTTCTTAAGAGTTCTTTAAATGGTTCTCATGTTTCATAAATAGATTCCCCTTCAAAATGACAAAAAGATGTAATATCATTTCTAAGCTTCACAGTTTTTGATGATGGAAACTATTTAGCAAGGAATTTTTGTGCTAAATCACTCCAAGTTTAGATCGATGTGATATCGAATGTAACCATATCTTAGCCTTATCCCTCAGTGAGAAAGTAAATAATCTAAGTTTTGTAACATCATTTGATACACTATCATATTTAAATGTAGCACAAAATTCTAGAAAATTGGCAAGATGTAAATTTAGATCTTCAGTTGTTGCTCCACCAAACTGATTATTTGATTTCATTTGGATAATAACAGGTTTAAACTCAAATGATTTAGCTAATACAGCGTGTTTTTGAATACTACAATGAAGTTCATCCACTGTAGGGTTTGCATAATCTCTTAAATGTCTAATTTCTTCAACATTTTGATTATTTTGATTTGTTATTTCTTGAAAATTTTCAGTAATTTTTAATTTTTTAATATTTCTAATAGATCTTTCTAATTCATAATCGTAAGACACAAGTCCTTTGGAATCTAAACTATGCATACATTACTATAAAACACATAAAAATAAAATAAAATAAAATAAAAATAAAAACACACAAACAAGAATTTAATATAAAAACCATACAACAATATTTCTAAAATAAATCTTAAAGTTTAAATAAGACTTTGTAAAAATAGAAATTTTGCTTTCTAAAAACTTTATTTGATTTTTTTTTTATTTTCTGTGTTTTTCCTATATTCCCCAGCAATGACGTCAAAAACTTGATTCTGACTTTTTATATATATATGTAAAATGCAATGTATGCAATTATATGCTTAATTTTCTTAATAGTTATTCTTAATTTGCAACAAAGTCAGAAACTTGATCCAAAGCAAAAGTTATGTAAGATTTTCACTTTGAAACAAATAAGAATAAAATTATAATTTTAAATATATGATACTACGTAATTGTATATATCGTTATCAAATAATATAGGGTATTTTTATTAAGCCGCGAATATCAATGCGACAGGGAAAATGACTTTATGATTTTTAGGAGTTTAGAAATTTTAGATGATAAAAATCTACTTAGCAAAATATTCTTACTTAAACTTAAGATGCTANTGCAACTTAATTTGCTAGCATGACAAAAGCATTAGTTTCGTGAATATTGGCTACTTTCTTAAGATTTACTTTTTCATAAGTCCATTGAAAATTATTTGTAGCAATTTCTTCATTTAAAGCATAAGCGTCATAAAATGATTTTGACATCAATGAACCTCAAGCAGTGACATCGATAATAGATCTAAGATCCAGCTATTCCATTTTAAAAAGTTTAAATTATTAACCAATATGGTCTAGCACGATGTAGACACTTTCTTAAGAGTTCTTTGACTGGTTCTCATGCTTCATAAATAGATTTCCCTTCAAAATGACAAAAAGATGTAATATCATGTCTAAGCTTCACAGTTTTTTATGATGGAAACTATTTAGCAAGGAATTTCTGTGCTAAATCACTCCAAGTTTAGATCGAGGTGATATCGAATGTAACCATATCTTAGTCTTATCCTTCAGTGAGAAAGTAAATAATCTAAGTTTTGTAACATCATTTGATACACAATCATATTTAAAAGTTGCTCCACCAAACTGATTATTTGATTTCATTTAGATAATAGCAGGTTTAAACTCAAATGATTTAGCTAATACAACGTGTTTTTGAATACTACAATGAAGTTCATCCACTGTAGGGTTTGCATAATCTCTTAAAGGTCTAATTTCTTCAACATTTTGATTATTTTGATTTGTCATTTTTTGAAAATTTTCAGTAATTTTTAATTTTTTAATATTTCTAATAGATATTTCTAATTCAGAATCGTAAGACACAAGTCCTTTGGAACCTAAACTATGCATACATTACTATAAAACACATAAAAATAAAATAAAATAAAAATAAAAACACACAAACAAGAACTTTATATAAAAACGATACAACAATATTCCTAAAATAAATCTTAAAGTTTAAATAAGACTTTGTAAAAATAGAAATTTGCTTTCTAAAAACTTTATTTGATTTTTTTTCCGTATTTTTCTTATATTCCCCAGCAATGGCGTCAAAAACTTGATTCCGACTTTTTATATATAGATGTAAAATGCAATGTATGTAATTATATGCTTAATTTTCTTAATAATTATTCTTAATTTGCAACAAAGTTAGAAACTTGATCCAAAGCAAAAGCTATGTAAGATTTTCACTTTGAAACAAATAAGAATAAAATTATAATTTTAAATATAGGATACTACGCAATTGTATATATCGTTATCAAATAATATAGGGTATTTTTATTAAGCCGCGAATATCGATGCCACAGGGAAAATGACTTTATGATTTTTAGGAGTTTAGAAATTTTAGATGATAAAAATCTACTTAGCAAAATATTCTTACTTAAACTTAAGATGCTAAAATATGAATGCAAATTCAATTCTTTTTTGTATTTTTTTGCTTATGAAAATAAAGTAAGCAACCAATTAACTTAATTAAATACTTGCAAGATGTAGACGATATAAATAAAATATCTTTTTCCTTATCATGAATCAGTAATGAGTAGAGAAATTCTATTGTGGAATTATTCTAAATGGGTTGTGTCAAATAAGAGCAATAATATTATTTACCCTTACTAGAGATGTTATAAATAACATTGGTTAATCTATAGTTTGAATAATCTTGAAGACCGACTAGGCAGGGAAGATACTAGCTCTCACTCCAGAGTTCTCTCCTCTCCCTCCACCTGAGGACTAACATCTCGTATCAAAACCTAAAATTATAAATCAAATTATGGACTTTAGTCTGTCACTCTAAAGTCCTCTAATTCTACACCCTTGAAAAGTTTATTTCCGTATTTATTTTCACTCAACCTCAAAGTTTTCTAATTTTACACCCTTGAAAAATTTATTTCTCTATTTATTTTCACTCAACCCCATAAACTACATTCTCATCAATGAAATCAATATGTGATTCTAACCATTTGTTAACTGAGGCAATAACATCTCAGATATTACATGTTCTCACAACAGATATTAACATCTTAATTGGCTAAATCAAGAAGTAAATGAAGTGCAAGATTTCAAATCATCACAACTTATTCCAACATTAAAGCCTAATAATTCACACAATTTCTTTTCAACACTTAATCACTTATTATTTTAAGGAAAAAGATAAATAAAATTACTTAGAATGCATGGAGAAAACACAACCACACATGAGCTTAGAAGTAGAAATCATGCACACAAAAAAGAAATCTAAATTAAAATCAAGTGTAGTCACAAAGATTATACAATTATCTCAAATTATTTCCACTAAATGTCTTGAAGTTCCTTTGAATCCTCTTCCTTCACTCACATTACAAACTAACACTCAAAATAAAAAGAAAGGTGGTCGGCGGTGGCGGATGCGACTTAGATGAATGATTGCTGTAAATTTTATGGGTGGTTGGGCCCATCTCTTGGAAAATCTAAGTCTTTTCTTATAAAAATTCAAGGGGTGTCTTGGTATCTCTTCAAAAAGTGTCTCCTTTCCATGAATCTTCTAGAACTTGCCTCTTCAAAAGCCAATTGAGTGAATTTTCGTGTCCATGGGCTATTTCCCACATTTTTACCAAGGGTTGCTTCAAACACCTTTTCAAAAATCCGTTCAAATTAAATAATTCATCTCATAACAACCTCTAGCGCTTAAGCACGAGGTACCTGCGCTTAGGCGCCGCTCCTCTGACGGTTAGAAGTCAATTCTGTGCACTTAGGCGCCCCCAGTTCATTTTTGCACTTTTTTTCCATTTTTGCTCCAAATTTGACCATTTTTCACTCCTTTTAGTTTTTTTAATCCATTTGATTGTACCTGAAAGAAAAACACCCAAATATCTTTCATTAAAGCACAATATCTCATAAATAGGTATAAAAAGTGTATAAAAATACTATATATTTTAGGTGTATCAGTCACGCACAAAACTCGCGTGGTCATGTTCTGGCGTGGTCAAGCCCAGATCAGGCATGGTCACACATATATCAAGCATGGACATGCTCAGATCATGTGTGATTACGCCGAATAACACTATTTCACATGTTTTGACTCTATTTTACGTGTTTGACACCTATAATTTGTTAAATAGCCTAAAAAAATGAATGATAACATATAGGTAAAATCACATAAAATTGACTTATGTCAATACAACCAAACTTACCTCATTATTTGCCCTCAAATAATATTATAGCTTAGTGGGGACCCTCGAGAATATAATAGGTACTTCTATAGGTTTTTAGATTATTCAACTTATTTATTGAAGTCAAATAAAAGTGTTTAAGTGTCATTTTAGGATCAGTTATTCTTAATGTTTAATAACTTGATCTTTTATTTAATTCCCTTAGTTCTGTCTTTAGGAAATCTGAACTATTCTTAAATTAGTGACAATTAAAATATCTTCACTAACTTCAAATGTTTTAAAGCAAATTCAATGGAATCAACCAATCTAATCCTACTTAATTTTTTTTCTTAAAGATGACAACAATAAATGAGTTTCATTAAAGAATCATACAAAAGTTTTATCACCTAAGTTCTACTAAGTGTCTGTTTAGGGCAGGTGCAGCTTATTGAATAATCTGTTGATAAACAGTTTATCCTGATAAGCTATTGATCAGTAGCTTATCTGGATAAGTTGGTTGGCTTTTTGAAAACAACTGATTTACAACTGCTTGTGGATAAATGACTATTATACCTCTATTAAGTAATGTTGTTTGTAACAGAACTGTCTTGATAATTTATTCAATATTGGCAGAAGCAAAAAACTAATCCAGAACCGTAAAGAAAAAAAATTTAAGTTTAGTATGTCGGGGCGCAGCTTCATAAAAATATGCAGTGGTTCAGGTCCTCAACTAACTTAACGAAGTTTATAAAGAACATCGTATCAGCCAAAACTTCAGGATGTGTATGTAAAACTCCAAGAAAGTCATCTATGGCGGTGTCAGTTGAAGAATCAGGCTAAGATGCGCATAATTCTATCAGCTTTTCTATTGAGCTTCTGATGAAAGCACCTTTTTCATTTTTCTTTTTCTCCACCCTGGACCGTTTTGATTGGCATGCGGACTAGATGTCCCTTAAGTTTATGCTCAGACTTTCACCTGAACCGATAACCTGCTCGGCTGCCAAGTCATCTGATATGTCTGCAAACCCTGCTCACTTAGGTTGAGCGAATGCAGACCCGTCGCGATAACCCCATAAATATTAGGTCCAACTTATCTTCTAGCTTCGACTCAATGCCACTCACCTTTAATTTTTTTTGTGGTTGGGACTGCCTGCAACTTTCGAGGAAGCATATTAATTAAATCAGAATAGCACGGATGACGAACGAAAATACAAGCATTTAGAGGTATATGTATTACCTGTAACTTCTCATTTGATTATTCCTCTGAAACATCAATGGTCTGTTTGATAGGATCCCAACCCAATCCCTTGGATCCCCGTTTAAGTTTCTTCTATAACTTCATGTCCTTTTTTAACTGATCTCACTTGTTCTTGAATTTCAGTCTTTCATACTCCCTTCTTTTCGGTTCTTTGAACCTCTTCGCAATATTTTGCTACCCTTCCTTGTCAAAGTATGTGGTTGGTCTATTTCCAAACTCAATCTCTTTAATACATAGGTTGTCAAATTTGTATGTTATTTCCTTGTCCCACATTGCTGATGAAACCACTTCTTTGTTCTTAATCATATTCCAACTAATACGAAACAAATCAAGAAATATACTCATAATGATAGTAGAACAAAGAACATGATAAAAATATAGTGCCAAGAGAAACAAAATCCTAAAAAAAAAAAAAATCAAACTGAAAAATGAAATTAAAATTTTGAAGAAACAACAAGAAACCACCATCACCCAAAAGTGCAGAGAGACATACTCACCCAAGTCAAACCACCATCCATAACACCCAACCATCAACACCAACACCCATCAATTGAGAGAGACACAAAAAACCCAAGTTAAACCACCATCACCAACACCCAACCATCAACACCAACACCCAACAATAGAGAGAGACACACACAACCAAGTCAAACCACCATCACCAACACCCAACAACTAGCACTAACACTAATTGGTAAAGAGAGAGACAGACACACCCAAGTCAAACCACCATCACCAATCCTCAACCAACAACACTGACACTAATCGGTAGAGAGAGACAAACACGCCCAAGCCCAACTAACATCACCAACACCCAACCACCAGCACAAACACCCTACAGTAGAGAGATACACACTACAGTGGAGAGAGCAACACCAACACCAACAACAACATTCTACAGTAAAGATAACCACACCAGCACCAACAACAACACCATACAATAGAGAGAGCCACACCAACACCAACAACAACACCCCATAACACCAGCACCAACCTCAACGCCATATAAATTCCAAGTATTCAAGTGTCAAAATTCCAACAACCATAACAAAAGAAAGCATCAATTAAAACATATCAGCCTAAAGAAACCTTCATTGGCACCAACAAACCACACAGTCACCAGCACTAAAACCCCACATCACTGGCACCAACCACAACACAAGATTAATTCCAAGTATTCAAGTGTCACAGGTCCAACCATCATAACAAAAGAAAGCAACAACTTCAATAAACTAGCTTAAAGAAACTTTCATTTGCTCACCAACGAACCACACAGTCTACAACACTAAAACCCCATAGCACTAGAACCAACCTCAACACCATAACAAGTGTCACAAGTCCAGCCACCATAACAAAAGAAAGCAGCAATTCAAAACAAGCAAAAAAATCTTCTTTGGCTGATATGTGAACCAGAGAGGCAAACCTTGCAAAAAATTCCAAATATCTAGCTTGAAGAAAATAATCTCCCAAAAAATTCCAACAAAGAGAGCTAAAAATTGCATGAGGTAAGCAATAAATCTATCAACAACTGCAGGATTACACAAAAGAACAAAATGCATTCACTTACAGTAACTGGAGCACCAAGTGAGAAGGGAAAGGAGAAGGGTGGGCGAGGGAGGCACGAGTAAGAGAGAACGAGCACTAAAAGAGTAACCAGAGCACCGAGTGAGAAAGGAGAGGAGAAGAGCTGACAATAGAGAGTCGGGTGAGGGAGTTTGATCATAGAGATCGATCACATAACTAAGGGAAGGACACGGGTTCAGGAGAGGGATTGAGGGACTCAGTGGTAATACCATTTGAAGGAACGCGGGCCGCAAGGTCAAAATTGCGACCATGATCTTTCAGTTTTATTAAAGGAGCCGGACATCGTGTATCCAGAAACATAGGGAGAATACCACAACCAAACACCGGACCATGTTTTCAAATTGTGAAACGTGATGGTATTGCCACCCTAAATGACGCCTAAGTCTCCTCCCAAGTTTTCTTTTCAATTTTTGTACCAACCTCAAGCTTCTTCTCAGGGTTTTTTACTTTTCTTCTTTTTCTCTCTTTTTTTTTCTTTTCTCTTATTTTCTTTTTCTATTTTATTTCTCTTGAGAATTACTATATATAATTAAACAAATTTTTCCTTTCTCTTTTTAAATAAGATGAATGTTTGTTTCCCTTACGAAATAAGTTTTAAAAACTAATTCTTTAATGACACCCTTCATGTTATCTTTCAGCTAAAATTTAGGACAATACTAAACTGGCTAACAAAAAACTAAAAAGACTTAAAATATCTTTTGTTCGTTGCTCAATATTTTAATTACATCTTTTTAGTTATCCTAAATTTTTTTTCGGTTCAATTAGAAGTTGTTAAGTTTTGAAATCTTATTAATTAAACATTGAGGACAATCTTTCCTAAATGACATTTATCCTCTCCTAAAAGAACTTTTGATAAGCAAATTTAGTTAATCAGAATTTCTAGCAGGGTTGCCATATCAACTTTTAATCTTTTACTAAGTTATGTGATTTACTCTTGGGACTTGAAAAAGGTAAATAATTTCCTCCCTCCCCAAACTTGTTTTTTTTTCCATAAAAAAATGTAACATGCATATAAAATTAAACATATGTACACCAAGTAAGTGCATGGAAGGGTAAATACATGAGTAGTCACAATAATCTCAGAATATAAATATGTGAAATATGTAACAATGCATAAATCAGAGGAGGTACAAAAATATAACATAAGCAAAAAAATCAGGGTTCTTGACTCTTGCCCCATCATCTAAGAATAAATACTCTGTAGAAAGACAAGAGTTAAAATTTATCCAAATGAACAATTAAAGCAAATTTTAAAGTAAATTTCAAAACAAATACATAAAGTAAAAATACTCAACAAATCAGATAACACTTGGGTTGCCTTCCAAGATAGCTTCAGTTTAATGTCCACAACCTGACGAAAAATTCATCCTCTATGATTCAAATTTCAATTTAGTTGTCTCTGATCAATTTCCCAATATTTTGTTGATCCTGAAGTTTTTACTAAGTCCTCAAAATTTAATTTTTCTTGCAACTTATTTCTCTCAGTTGGATAACAGTCTTTCAAAGGGTATGTAGAGGGGTTATTCAGATGATCATTCCTAAGGGTACCTTCTTAATCCAAAATTATTTCAATTATTCTTCTATTGTCAAATCAGTGTTTTCCTCACAAATTGCAAGAAATGGGTCCCTATAAGATAATTTACGGTCTTCTAAATTTTTGGTTGGGTTTTCTCTATGTTTATCAGGTTTTGGATCTAATTCTTACTGAGTCACTCTCCTGCCCAAGGATATCTTCCAACTCTTTCCCTCTGGGCCACTCCTACTGGTGATATTATGGGTTCAACTATCTCCTCTCACAATCCATGGGGGTGCCTTGAAAATAAGAGTGCATTCTTCCTTAGTCATTATCCAACCAAATTCATCCAACTCAGCATGCTTTTCGAGGATAAACTCTTCAAAGTTCATGTTATGGCTCTCTACTACCCCTAACATCCCTTAGGGTTCATTGCTTAATAGGTTAACGAACTGCCCAACTTGATTTTTCATGTCTCTAAGCACATCAGGTAGATTTTGTAACTCCTTTCCTAAGTTTATCAAAAATTCCTCCAAATACATTTTTTTCCTTAAAGGTGGCCATTATCCTAGTTATTCCAACTTCCTATAGGATCGACTTGAGCGCTCTCTCATTGTTGGTTGTCTACATTAGGGTTATTATGTTTCCAAATGAGGCTATTAACTTTGGGTGTAGGTGTTGGATTCATGAAAGAAGGGGTTGTAAATAAATAAAGTAGTGTTAAATATTTTCTTTTTCAAATTTATTCATTTTTAATCAAATTTGAGCCAAATTTGAATTACTCCAATTCTGACATTTTGTTTGAAAATATATTTTTATTTATTTTATCGAATTTGAAGTGTAATCAAGATTTAAGGGAGCATAATAAATATATATTTGATAGTAAATATTTAAATATTCAACTTTTAATTAAATTCAATGTAAATTTGCCTA
>NEWO01000016.1:2501276-2518995 GCA_003013225.1 Phalaenopsis aphrodite
CCGTTTTGACAGCCTTATACATAAAAATACAATATTTAATTTTTCAAAAGTGAAATTAAAGATTTTAAGTGTTATATATATAAATAAAAATTTTAATGCACTGAAAGTCTGAAAAAGTGTTGTAGAAGCTATAGCAGCTTCTCTCCTGCATCCTGTATTCTCTAAAATCTCTCACCTCCTGTGCTCTCCATCTTCCCCATGAGGATACGGAAGGCGGGGAAATTTCTCGGCTGCACCGCCGATTATCGCACAGCGACGCCACCTCCGATGCCGGCCGATTCCGCCGGAGCAGTCTCATCCACGGCGGCCCTTCTATGGGAGCTGAACCGTTCGTCGTGGATCGATTATTCGATCAACCTCAGCTTTTCTCATCATCGACGGGTTAGATCCATTCTTCCTCTAAACCCCCTATTTCTTCTAAGGAAAAAAGAGATCACCGGGTTTACTTTACTTTTCCGCTACATCTTTGAAAGAATCTGTATGGTAGCACAAACCCTAGATTGTTCTGCTGCGGCTAAATCAAGCGGGTTTATCGCATATTTAGGGCTAATCGTCCTGCTTTCGTTTCGGTGGATGGATCCGTATGTATGGAGTCGTAACTGATTGAGATTGACAGGATGCAAAGTTGGAATCCGTGAATGAGGATCAGATGAGCGCATTCGAAAATAGCTCCGAAGCTAAAGAGAAGGAGATAGAGAAGATAGAGGAGGAGGAGGAGCAGGATAATAAAGTGCAGCGGAGGAAGAGAGGAGAGAAAGAAACTGAAGCCATGGATTCAATCGCAGTAATCAACTGCAAGAAGACGGATGGTAAAGGATGGCACTGCAAGCGCCCTGCGCAGAGTCCGCACTCGCTTTGCACCTACCATCTCACCCAGCTGCGCTCCTACAGGGCTCGATTTGAAGACCATGTCTCCGGCGATTACCGGAAGAAATCTGCGGCGGCAGTCGATTGCGGCGGAGCAGCTTCCAGTTACTACTACTATTACTCCATTTTGGGACCTTGGTGGGGCAAGCGCAGAGGTCCTGTCAATGGAAGTTCGGATTGGAATGAGGACTGCCGTGGAAAGAGTACTGATAATGAAGCCCATGCTGTTGCTGGCGATACTGGCGAAGAAGAAGCAGAAGAAGAAGAAGCAGTAGAAGAACAAGAAGAAGAGAAAGAAGATGGGGAGAGCCGTGGTGACATTATCTACAAGAAGAAGAAGAAGAAGAGGGTGATCAAGAGGCGAGGTAGGAAGCCGGTTAAGGCTCGTTCTCTAAAATCTCTCCTTTGATCAGATTTTGGGAAGATGGTTTCTGAAATTTGAGCTCAGTGTGGTGTAGTGTAGGTGTCGATGGGGACGATGACTCCATCTGGGAGCTGGGCTGTTATGTAAAATAACAACTAACGAACTGTTACGATTTTCAACCAGATTTTGAAAACCTTTTTAAGCTAATCTCGAAAGTTGATATATCTTATATGGTTATTGAATTTATGACAATTACGAATACAGCACTAGAAACATTGTTATTGACAAATCTAACCTTTTCTTTCATCCATGTTCTTAAATTCTCGCTTTCATTGTAGATCATTGCGTGAGTTTGATAGTTTTTCCTTCAAAAAAATGCGAATTTTGTAAATAACAGTATTTCTGAGTGTATGTAATTATCCACCACCTTTTCATTTATGTCAGGAATTCATTTTTTGTTTAATAAGTAGGTTATTAAGGAAAAAAATGTTACATCAGGATTCTGCACGTAGAGTTACGCACGGAGTCTAATAAAATCACGTCACATGTGAAATCACACCACACTTAGAGAAAAAAATATCAGTCTGGTAACACAGAAGAATATTCTCTCCGTGTTATGCATGTGTTATTGTATATTATTCAAGTGTTATTGATGTGTTATTGTGTTATTATAACATCAGAAATATTCTCATTACACAATAACACATTAATAACATAACACGGGATGAATATTTCCTGTGTTATTGGACCTATTTTTTTTCTAAGGTAGCGTGATTTTATTGGACTCCGTATCAACTCTACGTACGGAGTCTTGATGTAATATTTTTTCATTATTAAGAGGTACAAAATGTTTACTTGATGGATGATTTGTGCCGAACTTTTACATGCACGACAATTGAAATATTCTTATTTCAAAAACTAGAACGCATGTATTTTTGGAACTACAAAACAGATGCCTTTACCCGTGCCACCACGAAGAAATCATTCGAATTTTGAGTAAAATGATAAATATTGGTTGGGTTTTTATTATGAAGGTTGATATTGGAGTGTGAATTAAAAAAAAAAAAGACCAAAGAGAGTGCTAATTTTGTAAATAGGAAACTTTGAATGCTATGCATTTAATTGCCCCTTCAATTTAAATGTTATTATTATAGGTCATTAAATAATTCTTTTAAAAATCAATATATTTTTAATTAAATGTATTAACCAGAAAAAAAAAAAAACTTTTATTTTACGAAGGACAAATTTAATATATTACAGTTAAGGGAATTGTTTTTTTGTACTGTTGTTTATTATTTCTACTGCGGAAAAAGGTTCCGTCTTTCCAATTACTTTTTAAATTAATATTTTGAAACTAGTTATAATAAGTGATAATTTTGCTGGAATTATTTTAAAATTTATACACCTTATTATTTCATGCTTTTGTCTCTTTTGGATGTGCAACAAATTTTATCATTCGACATGTATCTCGAGGTGTGACATGAATCTCGAGACAATTTATTGAGAAATAAATTTCTAAAGATCAATTAAAAACTTGACGAGATGGATATAATGATAGCAAATTAGTCCAATTCAAGTCAAATCAAGTCCAAATCAAATCATTGAACCATTTTCGAAAGCTCGTGGTGCCTAATTGAAAAGTCAAACCGATTCCAAATATGACAAGTTTATGATCAAATCAAGTGTGTCGACGAGAAGAATTCAATGAGCTCATGATCATTCAAATTTTGACATCATTAAGCAATTCAAAGATCTGCAAGCAGAATTACTGGAGTTTCGAGGAGGCAATGATGACCCCACTCGAAGATAAGCTGATTCGTTCTAGTCTGTGTAGAAGTATATTTTAGTATTTATAACTGTTGAAATATCTAATTTAAATTACAAGATTTATTGCATTTCCTGTTAGTTTATGATCAAATCAAGTGTGTCGACGAGAAGAATTCAATGAGCTCATGATCATTCAAATTTTGACATCATTAAGCTATTTAAAGATCTGCAAGCAGAATTATTGGAGTTTCGAGGAGGCAATGACGGCCCCACTCAAAGATAAGCTGATTTGTTCTAGTCTGTGTAGAAGTATATTTTAGTTTTTATAATTGTTGAAATATCTAATTTCAATTACATGATTTATTGTATTTCCTGTTAAGATTTATAATAGGAAATAATTTATTCCTGTAAAAAGTTAATTATTTTTCTATTTTATATTATTTACTATTATCTCCTAATAATTAATATGAATTAATTGTTGGAGATATCATGTGATATATCTTTACTTTTTTATTAATTTTTCTATTATAAGATTCTTGTAAGAGCTATTTATAATCTTTCATATCATTGAAATTAAGTGATTCCAAAGTATTCTACCTTAATCTGCATTATTCTAAATTTCAACATGATATCATGGTCTAGTTTCGTACTCTAGCCACCGACTATCATGTGAGAATTGTTGGACTCACTTCCTGCCATCCTCTGTGCAAGAAGGGAGGAGAATAACAAACTTTTCCCGATCAAAAGAGACGAATGTGGAAAAAAATGGTATTCCTGTGACACTAACTCCATCTTCCAACTAGACGTCAACTCAGATCCATTGGGACCCAACCTCATCTTCCATCATTCGTATTCCTCCCACGAATTCCGTTTAAACGGCCATCGCTATCGCTTCTCTTCCTTACCCTTCCTGCACCTAATCTATTCTCAGCATAACGAGGCAGAGGAGAAGGCGAAGTCAAAGGAAGAGGGGCCTATTATGGAGTTGCCACCATAATAATCGGTTTAATGCTTCTGTTGCTGTCTCCAAAGCGTTCGTGGATGTAGAGATCATCAGCGACGACCGAGGTGGCGGTGGCGTTAATCTTCGGCCATGCAACTGCTCTTGCTCCTGCCCTTACTGCGGTTCCGGATCTCAACCTTATTCCCTCTTTCCCAGAACCTTGCAGCGCAAGCTTGAGCAGATGGAGGGCGATGTTCCAGAAGACGAGGGCGGCTGCTCTTCGGGAGGCAGTCGCAAGCCAGCAGCAATCCATTCAGGGGCTCTATTCCGAGCTCGAGGAGGAGAGGGCTGCAGCTTCTACTGCTGCTTCCGAGGCTATGTCGATGATTCTTCGCCTCCAACGAGAGAAAGTAGAGGCCCAGATGGAGGCCCGTCAGTTCAAACTTCTCGCCGAGGAGAAAATGTCTCATGATCAGGAAGAGATTTATCTGCTTGAGGATCTAATTCTCAGGCGAGACGAAACTGTGCAATCCCTGTCATGCGAACTCCAGGCTTACCATCACCGCCTTCTTTCCTATGGCATCAATCCCGTCCCAGCTGAACCGAATTCCCCTACAGATGTTCCCGCTGCCACCACCTCAACAGCCGCTGTGGGAGATAGCAGTGCATATCATTCTCTCCGCTGTGAAATGGTGGATTTCAGGCCAAACGCTGTCGCGTCCAACGTCGAGCAGTATGAGCAGTATAGTAGAGTCCTTCAACAGTCCTCGTCTCTTCATCCCCCGGCTGCCGTCGATCCGGTCGCCCGTGAATCCAGGGTCGTTACGTGTTCTGACTGCCGACCTCAGAAACCGCTTTTGGAAACCGTTTTCAGTTGTTCTCAACCTGCTTCCGCCTCTCAGTGATGTTTTGCAAAGCACCATTCTTTATCTTTGAAGAAGGATTTGAAGAGAAAGCTCAAAAAAAAGGAATTTGATCTTATACTATTAAAAAAAAAGAGAGAGGAATCAACAACTTCTTCGACTGATACTATTTTACCTTCACCATTGCAGTCATGATCTCCTCTACCTTCATTATCTATATCCAAAGCAATGTGAGCTGGACACTAGGCTTGGTTATCCCTGCCATCATGATGCTCATCTCTTGCATCTTCTTCTTCCTCGCAGCAGATATGGTTCATCCCGATCATCCCTCCTTCAACTGTTTCTTTTTCCTTCGAAGCAGAATTCGACACCATCATCAAAATCATTTCAAGCAAATTCAGTGAACTTGCAGGGCGACACCAGCGATGCCGCCACCCTCCTCAACATCATCTCACCGGAGATATTACTGACATGGATCAGACAAGCCGTCCATTTCTCATGCAGTATTTTCTCTTCCCTGCCCAAGCATTAGGGGTACTTGCGTTTATAAAAGGACATTCTCCAAGCAGCCATCAGAACCGGAGATCTCTCAAGGTTTTTCTCTGCAACGAGCAATTTTTGTAGCTTTTGTCGCACCTCACTTTTTCTCTATGCAGGCGCCGCCAGTCGTCAGAGTCAATTTCTGCAGTCTTTGTTGTGTCTTAACTTTTTCCCTGCATAGTGTCTGATTCACTATACCATTGTGATTTCAACGGTTTTCCCAGCGCAGGCATTTGGGCAACTACTAGCTTACATTTTTAGCAAACAACGTGCATTATTTTCTCTTTCTAGTAGAAATTTTGGTTCGCTAATGGAATTTGTTTTCTCTCTCCAGTGCAAATCACGAAGATCTCCAATTGAAATCTCAGTTTTCACTCTCTAGTGGAATTCGTTGTCCCCCACAGAACCGTGCAGAGCACTGGCTTCCTTGTGGGCTCTCCCACGGTCGTTTTCCCTGTAGTTTTTTCAGTCGCAGATCTTTCCTGTGGGATCTTCTAGTCGTTGGACCTCCCGATTTTCTTCCAGGACCGTCAAAGCAACTATCTACAGTGAGACCTATCCCTTGATGGCTTTCTTGCCACTGGAACTCCCTCCTGTAGTCCTTCCTGCTAGTGAAATTCTCTCCAGTGGCCTTTCCTGCCGCCAGAACTTGCTACAGACATATCTGCTGTCGGCTGAACTTTCGGGCTTACTCCTGCAGTCGGTTCTTTCCCCTGTAGCCTTTCCTGCGTCAGACCTCACTCATGCAACTTTTCTCGCCGTCAAATCTACCTTAACAAATTTTTTCCTATAAATTTTGGTCAGCTCTGCTCAAGAAAAGCACTCCTCTTTACTGCAACATTATTGTAGCCTTCTCCGAGCACTACAGCTTTCCTGAGCACTGTCGTTGGCCCTCTATAACTTTCCTGCAACCTCCCTGCAGCCTCCTTGCAGCTTTCATGCAACCTCCCTACAGCCTTCTTGCAGCTTTCATGCAATTATCAGTCAACCGGTGACTTACAAATTCATCAATGTCTCGAATTTAAGCTTAGCCCTCGTCCAGGCCACTCTCAGGCTTCAACACTCTTAGGCTTCGGCATTCTCAATTTTGGGACTTTTGGCTTCGGCACTTACGATTTGAGGATTGTTGAAATTTTTTGGCAAATTGATGCTACCTGTCCAGTCAGCATACCACAGTCGATGTTTTCAAATTCAGGTTGAATATGGTTTTCAACCATGTTCAACTTGAGGGAGAGTGTTGAAATATCTACTTTAGATTACAAGATTTATTGCATTTCCTATTAAGACTTATAATAGGAAATAATTTATTCCTATCGAAAGTTATGAGAAATAAATTCTTTCCTTAATATAAGAAGATATTTTTTTTTCATATATTAGAAATTATTTGTTTTTTTATTTTATATTATTTCTAATTATCTCATAATAATTAATATGAGTTAATTAATGGAGATATCATGTGATATATCTTTTCTTTTTTATTAATTTTCCTATTATAGGATTATTGTAAGGGTTATTTATAACCCCTTTCATATCAATGAAATTAAGTGATTCCAAAGTATTTCACCTTATTCCACATTATTCTAAATTTCAACAATAACATTTCAATTATCTTATGTAGCATTTGTAGATGATGATAAAGTATTTTTTGTATATTTTTTATGTTGTTACTTTTAGACTTATGCCTTATTAGATTTGTATCCTCTCAGGCGTGTATCTTTTAAGGCTTGTCCCATCTCAAGATTATGGCTTCTAGAAGCTTTAAATGTGTCGTCGACTACCGCCGACCACCGTCGACTACCGCTGACCACCGTCGACCATCGCTGACCGTCGTCGACCACCGTCAACTGCTAACCGCCGCCGACCACCACCTGTTGATCGTCGCTGATCACTATCAGTCGTCATTCGTTCCTACAACAAACTCATCCGTACATGGCATTGTAACTTGAAAAGTCTAGTAATCTTTTCTCTTCAATGGGACAAGTTCTTGTAACTGTAATCATATTTTTATAGTGAAACTATTCAACTAAATCATGCCCCGTGGGTTTTCCTTTTACGGGTTTTAAAAGTAAAAACTTTAAGTGTCATTACTAGTTTTATTTTCTCTTCTGAGTGTGTGTTGAATCTTTGCACCACGCTAATATTATAATCTGTCACTCCACTGTGGCAATTTTTTTAGCACACATCAATTCTAATTATATTTATTATATATCTCTTTGATATTTAAAAATTAGAAAAATTACATACATAGCACCCAAATCTTTTGGATTTATTTGTCTCACACTTATACTTTCATTTTTACACACATAGGGTCTGTTTGGCGTAGCTGCAGAAGCGCTGCCCCAAAAAGCTTTTGCAGGGAATATGACTGTCTGTTTGGTGCAGCTGTGTGAAAACAGCTTTGAGGCAGCTGTTTCTGAAAAAATGACTACGCTGCCCCTGTTTGGTAAAATTGTTTAAAACATAACTGTGACAACAACATATTTGATACTTCTGAAGCAGAATTTCACTTCGAAACAGTTCAAAAATTCAAATGCCCAACTAACTTAACAGCGGATACCGAAAGTGGTAAAGGAAAATGAGAAAACCACAATTCACGAAAACAAGCCAAATTTTCGTAAATTATCTTTGAAATAAATGTTTTTTTTATTGATTATATCTTTTGTTATGTGCTTGAGGTGTGTCCCAGATGGTCCAGACGAATGTCCTAGGCTACAGAAAGCTATATACAGTCCTGTATTAGTAAAAACGGACATCAACATATATCATATCCAAAAGTGATGCTAGCACAATTACATACGAGGAATGCGTGCTTCAGAAATAAATAAGGGTCATCTACATACATACTGCCCATTTTGCATATATGTACATGTACAACACCAAATCTGCATATAAGATAAATACTATTTTGGCCATTTAACCAACAATAAATATAATTACTTTTGCATTCCAATATCATTAGAGATTCTTAAAACAGAAATTAAAACAATTGAAGTAATTATTAATCATTATTATTGTAAATTTAGTGAGAAATTGATCTTTTTAAAACATAAATTCAGTTTTGATCCTCAAAAAAATTTACAAAATTTGAATCCACAAAATTTACTAAATCATACATTTATAGCAGTTGCAGAATAAGATGCACATATAACCTTAAAGCCTGTGACAAAAGACACACACGCCATGGCTCGAATTGTGGCAGAGCCAACTCCATTCCATTCAAATTATGATGTAATTCTTTCCTCAGACAAAGCCAATGGAAGATCTATTTTTTATCCACTCTAATTTGGCACATCTGAAACAAAAATTAGCTACTCTGCCCTCTAATAACTGTTCCAATCAAGAAATTATGTACCCCTCTTGTGGCTAATCATAAGAAAATAAAAGCATGCAACCTTCCACAATGAAAAAAGAATGATGAAACAGGGCATAGAAACAATACAAGGATCTGCATAGAACCATTGAGAAAATGCTAAAATCATTGGAAAAGCATGCCAGAGGCATAAAAATTTGTCCTCATATTTTTTAGAACAAGACTAAGAAATATGTCAAGGAAGAAGGAGTTACATTTTAATTAATATATAAATATATATACACACACATACATACATAGTAATGTTGATTAAAGTCACAATCTATGATTGTATAAAAAACAACTCTTATGTATTTACAAGTCTTACACCTAAACTTTCATATTGTCTCGGAATAAAAAATAAGGCCATTTGAAAGCAAGAATTTCACGTAGGAGGAGGATGAGGGAGCGAGGGACGATTTCGAGCAAGGAAGGAGGAATTTCTTGCAGAACGAGGATGAGGGAGCGGGGGATGAGAGCTTCAAGCGGAGAAGAAGAGCTTCGAGCGGGGAAGAAGATCTTTGCACGGCAATTTTAGGGGACTTGGCAGATTAGGGTGAAATCGGGATCGCAGACGAACGAAGAAGAAGAAGGGCGGAAGAGGGCACCTGAGTAAAATGCAGAAGGCGCCGCGGGAGCGAAGCGGGGCTGCGTGGTCGATCCCGCGGCCCGGGTTTAAGGAAATTCGCGGGCCCACAGTGGCGTAACCACCGTCCCAAACACTGTAAACAGGCTCTACCGCCGCTCCAAATAGACCCATAGTGCTTTACCTATGAAAGAAAAGATAATTTGACTATTAAAAGATGAAAATAAGTGCTACTTTTCATATGCTATTCGTAAGAATAAAAATTTAGATGCGAGACAAGTAGATTTTAATTTTTTTTCTATCACCGTCACGGCACGTTGCGTAATTTCATTGGACTCCGCACGTAACTCTACGTGCGGAGTGCTGATGTAATCTTTTCTCGTGTCGATGTAGTAATCTAGTGTTACAGTCATATAGAGAGAGAGAGAGATTAAGTTACTCTAATGATGTTAATTAAGGAATGAAATTAATCGCTAATGCTTAAGTTAACTAATGAAATTAATCTCTAATGCACAACAATTCTTAGCTTAAATTGCCATGATTATATTAAAAATGAAGAGAATGTTTGCCTGATTAATTTGCTCGCTTACCAAACAGGATTACATTCTCAATAAACCATTTCTGAAATTCTTAAACTAATTTAAAGTTTCTTCACCCTAATCAAAATAGCTATTTAGGATTAAGGAAAAGAGTTTTTTTTTTTAAATTGAAAAGTGATGGGTGCAATCATGACATAGGCTTCCCATCTTTTAACATTTTGTCTCGCATTATGGCCTATTGCAAACATTGAGTCACCAACAATTACTATGTCTTCATGGTCAGTTACATATTAGGGTGTGGCTAAGTCGAGTAGGTTCGCGAGCCAGCACAAATTGAGCTTTTTTTAGACGTGATAGTGATTGAATCTGACATATTGAGATTCTTCATGTTGTTTTAAACTAAATGTTATGTATTCGAGCACATAAAAATTAAGCTTAGTAAATAATCTATATGGTTGAGCTTGATGATTGGGCATGCATGAAGTGATTTGTTTAAAATATATTGATATAGAATTGAATATACTTGAAATAATTTAAAAAAGGTTTAGATAACAAAAGTTATTTTAAAAAAAATAAAATTTCCTATTTTTCATTCTTCCTTTTTTATTTATCACTCATTATTTATACTTCAATTTAAAATCAATGCATTAAAATCACATAAAACTTGTACATAAATATGTGTTTAACTGTTCTATGCTAACAAGCTTTTAGATGAATGACTATTTTAATTCAAATTTTACAAACTCAAAGGTAGATTAAATGAAGAGCTCACACAATTTTAAAAACTTCAGCTACTTTTTTTTCTATTTCTTCTGCCTCTTCGACGAGTGTTTATTTCACTTTTATTAGTGGTGAAGCGAAATTCCACTCCACCTCAGCTAGAGTACAAAAATGAGCTTCCACATCTTCAAAAAATGTAATCACCCTCTTTATTGTCTATTCATCAATCATATTCACTCTAGAACCATAATAAGAATGGCATGTGTTATATGCCAAAGCATGTGCACCTGCCCACAACTCTCACTTCTCCCACACTTTAGCTCCATAGATCAATTTAATATATATATATATATATATATATATATATATATATATATATATATATACATACATACATACATAGATAAATTGATATATTACAAGTACTCGATATCATTTCAAACTCTCTAAATCACACATCACAAACTTTTATTAAATCCCTTTTCATGATATATGAGAGACATCAAATTTACTCTTTATGATATCACTTATTTTGAATGTTTTTTTTTTAGAAAGATGAAATCTAGATAGAATATTTTTTTAGTATAACAAAATTTCTCATAAAAATATTACATACTAAGTATGTGTGAATTTGTTGTGCTAGTCTCACTAGTATGTCTAAGCCTGCAAGGGATGGAAGGTCCATTGTGATATTGCTATGTTAATGGTAGATAATAATAGGGTTACGGCTACTTAAAAGGAAAATAGGCAGATGACCCCACATTTAATGATGTATGATTTGATGAATATGTGTATAAAATGTTGGTCTACTCGATATATGGGGATGTGTACGTTGTTCTTTGGGCTAGTAGTGTTGCATAAACGGTGGAGGTGGTGGTAACATTTTGGCTCCAAGGCCCTGATACAATCTTCTTGTTAATTGTAATGATAAATGTGATAGAGTTATAAACAGTGTCTTCTCTACCTCTTGATATTATCTACAACATAAAAAATAAGGAATGATCTTATTATATTATAATAATAATTAAACAAATAAAACTTAATGAATTTAAATAAATATATCAATCAATTTCTTTATCTAAACCACTATCAGTAGTTCCTAAAATTTTTTTCGCGTCATCGTCGGTGTTTTTCTCATTGGAATCGTAACTTTCTCACATTAAGTGTTAATATTATGTGAGATTAATGTTGATTTGGCATCGTCAAAGTCAATAATTTGTCTTTTTTTGTTTTCTCTTGGGAGTAGTCTAAATAGATTTTTAATTATAGGTTCAAATATACTTCTTAATTCTATCTTGATGTTTATTGATCAATCAACTTTATATTTTATTCTGTAAAGATAATTTGAATAATAAATTTATTTACCGAGCTAGAATGAAATTATCGTATTTAAACATTGATCTTATAACACTACAAGGAATTAATAAGATACTTGTATTTCCTTTAACACACACGAGCGCATGGAAGCAAACATTATGTCTCTATAACTTCACACCTTGAGTAGATGTGAAATTTAAGTTCATTGAGTGCGAAAATTGGCTAAGCCTTGATTGCTCCCATTAGTCTTTAAGAAAGGTCATGCAATTCTTGATTCTCAATTATGTTATTTGGATGATAAAAGTATTAAGTGCTACTTTGAAATTCTATAGGATTATTAATTAAATAAATATTTTTTTTATGAAACTAAGTATAAAATAGGAAAGAAATTCATTTCTAATCTTCAATGGAAGCATATTGTTTGTTTTATTATGGGTAAATCTTAGCAGGGAGATAGAATATGCAGGCCACACACATAATTTTGAATTTTTCTACTAAAGATCAGATATGACATCCGAAATAATATATCATATAAGGTCAGGGTGAACATATTATTCTACGATGGATCCAATCATGAAGTGCTTGTTTTACTATCATGGGGTCTGCAGTGCTAAAAGCTTATTTCTCTGCCCTAGGAAGATATGATAAACTTTATATTAATTTTAGATTCAGACATCCAGAAAGAGGCAAGCCTTTAAAGTTAATTACATCCAAAGAGGGGCTACCATTTAGAACAACTCTCAATTAAAATAGCGAGCTTGCATTTTTACATATCACTAAGTTTGATATTCAAAAACATTAATTTGGTATTTCAAATGCGATTGACTGAAACTTGAAATAGTTTTTGCACACAACCAACAAACAAAGGATAGGGGGTACCGGATACTGGGAGGCCCAGTGGGCTTTTATTATATATTATGGTTAGACTTTATAATATAAAAATTGAAATTACGATTTTGATTCAAGTTGATCAGTTTTGCTTAGAATGTTAAGACTTGTATTCCAATGAGATATGTCATGGAAAAGCTTTTGAGAGAACTTATCATGTGGCAAAGCTAAAATGACAACCCTATTGATATGAATAGAAAACTCGAGTTTAAGAGAGAAAATGAGACTAACATATTTTACTCCTACTGATGAGTGAAATATGACCCAACTCTTTTAGACTTGTAGGTCCTCCTAGAGAGAGTTGCTAACAAACACCTCTCACGCTTTAAATCTAGAACTCCAAGTGAATGCACATTGATAATGGTGGGTATTTATATCATTAAGATTTTTTTTGGACTTATGGTGGGTATTTATATCATTAAGATTTTGTTTGGACTTATGACTTGATCTTGAAGATTGAACGACTCGGGAATGAATGCCTATAACTAAAGAAAAATCTTATATTTTAAATTATTATTATTATTATTATTATTATTATTATTATTATTATTATTATTATTATTATTGACTTGATTGAATGATTTTGACTATGCTTGGAGACCGTGCTGAGTTTGCAAACTTAGTATGTATGCATGCATGGAAAGTTATGTTTAAAGACTAATATAGTACGAAAGTTGGACTGCCCTAACAAAGGTAGTGATCCTCACTAACGGGATCTCTCATTTCTGTATAAAAAGTGAAGTGCTCGAAACCAATGAAATAATCCAACATGAATACAAATGATGCATTTATTCCTTCAGGATTCTAATTAATTTTAGTTAATTTATTTTCCTACTCTTTCTAATTTATTTTTTTAATTTCGAGTTGATTTTTTCAAAAAAACTAGTTAACATTATTAGTTTCGATAAAAAATATTAAGTTTTTCCCTAAGAGCGTAATGAGAAATCTAGGCTAAGTCTTTGACCTAGCCTAAAAGAAAAGAAAAAAATGCAGTCAAGCTCCTGACCATATACAATTCAAAGTAATCCTAATACTATGGGTGGCCCATGGGTTATTCTTATTCTCCATCTCTAAATGGTTTGTCCTTCATGGTTCTAGTCCTCTAGGCTTTGGAAGGCATCACCATATGTTTCCTTGCTCATCCTACTTCACGCGCCCTAACCTAGTTCTATGAATTACATTTGAAATGAAAATGCTTGACAAAAATTTTGCTTGGAAAAAAATTAGTACAAAGGCACACCAATAGAATAAAAAATCATAGCACAACACAACAATAAGAAATTATAAAAAACTTGCTTTGCTTTATTTTATTTGAAAGTTTATTTCATTTTGATTTTAAGATTTTAGAGTGTGTTATGACATTATGATTTTGAGTTTTTCTTTAAATATTGGCAAATTTTGCTTAGGTTCAAAAATTGAAAGAAGATTATGAAAAAAAAGGCCTAGTTCAACCTGCTAGTAGCATGTCAAACCCGAAAGAGACACACAGTGTAGGTGAAATTCAGGACCCAGTCTGAATCTGATTTCACAACACACTTTGCTTCGGTGAACCTCGTTTGACGCTCCTAACCTAACACACTTATTGGGGGTCCAACCCAAATTAGAGCTTAGAGATTCTAGAACCCCTCTATTTAAGATTGGTAAAACATTTGGCTCTAGAATCCAAAAACGAGTTGACGATACATGCTCAAGGAAGAAATGAGCAAGGCACGTCAATAGAAGAATGATAATATGACCCATAAGGAACATGGACACACTAACGATGCATGAAGATGAAGCCTCATAATCAAAAAATGGAGAGAAGAATTACTCCCTAGAGAAATAACCAGAATCAATAGGACGCCAATTCAAAAAATAATTATATATACATATATATATATATATATATATATATATATATATAATTTTAGTTTTGAAAAATGAGACCGAATAGATCTCATAGTTTTTATAGTTTAAACAATCGAGCACAACACCACAAGTAATACACCATCCCGAGAGATAGACATACTACTTGACGACTAGCTCGATTATATAAACTAAATAATCCATGACATTCGTTTGGTCTACGAACCTTTTGTGTGACTGACAATTTCCTTACCTAATATAGAAATTAGACAGGGTTAATTTTATCTGAGTTCTTAATTCCCTATAGGGACAAACCCTTACAGTTAATTGAATCATAAGTGATCAAAATTACTTGAGAAAACACTCGATAATAATCAGGGGTTTCTTCTTCAAGAAATTCAAAATTGAGTTTTTGTAATTGCTTAGTCAAGTGGGAATGGACCAAGTGGGAACAATTATTTCTTAGGCCAAAGGAGTGAAATGTAGGAGATGTTACCGATCTCGAGGCAAGCCACGGTGACTTCATATACTATCCTAATATTTGGCTTTGCATTTTGGAAGTGAAGTTATTCAATGTTTTTCTTCTGCCATTTATTTACAATTTAGGGCTTACACTTGCACAATATTTGATTTTGCAAATAGCCTAAAAAGATGGGAGGATTTAAGCCATACAAAATGAACAACCTTAGAAAACTATAAGAGTTAGGACTTATATTAACATAATTGTACAAAATCCTAAAGATAGAGTGAGGATTTACCTTGTACTAGACGAACAACCCTGAAATCCTAACGGTTTATATCATTTAAGACTAAGAAAAGTTTTGTTGAAGTAGATCTGCTCTGTTTGAGTGTTGGTCATCATCTAGATTTATCCTCTATCTGCTTGCAGTTTGCTCCGAGCTCTTTGCGATGATGGTTGCAGATTTTTAGGGTTTGTATATGAGCATGTAATTATTGTTGAGTTTCAAGGCCTATCGTAGGGTTCTTTCTAAACACATGCCCTACTGTTGTATGTCCCAGAGGTCTTTGCAAGCATAATAAATTATGCATAAAAGAAATATACAGTAAAGCAAAATAAAATAAAAGTGTAGGAAAGGAAAGGTAGTAGTGCGTACCTGCTGTCTCCAACACTGCTGCTAAAGGGGGTTAGATTTATAAATAGAGCATGTAAATATTATACAAGGTTAAATAAGCACAATAGACATGTGTATATGTGTGTATATAAAAGTCAAATGACACATATATGGGAGATCAGAACTGACTACAAAAATTCATGATAGGGGTAGGCTCAGACTCATAATTCTCGAGAGACATCCGTAGGCAACCATAAGCAATTAGTGTGATTTGTCTCGTCTAACCTCAAGTAGGAACTACCACCCAAAAAATTAGAGGAGGGAAACTCCTAGGCCGCTTAGAGTGATTAAATGGTAGAGTGTAAAGTGTAACTTTTACCTAGAAGTCATAAATGGTAGTGCCATGAGAAAATATTTTTTTGTTATGTAATATATATATATATATATATATATATATATATATATATATATATATATATAATAGAATAGTATCTTCTGCCCCAAGGACCTTTTGGTAGGGTGTAGGATCGATGTTACTATTCACCAACACTTGGTGAAAAGTTGCCCCTTGCTTTCTTCAGTTGTCAACAACTCTAGTCTAATCAAAGTGACCAATTTTGTGGACTATTTGATTTACTATATATATACCCTAATTAAAATAAACATAATACGCTAACGTGCAATAACATTTAATAAAATACCGGTAACGTGCAAGAAATTTAAGCACATAATTCTATTTTACCCCCTAAATTAAATTTAATAAAATACCCTAATTAAAATACCGAAGCAGAAAGAAGACCCTCTGCTCTCTTCTTTCTGTGTATTTTCATGCATCAGAGTACCGTACATCTCCTCCACCACCATCGTCGCCGGGCTTCTAATTTGCGAGCGAAGCAGTTCATCGACGGCCGGCGATTCGACCAACTCCCGAAGGGTTAGAACGATCATCGATCCTTCGACTTGTATCTATTCTTTGATTGTTTGTGCTCTTCTTCTTCGTCTTCTCTGTAATTAATTCCTTGCCCCGATCAAATGAATCCATGGCAGAGAAAAAAAAAAGAACTTTAGGTTTTGTTTTCTTATGGTGGAGTTTTTTTTCAATAAAAAATATATTTGCTTGGAGTTTATTATTTATACTGCAATGACACATCAAAAATATTATTGTGTCCTGAATTACATATTTTTATATAAATATCCCGGTCTATTGGTTGGTATTCTCGGTATAAAACCCCTTAGAACAGGAGTTCGAATCCTCTCGAGCGACGTGAGTATTAAGAAGGTGATGCTCAAATAGTTAGACACATTAAGAGTAGTTGGATACTCCTGATAATAGAGAGTGTGTGTGTGTGTTTGTGTGTGTGAGTGTGTGTGCGCGCGCGTGCGTGTCCACACACACACACACACACACACACACACACACACACGTGTAAAACACAGATTTATAAAATATTTTAGTTCCTTGGTTTGGCTTCAAAAATAAAGTAGCAGAGTGAACAATTTTCTTAAATTGGAGCACATAAATCAGAGGTCCCGTTAATGGGAACGAAGGTGGGAGTGCTGGTTGCAACGAAAGGTTGGAGTTGGAAAGCTCTGGGGGGGATGGTAATGGTGATGGGAAGATGGAGCAGGAAGTATTGTAAGAAGAAGAAGAAGAAGGTGGGGAAGAAGAGAGGGAGGAAGGCAGTGAAGTCCCGTTCTATTAAATTTCTGATGTAATTACTTTTGGTGATTAAGTTGTTTTGATGGATTTAGAGACATATGAGAGGTTTGTATGAATGTAATGTTAAAATTGTTATAGTTTTGTAATAATGTAGTATTAAATAAAAAAAAAAAAAGGATTTTTTATTTTATATGAATTATTATTAATGATATGTTTAAATGATTTTAAATTTAATTACTTTTATTAAAATATTCATTTAAGTAGTATTTTAGTATATTTTTATTTAATTTTTTTAATTAATAATTTTAATTAATTATAAAACTTTGTGGTGTTGTAGTTAATTAATTTATATGTTTGTATGTATGTATTTGTGTATGTATGTGTGTATGTGTGTGTGT
>NEWO01000016.1:2519056-2547291 GCA_003013225.1 Phalaenopsis aphrodite
ATATATATATATATATATATATATATATATATATATATATATATATATATATATATATATATATATATATATATATATATATATATATAAGTGCTTTATGTCCCGGCTCATTGGTGTTGTCTCTGGCATAAGTTCCTCGGGTTCGAATCCAGTTGCACGGGCTCTTCGGATCAATTACAGCACACTTGAGTTTTGACCCAAAAGAGGAAGCATTATTTGGTGCCCACTGGACCAGATACCGATTCCCTTATATATACATGTACATAAATTTTCTTAAATATTTTTTCATGGAGGCTCTAAAGTGCCATTAAAAATTTTAAAAACTTTATAAAATAAGTCATGATTTCCAATTTTTATACTCAAATTTTATAATTGGATGATCGAATGTCCCAAAAATATAACCCCTTTAATATTTGAAAAATCAAAATAAATTAAGAACTTCTAAAAAGCTTTTTGAGATTTGAAAAATTAAAATAAATTAGACATAAGGTATGTTTAATGAACAATTTCAAACAAGAGAGAATAGCTGGGGTTTCACAAATAAATAAAAAAGAGAGAAAAATGTAATTAAAAATTATTAGAAAATGGAATACCCCATTCTCATATAAAGAGTTTCCCCCTTAAATTATCTTCTCTTTGTCGTGTGAGAGGAGAAAATGCGTTCACGCAATTGGGCTCGCCGACTGATAGCATGGGATAGTTCTCATTAGTCGAGTCTAAACTTGGTCCTTTACACTCCTAGTGACAATGATTGCAAATTAAGTCTTGGTCAACGACAGTCGGCAATGGTCAGTGTCAATTACAGATTCTGGGGACAAGTTGACAGTATCAGCGGACACCAGTTTACATCAAGCTATGTATTTTAAATTCTGTCAAATCGGCCTCATTCCAAATTCTGAGAAAATGAACTAAAAATAGGATTTTAAATACGATCTATTTTACATTGAATTACAATTCCTTCCGAACAAAATGAATAAATTTCCAAAATTTATGCATTAAGAATGCAATATATTGGCAATGCTGCCGACCAAATAACAAGGGTACATAGTCTCCCATTACTATAATTGAAATTTATAAACATATAATTAAATATTAAAATATAAAGGTAAATATGTATATATATTTTATGCATTTAAGTTCTAATAATAATAATAATAATAATAATAATAATAATAATAATAATAAACGAAAATTTAAATGAATTCTTTTGAATTTATATATCTAATATTTAAAGTTTAAAATTTGCGTATTATATACCATTTCATATTGAAAAATTTATATATGTAGCACATAATTTTTATATATTTATATATCACACATCTAAAATTTCATATTTACATATACAACACATTAGTACTTTAAATCTATACATAAAAATATTTATTTTACTTAAAAAAATGATAATAATCTGATATTAAATATTTTATGTGCTATATATAAATATAAATATCTATGTGTAAGATATGTAAATAAATTAAAATTTTAGGCTATGTATGTAAATGCTCCAATTGTTTATGCATGAATTTCACGATAATCCATTTTTGTCCTCGTCCTCTCCCGACTATTTCAGGAGATATTCGGCGCACTTTCTTCCAACTCTGACACTCTCCAGGTGAATTAATGGCGGATTTTGAATGCGGATTCGAAGAATTATTTCCACAAGAAGGGGAGCCATTGGAGGAAAGGAGCCTCAATCTCCTCAAAGACTCCGAAATCGATCAAGGTAAACCGATTACTTCCTCTTCTCGCGTTTCCACTCTTCTTCTTCTTTTCAAGAGCCTGAACGGCATATTTGCTTGTTTTAATCCCATCACCTTTTTAGCTTTTGCGGATGCGAAGGCGAAGAGAAAAGGTGGGAAGAAGCACAAGGTGAAATGGATGAGGAGGCCCATGGTGATGCCTGAAGCCATTCTCGAGTTTCTTGACGAAGGTCTCCGCGAGAATGCCATTCGATACCTTAGCAACTTTCTCATCGAGGTCCATTTTTTTTTGTTAATTTCTTGGGTTTCACGAATAAATTTTGGGTGATTGCTGGAGAAGTGCGATATATTGCCTTAATCTTTTTTCATACTTTTGATTCTTTCACTGGCTTTTATTTTCTCAACTTTGGTTCACGTTTTAACAAACTCTTTATTTTCTTAATCTGTTTTTTGTATTGCGGTTTGAATTTGTTTGTCCTTTTTTGCTTCATTTTTATTTTCTCAACTTTTGTTCACGTTTTAACTGATTCTTTATTTTCTTCAATCAGTGGCCTTACTGCATTTTTTTTTTCCTGGTTCTTCTTACTCTATTCTATTTCTAGCTACTTTCTTTTCTTTTTGTTGGCTATTTCTTTCTTGGATATTTTTTGTCCATTTGATAAATCCTCAAAAAATCATTTTAGTCATGCATAAATGTCAGCACATTTCAAATAATAAACATTTTAAATTCAAATTCAAGATTATCAAGGCTTTGTTGGAAATGAGTAGTTTTTTTTGATATGACAAATGCTAAAAACTTATGGAAGAAACTTCACTCTTATTTTTCATCTTAACTTGACTTGATACAAACTCAAAGACTCCACGTCTATTTATACTAGTGACATCTCTTAAATTAATGACTAAGATTGTGCCACCACAATTCCAATCCAATTGTTACAAATAATTTCATACATACCACACAATAATTTCACACCTACCACACTTATTACACAAAAATTTCATACCTACCACATATTCTAGAATAAGCTTCTAGAAATTAAGCTTTATTTAAACAATTAAAATCAAGTTTATATTTCAACACCCCCTCTTAAACTTGATTTTGTGACTCCAAACAAACTTCTCATTTTAATAAAGTCTTCACTCTTGAGTGACTTGGTAAAATATCTGTAACTTGGTTTTGAGACTTCACGTACTGCATTTGTATTTCCTTTCTTTCGATGCATTCTCTGATGTAGTGATAACACATATCAATGTGCTTGCTTTTATCGTGGAAAATGAGATTCTTTGTTATCGCGATTGTAGACTTGTTATCGATACAAATCTTAATCGCCTCTTCTTGTGGTAAACTTAACTTTTTTAATAGGTTTTGAAACCAAATTGCATGACAAACACATGAGGTTGCAGCCACGTACTCTGCTTCGCAAGTAGAAAGAGTGACAATTGGTTGTTTCTTTGACATCCAAGTGAAAGCAGTGTCTCCTATGAAGAACATGAACCCTGTAGTGCTCTTTCTATCATTCATGTCTCCAGCCCAACCACTGTCGCTATGTCATACAAGCTTGAAATTGTTGGATGATGAGTAAAATAAGCTAAAATCAATTGTACCTTTAATATAACGCATAATTCTTTTAGTAGTATTCAGGTGGGTAATAGTTGGAGTCTCCATGTAGCGACTGACAAATTCAACAGCATAAAGAATATCAGGTCTTGTGCATGTCAAGTAGCGTAAACTTTCAACCAAACTCTTGAAAAACGTTGGATCAATTCTTTTTCCCTCATCAAACTGTGATAACTTGACTCACATTCTATAGGGGTTTTTATAGGTCGGCTATTCTCCATCTTGAATTTCTTGAATATCTCTCTTGCATAACCTTTTTGAGAGATGAAGATCCCATCTTCCGTTTGTTTGACTTCAATGTCAAGGTGGCCTACAGGGGTTTTTATAAGTCGGCTATTCTCCATCTTGAATTTTTTCAATATCTTTCTTGCCTAATCTTCTTGAGAGATGAGATCCTATCTTTCGTTTGCTTGACTTTAATGCCAAGGTAGTATGTCATGAGCCCAATATCTGTCATTTCGAACACCTTTGTTATTGCTTCTTTGAACTTTTCAAATATGCTTGGATTGTTTCCGGTGTAGATCAAGTCATCGACATATAAACAAACAATCAAGATATTTTCATCCTCATTCTTGATGTAAAAAGCATGCTCATAGGGACACTTCATGAAGTATTTCTCTTGCAGATACTTATCTATTCAACTATTTCATGCTCTTGGTATTTGCTTTAGCCTATAAAGAGCTTTTTTTAGCTTTAGAACATTGTCTTCTTGTCCTTTGACTTCATATCATGGTGGCTACTGAATGTAGACATTTTATTCGAGTATTTCATTCAAGAAGGTAGATTTTACATCCATTTGATATATTCTTCACTTATTTTGAGCTGCCAAAGAGATGATTAGTCTAATAGTTTCTAATCGAGTAACATGGACAAATACCTCATCATAGTCGATGCCTACTCTTTGATTGTAGTCTTTTGCCATCAATCTTGCCTTGTATCTTTCAACTAGTTCTTTGGAATTCTTCTTCGTTTTGTACACTCACTTCACATCAATTGCCTTATATCCTTTAGGAAGTGAAACTAGCTCCCATGTGTCGTTCTTCTCGATTGCCTTGATTTATTCATCAATTCCATCTTTCAACTTCTTGCTTTGTATGATTTCTTGGAAGTCCATGGGTTCACAGTCGACAAAGAGACAAAAAAGAGTAAGATTATCTTAATTCATAGTTACCTCATGAAGATATTCTAATCTTCTGAAGCGTGATACACTTTCACTTGAATTTTCTCTTGAAGTTGATAACGATGAGTTTCTTTGATTACTTGTAATCATTGTTGTTTGTGGAGTAGTAGACTCTTCTCTTACTTGCTCGATTCTCGGTTGCTCTACGTCTTCTTTTTGAAAGTATGAGAAAAAGTTGTAGTCCTCAGCATGTAGTCCTTAGTCCCATTCTCCTCCTTCATCGAATATGACATATCTGCTGATGGTTGTCTTCCCTTTATTTGGATTGTATAACTTGTAGCATTTCGAGTTGTTGTCGTAACCAATGAAAATGAACTTCTCGCTCTTGTCATCCAACTTACTTCTTTTCTCATCGGGTATGTGTACATGAGTTATGCATCCAAAAACTCGTAGATGAGAGATGTCAGGTTTCCTTCCACTCCATGCTTCTTGTGGTGTCTTTTTCAACACACTTCTTGTTGGTGATCAGTTAGCCAAATAAACAACACATGCAACCGCTTCTGCCCAAAACTTTTTTGGCAATCTCTTGCTTTTTAACATGCTCATTGTCATTTTGAGGATTGTTCTATTCTTCCTTACTGCTACTCGATTTTGTTGGGGGATCTTGGAACAGTTAGAAGTCGACGAATTATGTTAGCTTCACAGAATTCTTGAAATTCTTTTGAAGTGAATTATTCTCGTCGATCAGATCGCATAACTTTGATCTTGTGACCACTCTCTTTCTCTATATCTGTTTTAAACTTCTTGAATAATCCAAAAAACATCTGATTTTTGTTTTAAGAAATATACCAATGTTTTCATGAAAAATCATCTATGAAGAGAATAAAATAGTTGCTCTTATCGAGTGAGCTTGACTTTATTGGCTTTTGGGCTCTTGAACTTGACTCCCTTGGAAAGTTTTTCTTGAAGTGCTTTCCGAGTAAACACCCTTCACATAATTGATTAGGGTGGTCGATGCAAGACAATCTTCTCACCATCTCTTTCTTTGAAAGCAATTCAAGTCCTCCGAAGTTGAGATGCCCAAATCGAAAAAAATATCTTTATAACAGGTCTTTAGACATTTGACAATATCGTTTTGAATGTTGAGTGAGAACATTCTATTTTTAGACATTGACATCTTAGCAATCAAGTTACCAATATTTTCTTTTAAGAAAAGAATATTTTCTTTCAAGTGAATGTCATATCACTTCTCCAAAAATTACCCAAAATTCAAGATGTTGCTCTTCATATTCGACACAAAGTAAACATTAGAAATAAATTGATGCTTCTTATTTTTCTGACGGATGAGAATGTTACATTTGTCTTTCATCTCTATCTTGGACTCATCTCCAAAAGACACATTGTCGCTTACTGATTCGTCAAGTTCTACGAATATGCTTCGTCTCCTCCACGTATAATTGTTTGCACTGGTGTCCAGGTATCATGCACTATCTTCACATCTTTCATTGTCCTTGTATGCTAGAAGTAGAATGTCATCTTCTTCTCTTTTTTCTTCTATGTAGTTGACTCTTTCATTCACTTTGTACTTAGGTGCTCTACATTCTTTCGCATAATGCCCAAACTTGTTACAATTATAACACTTAATTTGAGATTTATCATACCTCAAGTTTGAGCGCCCTCGACCACGTCCTCTCGTAGATATTTCTCCTTTCTCATAGTTATTGTTGGTACTCCATCCTTGATTGCTAGCATGACCTCGTCCTTGTCCACTACCTCTTTCATGTTGGCTTCTAATGTTGTTGAAGCTTTCATCTTTTTGAGTTGGTTGGAGATTCATCTTGAGAAGTTGTTCGACAATCTCTTCATTCATCTTCTTCTTTTCTTCATGGGCTTGCAATGAACCAAGAAGTTGCTCTATTGTCATGACTTGTAAGTCTTTCGTCTCTTCGATAATGATTGTGATACTATCAAATTTTGAATCTAATGATCAAAAAATCTTTCCCATGATAGCCACGTCTTCTAACTTCTCACTATTTCTTTTTAGTTGATTGAAAATGGTAATGACTCTAGAAAAGTAATTGGAGATCAACTCGCCTTCTTTCATATGTAAAACATCAAATTGGCTTATTAAAGTTTGAAGTCATATCTTTTTAACCGTCACTTCTCTTTTACACGAAACCTCAAGCTTCTTCTATGCTAGTTTGGCCGAAGTAGCACTTGAGATCTTCTCAAAACCATCTTCATCTAAAGCTTGATAGATGAGGAAGAGAGCCTTCTTGTCTCTCTTTCGCAAGTCTCTTAAGCTATCCTTTTATGTTGTGGATAGAGCAGACTCATTGTTTGGCTCATCGTAGTCTTTCTCCACAACCTCCCAAACGTCATGCGCTCCAAGGAGTGCCTTCATCTTGATACTCCAATTGTCGTAGATGCTTTCCTTATGCACCGGGACTTGGAACGAAACCATGCCATCGTTTGCTATTGCTATGTAATGGAGCATTTAGGCTCTGATATCACTTTGTTGGAAATGAAAAGGTTTTGGATATGACAAAGGCTAAAAACTTATGGAAGAAGCTTTACTCTTATTTTTTTACTTTAACTTGACTTGATATAAATTCAAAGACTCCACTCTTATTTATACTAGTGACACCTCTTAAATTAATGGTTAGGATTGTGCGATCACAATTCCAATCCAATATTTACAAATAATTTCATACCTACCACACAATAATTCCACACCTAGCACACCTATCACACAATAATTTAATACCTATCACATATTCTAAAATAAGCTTCTAGAAATTAAACTTTATTTAAATAAATAAAACCAAGTTTATATTTCAATAGAGTCCCCATTCTAGCAAGCTTATGGTAAAAAACGACCGTCTCAACAAGGCGAGCCTAATGAAACCAAAATTGATTCGATCTATGCCTAATCAAGGCTGTAAGAAGCTGTTTAAGTGCAAATGGAGGCTTTGAATTGACAATTGAATGATCAAATGAAACTTATAGTCAAAATGAGTGGTTCGTCAAGCGGAATCCAACGAGCCCAAGATCACTCGATTCTGACTTTAAGCCATTCAAATGCTCATAGAACACCATCCGATACAAAAGTTTTCTCTGGGCCGTCTGATAGAGTGGTCCGGATTCATGCAATCTTTATAGAGAATATCACTTATAAAATTTTTAAATAAACCATCACTTTCTTTGTGAAAGGAGACTTTTGACCCAAACTTGGAAGAGAAAGTTGAATGGGCTCTAAGCTTTTGAGGATTCTAGAGCACCACCACTGTTGGATTGCCTCTGACTAGCCGCCTTCACCACCGGGACACCATCACTGCTACCCATCCCCCACCGTAAAGCTACTGCCACCATTGGACCACCGCCATCTGACCATGGACGCTCGACTATGGCCGTCAAGCAATCACGACCGCTAGATTACATTTGTCTGACCACCATCATTGGATCATCATCGCTTAGCCACAACCATCTGTCTGTCACCACAACCGGATCACTGTCACTGCCACTAGACCATGGCCGCCCGACTACCTTCATCAAGTCGCCTCCATCGTCGAACCACTAATGACTAGCCACCGTCATCTGCCTGTCAAAAAACCACCATTTCTCGGCCACTGTTGTGCGGCTACCATCGCCGCTCGTATCACCATTGCTGCCATTAGACCGCCAGTGTCTGGCCACCGCCATTGATGGACCACCGCTGTCAAGTCTCTACCATTGTTGACGCTGGACCACCGCCATCATTGTTGGATTACCATTGTTGCTACCACTGGAGCTATGTTGCTTGACCATCACAGTCGCTAATGTTACCATCGACGCTAACATCATTCTTTCTTACACCCGACCTTTGCTGTCGGATTTTCTTCACAATAGTCGGGTTATCGCCACTTAATATTTTTTGCCACTTTCCAATAGAAAGTCACATTCAGGCTATTCAAGGGCCAGTAAAGTCTTATAACCTACACCGATATAATGAAATCATTTCAACTGGGTCAAACATTGATGGTTTTCCCCTTCGGGTTTTTTCAGATAAAAACTCTTGCTGCCTTTTTTGGTAATTTTCTTACCTGCATGTGTGCTAGTTCCTCATACAATACCAAGACGTTCATATATCACTCTAAAGCTATAATTTTTCCAGCACGCAACATTTTGGAACTATCTGCAGGAAAGATTATCTTATCATCGAAGAACTTGTAGAACTTACAAAATGACCAACTAACCAAATACTCGTAACGATGAAACAACTCCTTTTAACAACCATTACTCCATGGGGCAATCACATAGTCAGGGATGTCATGCATCGACTTTCTCCCTCTAAGAAAGGCGTTGTCCTACTTGTGAAGATGTCTGAGGCTCATCTTTGGAAGACTTAGTGTGCAAAGTGGAGGAGTCTCAACATGAGATTCTTTGCTTCCTAAGTGAGGTCGGTAGATACCTGCCCAACCAGATAGTGTCTAATTGCCATAAGGTCAATATCTTGTAGAGAATCTCATGCTTGAGAATACTCGTATGAGGCCATCTCACAGTTATAATGGGATTCCTCCTCCGATAGGCTAAGATGCCGACCTCCTCGATACTGCAAGTTTAATTCTTCCATCCTTGCAGGCTTCTTGCTCCTGAATATTGATTCCTAGGATGAGATATATGACTCTTATGAATGTTTTGGCCATTGTCGAATTATCATGCACATCTAACGGGCTTCTGATATGCTTCTTTGTCAAGGTTTTCCTGCCACTCTCAAAGGCTTGACTCACACTTGGTTCAACTCTCTCTCGGGATGAATTTTTCACACCTTCAATGAACTCATCAGATTATTTGTAGAGCAATTCATAAGAAACTGAATGATTATCAAATAATCATCTCATCTTTTAGTAATTCATTAGAATGAGAGAGAATCACTTAGGAAATACTTTGGAAAATTTTTCAGTGAAGCCTATTAGATTCCAGGGATGGTTCTTGAATGAATGTGAGGGGGTTTTCTTAGAGAGCTCTGCCCGGTATCTTTATACTAATCATTAATGTGGAAAACAATCCATTCTTATGTTGACCTTATTCATAGTGTTGAAGCGCAAATCACTGCTGATGAGACCATCAACACACATAGGAATAATTGCTCTTTTTGTCATAATGAGAAAATTTCTTGACAAATGATCATCTAATTCATTGTTGTCAAATCAGAATCGACGTATAATGCTATCTTTGGAAGACCCTTCAATCTTTTTGTGGTATTGTCACTCCTGTACCAACATCCAAGCATGTGTTCTCTCATTCCCACACTCAGAAAGAACTTGACACAACCCCATTTTTCTGATGCTCCCCGTAATATAAAATGTGATAAGTTGCGAAGAGTTCTTGAGGACAAGAATCATTTCTTGACTCGTCTTAATCTTTAAGGGGTTTTTACTCTTAGTTGATATTGTCCACTAGCACCCCATCCCAACAGGCTTCAAGCACCTAAGCATTGACTCAGATGATGGGGACAACCTTCAATATAACTTTCAAAGGTCATTCACGTCAACGTCCTAGAGATAGTTGTGTTCAGGTAGTCTTCTCATCTTTAGACATCAAGTCAAGTAGAACCAATTGTAGACCGGGTGACAAATTTCACTGCAACTTTGAATGATCACTCGTGTCAACACCCATGATCATAGTTAAACAAGTTCTTGACATTCAAGATAATATTATCAACTATCTCTTTTAAATTTTCTCATAAATATAAAATATTTTAATTTCTCCGTATAGTTCTTAGTTGCATTTCTACTTCCAGGATGGGGATGTAGCAATGACCTCTAAAGGGTTGTAACAGGCTAAATATAGACCAATTTTATCTTTGATTCAGGATCTATGCGACAACGTCCTTTCCCAATTAGGGTATAATCGATCCCAGGGGGATTCGATTTGACCTCTTTCATACAAGTTACCGTCACTATCCTCTAACAAACAAGCTTGAATAGGTAAAATGTCTTAGTGACTTCTTCTACATAGGCTAATGTTTAATAGACAACCTCAAATATGTTAAATATTTTTATAATCTTCTTAAATCTCTTCTGTATAAGTTACCATTGTCGATTAATGCTCTAACAAACAACCTTTCATACAGGCTAACGTCACCAAGTAATACTTTGACAAATAATTTCGAATAGATCAAATATCATTGATAGATTTTCTTCAAACTCTTCCATACGGGTTATTATTATCGAGTAAGCTCTAACAAATAACCTTGAATTAGTCAAACGTCCATGGTGGATTTCCTTCAATCTTGTTATTGCATGACAACCACAATGTTGCTTGTTTACTATTATTTAGTGGTTGGGTCACTCGCCTATCACTCTTCTATGATCCACCAAATGCAGCTTGCATAACCTCTACTACCCTGCTATAATTATTTGACAATAACTGTCATTCTTAAAGACATAATGATTTTATCTACTTTGGTGTTTGATAACCATGGCTATTGCCATCACAATTGTTAGGCTACCGTTGCTCGGTAGACACCTCTACTAACACCAGACCACCGTCACTCAATCACTATCGCAGTCGTCCGATAACTCCAGAACTTCATCTTAGTTGCCGAACTAACAATGTTGCTGCCATCATTGCTAGATCACTATCTAGTGGTATTGTTATTAGATCATCACCGCCCGATCAACATTGTTAAACTACAACCATTAATGTTGGACCATAGTTCCATTGCAAAACGGAGCAGTTGTCACTATCCCCACCATATCATCGTCACAACTACTAACTTCATTGTCATTAGGTCACTGTGTCATCTGACCATCATCTCTTGACCACTGTCGTCGAGCTATCGCTCTCTCAAGACAATTGTCACCCGAACGATGTCAATCTACCGTTATCTGGTCGCCACTGCTAGTATGACACATTATCATTGTCATCTGATCATCATCAATGCACCAAACTAGCTTCTTCAGGTTGTTACCATTGCCTAGCTAACACTTCCACTATCACTTTATTATCATCGCTCAGCCACAACAATTGTTGTCATATCACCATTGCCTAGCCAATATCTTCAGACTCCCATTGCAGATGCCAGACAAACCGTAATGTTGTCCCCACTACTGTCGTTATTGGGTAACCATCTTTGGTCGCTATTATCACTAGACTATCATCACCCATCAATGCTAATGAGTCATATCAATTGTTGTTGGACCTCAATGCCTCACCAATGAAGCATCTATTGTTATCATCGCTAGACCATTGTCACTTGACTGACATTGTTAGACCACATTTGATGCCACTGCAGCCCACTACAATCATCATCTTATCACTATCTAACAAAAAATACATTGTCGCCACCATTGGCTTCATCGTGGGATCACCATCTCCCAGCCGGTGTCACCACTAGATCATCGTCACCCGACCGATGCTGTTAGACCGCAACCATTGTCGTTGGACCACTATTGCCTCGAAGATATCGTAATTGTCGCCACATCGTAAGACCACTACCGTATTCATTGAGTCACTATCTCATGACCCTCATTATTATCAGACTATCATCACTTATCAGCCACTGACACCTGATCGACATTGTTCCATTGTCGTTAGGCCATCAACGCTAAGTTGAACCATCATTGTAGGGCTGCCAACATGCTGCACCACTGTCAACAAGCCGTCTCTTGTCCAACTGCTACTGTTATTAGGCACATTGTTGTGGTCCTCGGGTCAACATTGACGTTTTAGACTAACTTCGTCAGGCGGTCGCCATCGCCCTGCTTACACCACCGTTATCACTGGATCACCGCTACTTGACCACCGTAGCCATTACGATACATCATCTGCCGATCCAATATCTTGCTAATGGCACTGCTCTAACTCTATAGTCTCATGGCCAATGACATTGCTGCTACGACAGTCACCTAATCAACGGTATTGTTGCCGCCACCACGCCTTACCGAATCACCATCTTTGGTTGTGACTGCCTCTAGGCCACCATAGCTCGGTCGACACTGATAAACCACTTCCATTGTTGTTAGACCTTGATCACCCACCAGTGGAGCAACAATTGCTATCATCATTAGCCCACTACCACTATAGAGAAACTGTCGTCAGGCCACCATCATTATTGGGCTACCGCTATGCCGCACTGTTATTGCTGAGCCGCTATAATCACGAGACCGCCGTTGTCGGGTTGTGGCTGTGCTGGAACACTATCTTTAGGTCACCACAGTACCTGACAATTATCGGCGAACTGCCATTGTTGGGCTACCGTTGCTGCCACTATCAGGTCATCATTGCAAAACCATCGACGGCAGGCCACCACCGCTTTGTCTGGCTACTATCGTCAGGCTGTCGTTGCTATGCCAGACCATTAACGCTCGACTACCTCCACTACTGAGGTACATCATCACCATCGCTGGACAATTATAACTTGGTGCCTCGACTACTGAAACACCATCATTAGACTACAATCATTCTTGTATCATTATCACCACAACCCAACCACCATTATTATTGGCGTCATTAAAACTGCCACTACTCGATCACCATCATCGTATTACTATGGGCCTTGATCGCCTCCTAACTGATCCATCAGATGAGGTCGGTCAAGACCTTAGGAAATGAGCCTTGATTGCCTCCAACCCGGATTGTCCGATGAGGTTGGTCAACATCTCTTTCAAGAGAAGACAGTTACCACGTTGAAAGATCACAAATCTTGTTCGCCTCCAAGCTGGTCTATTCCATGAGGTTAGTCAACATCTTTTCCAAGGGAATACAACTGCCTCATCATAGGACATGAGCCTTGAGTGTCTTTAACCTAGTCCGTCCAATGAGGTTGGTCAATACTTTTTCCAAGGGAAGACAGTTGCCTCGCTGTAGGACATGGGCCTTGATTGCCTCCAACTGGTATGTCCGATGAGGTCGGCCAACACCTCTTTCGAGGGATGAAAATTTTCTCACTGTAGGATCACGAGCCTTAATCGCCTCCAACCCAATTTGTCTGATAAGATCGGTCATAATCCCCTTCGAGGAAGGACAATTTCCCTGCCTTAGGATCACAAGTTTTGACCTCCTTCAGGTACCGTCCAACGAAAGTAGCCAACCCTTTCAATTTGCATGGGAAGACCCTGACCTCGCCGTCTGGAATACATTTGACCTCCTCCAAGTTCGATTTGTCTAACGAAAGCAACCAATCCTTTCAATTTTGAAAGGGAATACTCTTGATTTGCCTTCTAGAATCGCAAGAGAAGACTCTTGTCTAGAGTACACATGACTACTTGACCTCCTCCGAGTTCAGTCCATCTTTAAGTTTGCAAGGAAAGACCTTGACTTCACCATGTGGAATACAAACCAAAAGGAGGAGATGCGTGTCATCCATAGCACCCCTAGGGGAGTATTTGTACGCTTGGCAAGGAGGAGAAAAATGAAAAAAAATTTTATGGAAAAATTTAAATTTTTATAAATAAATATATTTTTCCCTTAAAAAATAATTCAAAAGAGGAAAAAAATCTTATTTTTATGTAACATCTTGAATTTTTAATCTCTTATATGATTTATTTTAATCTCTTATATGATTTTCCTTTAAAAAAATAGTGAAAAAAGGAAACAAATATAAAAAAAATAGGAATAAAATTGATTTTTTTTAAAATCTCCCCACCAAGCTCGTGCATGCACTCACACAAACATGCGCATTAGTGCCCCCAATCACAAAATTTCGTGGGCCCGACCAAGCACATTGTTGCGTAGTCGCCTCCGCACGCTCGTGCTAGCTCTGATGACACTACTTAAGTGCCATTTGACTGATGTCACCGTCGGACTGCCGCTTCCGACCACCACCGTCACCTTCGCCTTTGCCTAACCACTGCAGACTGGTTGCCGACGTCGGACTGTTACTTTCGGCCACTATGTTTGCCGCCGCCAGACAACTGTGTTATAGCAGCCACTGTCGGATCACCATTGTCGGGCCGTAATCGCCACCGGACCACTGTTTGGGATCTACCTCTAGGGGTGGTTGAAAATGAGTCTAGTCGAGCTCTAGCCATGTCGATCTAGAGCTTGACTCCTCTGCCAAATTGTGAGCTCGAATGGCGAGCTCGAGTTCGGCTTATAGTGCTAGCAGCAAACACGCAAGCTCGAACTAAATATCTAATTTTTATGAGAGCTTATCAGAGAAGTTGTTGGTGGCCGAAAGAGGGAGGATACAGTAGAGGAAAATGCATTAAAATGAGTAGCGTTAAGCTAATCAAGCTTGCTCGTGAGCCAACGAGTCGAGTTGAGACGTGCTCAAGCTCGTGGCTCGATAAGCTCGACTCGTGAGCTTTTTTAACAAGCCAAGCTTAGCTCGACTCAGTTCTTTTACATCCCTAACTGCTTCTACCGCCGTCATACCACCGCTGCTTAGACACCTCCATCTGGTCGCCATTGCCGCCATAGAACTATTAGCTGGCCGCCACCGCTCTCGGACTATTGCTGCATGACCATTGTCACTGGCAGCCGCCATCTTGCCTGATCACCACCATTTGGCCATTGCCTGATCGTCGCTGCTCGACCGCTGTCTTCTTTATTGCCAGAACACTACCGTTCAGTTGTCGCCACCGTCTATACTACTGACAGCGATGATCTGTCCAGCTCATTTTCAACACCTTTTAATCTCTTGATGGTGGATAACTTCAAATGAATATTGAGTCTACCTTTTTGAGTCACAACCCCTTGGAGAAGGTCATTTCTAACACCAAAGAAGCAGCTACATCTCACATTACCTTGAATATCATTATTTTTAAAAGCTTGAGATATATTTTCAACATCTTCGATTATGAAAATAGGGGACAATTGATATGTCCTCAAAAAACTATTTTATTCATGTATGAATCTCGGAGCATTTTGAACAATAAACATTCCATATTTCAATTCAAGGTTATCCAATGCCTCGATTCTAACAAGCTTATAGTAAAATTGATCTGTCTCGACAAGACGAGCCCAATGAAGCCAAAATTGGTTCGATTTGAGTCTGATCAAGCTAAGATCAAACCGTTTAAGCACAATTGAAGGTTTTGGATGAGTAATTGAATGGTCAAATTAATTTCAAATATGACAAGCTTATAGTTAAATTGAGCGACTTGTCAAGCCGAATTTGATGAACCGGAGATCACTCAATTCTGACATTATTAAGGGGCTGTTTGGTTCGGCGTTAGGGGCGCGGCGCGGCGTGCGACCGCGGATTCGTCCCGAATTCCCGCGTTTGGTTCGGCGTTTTGCGGCGAATTTCTGGCGAAGTCGATCGAACCGCGGCCGCGATATTAGGCCGCGGTCGGTGAGTTACCTTTACCCATTGNATGGGCGGACAGTTTCTCTGATGCAGAGGATGACGGTGCTAGTGATTTGCGAGTTCCAGAGGACGAGGGGCAGACGCGGGAGCTACAACGTGTCATTGTTCGAAATAACACTACCATCATGCTACTCGTCGTGGTCGTATTTGTACAGTTTTTTTTCATTCTGATTCTACTAGCCAGTGGTTGACTGACATTTCTGTACTCTGTGCTATTTTGGATGTAAGAAACTGTATGACTTCTTACGTTTTTATGTAAGGAAGAAAGACTTCTTGTACTCCAAATTACTTTTTTTTTAAAAAAAAGTGTATGTAGTGAATGTTGAAAACCATTTTTTTTATTTAATTAAGAAAAAAATAATTTTTTTTATAAACTTGATGTATATTAAGCCCATATTTATATAAATAAATCGAAATATTTTAAACAGTTTTAACAAACAGGGGCAGATTGGTCATTTTTACATTAAACAGCTGGCTCACAACATTTTTCACACAGCTGCACCAAACAGACAGTCAACTTCCCCACAGCTGCTTCCCTACAGCTGCTTCCTGGGGCACCGCAGCTGCAGCTGAAAAGCTGAGAATCTGCAGCTGCGCCAAACAGACCCTAAGTCACTCAAATGCTCATAAGATACCATATAATTAAAGGGATCGCTCTTGACCGTATGATGTAGTGTTCCAAATTCATATGGTTTTTACAGAGGATCTCACTCATAAAAATTATAAATAGACCTCCACTCCTTTCATGAATGGGGACTCAAGACCTAGACCTGAAAAAGAAAGGTGAAGAAGCTCCAAGCTATTGAGGATTTCTGAGCTCCACCAATGTCAGACTGCCGCCGACTAGCTGCAGCCACCGTCAGACCACCCTCGACACTGCTCGATCATCATCGTTGAGCCATCACCTCCGCTAGGCCACTGCTTATTGGCCACAGGTGCCTGACCACCACCGTTCAGCCTCTACCATTGTCGGACCACAGTTCCCTCCCATCGTAACCGAGCCACAGCCCCCTCTACCTCCACAAGACCACCGTTGCCTGTCCACAGCCAAACTGCTAATGCTTGGCCATCGCTATCTTGTCGTTGCCATTGCAGGATCATCGACGAGCCATCGCCACCACCACTGCTGTCCGATCGTCGAGGAACCATCGCCACCACTAGATCATTGCTGCTCGGCCACCATTGTCAAGCCAACGCCATCATCAGACTATCGCTGCTTAGCAATTGTCCTCTGGTCACCTCCACCGCCACCACCATCGTCTTGCTGTCGCCGCCACCGGATCATCACCTCAGCCATCAAACCACCACCATATGACTGTCGCCACCGCTGCACAACTGTTGCCCATCCTCCATCGTTGTTGATGTCGTACCATTGCCATCACCATCAGACCACCACCACCGCCACCACCGCCACCACCGGACGTCTGTTGTTTAACCATCACCATCACTGCCGCTTTTATTGATGCTGACATCATATTTTCTAATACTCAACCTCTAATGTCGGCTTTTCTTCACAGCAGTCGCGTTACTGCCACTTCCCAAGTGAAAGTCATGTCTGCTCCTGTGATAGATCTTTCGGCCATTAAAAGGGCTAGTAAAACCTTGTAAGCTACATTGACACAATGAAATCATTTCAATTGGGGCAGACCCCATTGTTTTTGCCCTTTCGGGTTTTCCACATAAAAACTATTGCTGCATTTTTTGTCAATTTATTTTACTTGTATGTATGTCGGATCTTCTTACAACACTAAGACATTATTATATTACTCTATTAACATGACTTTACCGGGACATAACAATATTTTCTTATCAATGATTTCTTTTTCTTATCTCTGATTTTTTTTCTCCCATTCCAGTTATTGCTTGTTAATTTATGTATTTAAATTGTTGTGCTGATCGGAAAAAAGTGTATTTTATCAATTATTTGCTCAATTAACCAACTGAGAATATACTGTTCAATAATTATGGATTTTTCATACTCATTGTTCGTTGATTTGACCCCACTTTTAAATGAAACAACAGTTCCGCTCACCCTGGATCTGGATTCTCTTTGAATGACCAGGATTTGTTTTTGTAAAGTGAGTTGAATGGCTGTGATCGATAGCTGTAATTCTCGATGATGGGACAGAATATGAATTTACTCCGCTCCCAACTTAAATCTAATTTCATTTAATTTTTTAAAGTTTTACATTTATGATAGTTTTACCGACAGAAAAGGGAGGAAGATCCAATTAATTACAACCGTGCTGGATTTTTGTTGTTCTTCTCCTGTGGTACGATGCCTACATTGCTACAGGTATGAATCAATTCTCATCCTGAGTTTCTTGGTGCGATTCCTACTGTGCTGTTATGTGATAGAAAGTTTATGGGGTTCAACACAGGAGCTAGTGGGCTTTTACAGAAAGATGTCGGAAGAAGCACTAAATGTGAGAGCCATCAAGCGTCTTGCCAATGTTCTTACGCTTTTCCAGGTTAGCACTGCTTTAATCTTTTATTTATTTATTTATTTTTTCATCACAGGGATTTACATGCATACCACACAATTCTTATGTATTCCACATCCAACACCTAAACATTTATAATACCAACCAAATTTTTAACATCACTTCGAAAACACCACCATCATTATCTTTTTAAATGGGAAATACACTTTTTCATGCATAGGTTTATGACACCAAGGTGTTATGACTGTGAATATAAAACTTCGGGTGTTAGATATGTAAATACATGAGAATTGGGTGGTATGTATGTAAATTTCCCTTTTTATTTTCTTAGCACTCATACGTTTTATAAATATGCTGAATGGGTTTTCCATATTGGCAGTGTGTTGCAGCTAATAATGGAGCACGACAGAAGTTCGTTGATGGTAAGGCTCTTCCAAGTTCTTAGAATTGAGGCATTGTGCACATTTTTTGCCTGAAATTTAAAGCTGGTTTTTTTAAAGTTTTCAAATTTAATTTGAAATGACAAATCAAATCAATATAGTGAAGGAGTTGAATGGTCTGATTCCAATGCCTTATATTATGTGGTGTTCGTGTATTTGTGATTTCGCTCAAACGTTGCAAAAAAAAAAAAAAAAAAAAAAAAAAGGAAAAAAAGAAAAAAGATGAATGATTTTATAACTCGATATATTTGTATGGCCTTTATTCCAATTTTCAACAAATTACCCCCAAAATGATGGCCTTTTTAGGCAGATTTCTTATCACTCACGATGATTGAATTTGTCATATTTTCATTCTTTGTTTTTTCTTTTTGCATGCAAATTTCTTCCAAAAGTTTCATCTCAATGAAATCATTTTTGTAATTACAAAAAATTATATCTTATTCGCATATTTATTCCCCACGTAAATCTTGCTGCATTATCACCCATCTCGTGCTTTATAGAATAGTATGTTCATTTTGCTACAATCTATATGTTTTTGATTTTGATGCTCCATATGCTGCAGCCTGCATTCCAAATTATTTGATCCCTTTGATAGAGTTTGAATGCCCAATAGAATTGTTTGATAACATTCGTGCTATTGCCCTCTCAGTCATTGGAATTTTATGCCAGGTAACATGCTTGCTAACCGTCCACTACTAAAATCTTGGTAGATTTACATGCATACTACTCGATTCATATGCATTTACATATCACCTAAACTTCAATTTTTACATATATATCACCTTACCTATTCAATAAAATCTGTATTTCACTTTTTTAAAAGTTAAAACTGTGGTGTTTTTGATGTGATATAAAAGATTTGGGTGGTATAAATGCAAAACAGTAAAGTTTAGCTGTTGGATATGTAAATAGATAGTAATTGAGTGGTTTGTTTGTAAATGCCCTTAAAATCTCATGCCTGACTAGTCTTGCCTTCTTTTTTTTAAAGGCTGGAGAACCTTTTGTCATTGATTGGGCTATTAAGAGCAATGTCGTTGAAGTTTGCCACACCATTTTGGCGACTGCTAGCGAGCTTAACAAAGTGGTAGTGTGATCTTTCCTTCCTCGTTATTTTTCCATTATTTTTTTCTTTTAATATCTTTATGAGTTTGATGCTTTTGTGGTATTTAATAAGTGTCATCTTCTTTAATTATAATCTGAAAATTTTAGTGAAATTTCTACAATTGTGCGTGAACTGTTGAGATTATAATACAATCGTCTAGCAACCACCAAGAAAACAAATAACAAAAACAATAAGAACAAATAAATAAGCACAAAATATATAAATTTAGGAGATTCATACATATCTACGATTACATGGAGATGAAATGATATTATTAAGCATAAAAGAATACATTGAAGTTTATACAGTAATTTTTTGAAAGAGAAAAATTCTGGTGATACGAAGTTGTAATCCTTATTGTGAGTACCTTATGGCAATATATTTTCTTCTGATACGAAGATGTCATCGTTATTGTGAGTCTCCGGATGGCAATATATTTTCTTCTGCAAACACTAGGTGTTCTTTGTATTTTTCTCCTTCACAATCTATAGATTTGCCCGTGAAATTCAAAATTTCCCTTGTACTTGTCTCTGATAAAGAAGCCAAAAAATCCCTAGCCTCCGCTTGTTCTCGGTACTTGGAGGTGAACCCGTTAGAACCTAAACCTCACTGTTTGGTTTAGTAAATTACAACAATCCGAGATTATCTTTCTAGTGTGAAGTAAATTTATCTAGTGTATAACTGGTAACGGTGCACTGCGGCTAGCGGAGATCAGTGGTAGGCAGTGGTAATGAGGTGACCAGCATTGGTACAAGGTGGTCAGCGGTGGCGAAAGGCTAAGCAGATTATTTGAAATTTGCTCAAATTAGGAAAATTTCAAATACTTTGAAAGTGAATCAGATTGGAATGTTTTTTTATTCCTGCCAAACACTGGAAGTTTTTAGAAGTTTACATTTAATTTATTTTAACCTAGCCACCTAGTGTTACTTGCAACCAAACAACCTATAAAATGGAAGACCAAATTCTGCTACTGTATTTGGACGAAGTCCTCTTCCCATATCTTTGTTGTCAAATTCCTTGGCGTGGGTGGCTAGGGTTATGGATGCTATTGGGCATCTCTTGCGATAATATGCATGGGAGAGAATGTCATAGTGCAGTTTGCTTCTAGAATCCACAAATTCTACTAATCAATTTGACTGATCCACATCATTGATCTTTCCTTCTTTGTCTAGTTTCATTGAACTCACCGAGATGGTTTTATTTTTTATTTTTATTTTGTGAATCATTAACTATAATAAAAATCTAAATTCAAATATTTAGATTGGCTCATTATTTTTTTTTTGGTTGTTCCTATTTTAAGAAGTTTTTATTTTTTATCCAATGTGAAAACCTTAGATTACCTCCCCCTCTTTTATGTCTAAACCTATATTTTTTCTCTAGAATTGGTCATGTTTGAAATCAATAGTCTTCTACTTATATTTACATGGCATCACAATAACTTTATTGGCTTTTCCTCTTATTTTTTACCGTATTTTCTCTCTTTTGCCCCTTGTTATGACTTGTAAAAAAGAAGCACCTACCCTGAGATATGGTCCAATCATGAATAATCTATTTTAATCAAAATCACTATCCCATAAGAGACTTCTCTTTCTGTCACCAGCCATAACCTTATTTGAAAATTTTCATCCAAATAGTCTCATCAATTTTGATGTTTGTGGGGAAGACAAAGAAGATTGTCTTATAGAAAGGCTTTAGTCTTCAAGAGGGTTAAAGTTCCTTTCATGAAAAATATAAATAGCATGGTGATGTCATGTCTAATAAAATGAAAGATAAAGAAAATTAGAGAAAGTTTCATGCACTACAATAGCTCCAAGTAGCAAAAGAAATCTACTTCAATGTTGACAATATCTGGCCATATTTGAGATCAAGAGCACTCTCATAGACTTCTGTCAAGATGATGACATTGTTATGATATATTTCAAATGTTCATGAAACATATAAGTAGTATGGTGATGTCATGACTAATAAAATGCATGATAAATAAAATTAGAGAAAGTTGCAAGTGCTACAATACCTCCAAGTAGCAAAAGAAATCTACTTCAATGTTGACAATATTTGGCCAAACTCGAGATCAAGAGCATTCTCTAAGACTTAAAGATACTCGAGTTAACCCAAATCACTATAGAAAAATTAAATATTTTTATTGAAAGGCAATAGGCGGTTACAACCAATATACTTGAAAAGGAAAATACAACACGACATTCAGGAATTTGAAATAATAGACACAATACAAACAGTCAAACTAGGGTGGATCTTGGGCTGGTGGGGGTGATCGGTGACGGTTGGAGAGGCGGTAGCAAAGGGATATGTGGGCCGGACTGCAATGGAGTAACGTCTTGGGTCGGTTCTGGGCGGCGGGAACAATCATGAAAGTGTAGGGGAAGTACTGGAACAACAGCTAGGCTGCAGAGATGCGGTTCAGGTGGCTGGAGCAGTGGTGGACAGCAGGTAAGGAGGGAGAAGATGGCTGGACCGAGGTTGGATGGCAGGGGATAGCTGTAAAAACAGTGACTGCGCTGTTTTCTGGGGACTCCAGCATGGGGACATTGAACTGGACGAAGGGGAATCAATGTAGGAAGGCATGGGGAAGGGTAGAAAAGGATAAATATCACATCGGGAGCGAGATACAACCGAAACAACACTCGCTTTTGGATACAACCTTAAAAGGGAGAAACTAGGACAACGATGACTGTCCTGAACATAAACACAAAAACTCCCTTTCAAATCCTAATACAAAACATATATGGGAAAAGACTAGAAAGGGCAAAAGGATTAAAGGAAATATGCTGAAAACTGGAAAGAAATCAAAAGAGGAGCTACTCGGTTCCATTCGGGGCCATTCACACGACATGTCTCCAACTTCCGGGTCACGTGAATATCGCATGATGGAAACGATCCTGCCTCAGCCTTGGACATCCCGCGGTAGTGCGGGAGGGACGCCCACGTCACTCAAGTATAATGTTGTTATGATATATTTTAAACCTTTACCTCATTATTGGTGACATTTAAATTTTTTTTGATTAAATATATTGAATCTACTCAAGACAATTGACAGTACATGGAGATGGTGGAACAGGAAAATGTGTACAGGTTCATACTTCGTCTAAATAAAAGCTCAGATAAAGTCTATGGGATAATCTTAAGGATGAGGCCCCTATTCAATATTCATAAAACCTTTTTTGAGGTTCAATGAGAAGAAAGCAGGAGAAAGTAAACACTGGAAGCACCTAACAATGCTCAAAGCTCCAATATTGACAACTTTGCCCTTGCAACTTGTGGAATTTCTATTCAACCATGGAGTTGATAGGTACAAGTTGATGACTAGACTATGGTGTTATCATTGGCACAATACTGGACACTCGTGATAATTGATGAAAGATACATGAAAGATTCCTTGACTATAAATTGAGGGTCATGTAAAATCATGAAATGCATGGCAACGCAACCACTATGAAGCTCCAACATCACCTCACAAAAGTTCATTTATCATTGAGCAAATTGAATTATTTAAAGGGCACTTACATACATAGCACTCAATGCTTATGGATTTACGTATCTTACACCAAAGCTTTCAGTTTTACATGAATAGCACCCAATTCTTTCATATCACATAAAAAAAAAGCACTAATTACACTTTTTAATGGTCAAATCTACCTTTTCATACATAGTAAAGTGTCATGCTTGTCAATATGAAAGTGAGATACATAAATGCATACGAATTGAGTGCTGCATATTTAAATTTCCCATTATTTTAAAATTTCTTTAGCAACTACAAAAATCCTAAAAAGCTCTATAGATTATTGGATATGTTTTGGGTTTTGCTTATGTTTTTGAAAAGGTAACTCATTGAATAATTTCATTTTTACCTCTGGACAACCAGGATACTAGATTGTCAACTTTGATGCTTCAATTAATCTTGTGATCGGCGATGCTAGAATTTTTCATGAGTATAATTAAATTTTGCCTCAAAAAATTTATGATTTGAATTGTTAATGGATTCTTTTTTATTGTTGATTGCATGACATCTATCTTATTTTAAAGGACATTGTCCTTGAAATAGTGCTTCATGTTTTAAACTTGGATAGCAACCTTCTTTTTATTAGCAAAGTTATAATAAACCTTAATTGTGTGACATTTACGATCCCTGAAAGTATATGTGTCAATAAAGTAGTATAAGGATATATGCTCGTGTATCGATCCCACTGAGAACTTGTTGATTTTCAATGTCTGAACTTTCTCGCCTACTGATTAAAAGTATGGATTAAATTTTTTGAAATTTGGTGATTTTAAAAGGTACTAATCCTAATTTTTTGTAATAATAAAGTCTAAGGGAAAATAGTGAGAAAACAGTGAGGTTTTCTTTCAAATGTAAAATTCTCCCCTAAATTGGATCTTTAGAAATGTAACTTTAACTATGTGATAACAATGATGGGTGACATTCAAGAACAAAACTTCACCTTATCCTGTCTCGGGTTTTTGAGAAGGTTTTGAAATCATAAATGTTTAATTTCCTAAATTATGTGATTATCTCAAGATCTCATATTTTCTATTATGATTTCACTAATCAAGAAGCAGTAACCCTATTCTTCTAAATCAGTCTGAGTTGACTTAATTATTTCACTGGCATGCTTTCGCAAACTAGATCATAACATATTTTAATGTAACAATTGACCAAATTGAAACTCAATAAATTTTAGAAGGTTAAATCATCACCACCATGCAATTTTAAATGAACCACAACATACACATTAAACACAGGATTCGTAAATTACCGATCCAAAGGAGAAAGAAGAATCTACTCGCTACTTATTCTTTGATATGGCAAAATAAACATTTTATTCATAAAAGCAAATCAAAATACAAATAGTTATGAATGAAAAACCCTATGAAAATCATCGAGGATATGCTTCTCTGGAATACTTCTTCCTCCACAAGTTTCATTGGATTACAAGAGCAATTCACACAAAATTCTCTCACACTCTACTTACAAGAATTTCTCCCCACTCCGAAAAGTATTTATAACTTTCTTAGAAGACCCTACAGTGATTAAAATCCCCCAAAATGGACGGCTGATGCCATTATATCTTCCTATCCGCGAAATGATCCCTTTGAACTATTAGAACGGTCAAAATGCATGAACTAGCACTAGGCGCTAGTCTATGGTGCTTAGGTGTCAGGCTCTAGCTCTTAGGCGTCGCAAATTTAATATCCCTTTTTCCACTTCCTTGTTCATAATGTTTAGGGTACTGGGCGCCTAGGTGCTGGTCTGTAGTGCTTAGGCGCTAGAGCATGGCACTTAGGCACCACCAAAATGGCGCATACTTTCCGGCTTCACTGACTTGGCTGGTTTGAAAGCCGGTTTGGGCGCCTAGGCACTGTCTGGCTAGCGCGAGGCACTGCTCCTAAATTTAGCATAAATCTTCATCATTTAATTTCTTATCAATTTTCTTAAATTCTGCAATCACAAACATTTTCCAAAAGCGTAAAATTAACAAAAAATTAGATTAAAGCAAAATATGAAAGATTAAATTTCAATTTCACATCAAATTCTTTCAAACTTAGAAGTTACTTGCCCTTAAGTAATCTCATATTTATAATTAGACTCAATTGAATTATTTAGTAGCTCTAATTCTAAGAATTCTTTATTCTTCAATAATGTCATATAATTTCTTATGAACATATGCAAATGACATTGAAGAATTGGATTTTTATTAATTCATAATAATTTAACATTTTTTCAATTATCTCTTTTTCTGACATAACGAGTCTTAAAGCACTTAATTCTAATTGACTTAAATAAATTTGTTAATAAAAATAACTTTAAGTCAACTGCTTATCAATCAAATTACCATAAAATTCATTAATCTTCTCATGAATCTAATATTAGAGATTTTTACTTAGGAAACTCTTAAGATTTATAAAATTGGGAAATGATTTGACACCAACTTTTGATTGTATATGCTTAACCTCAAGCTCTTCTCGAAGGCTCTATAGGTTTTCTATATTTTTGAGAGCCGAGTTTTTTAATTATTTTTGTTTTCTTTTTACTAAGAATTTTTATGTCTTTTAAGTATGTATTTTTATTAATTTTGAATGTCTAAACTCCCGTAAGTTTATATCACTTAATTACTTTTTAACGTGTATTTTTAATTACTTCTTAATTAGTAATAAAAAATATTAATATTAATTTGAAAATTAAGTTTTGTTTAGAGTTTTTGAATTGAGAATTATGACTTAAGTATCTCTAATTAATTTATATATTCGAAGTCTCTCTTTCTCAAGTGTTTAAGGCTTCTTATGATGAGTGCAAGAATAATTAGAAAAAGATATTAAATTACTATTAAAGTAACTCAGAAACCAATTTTTCAAATGATTATTTGCATTACTTTTTAAGTTACTATATAAATATTATTAAATGTAAGGATAACCTTATATGATTTAATGCTACAATGCAACGTGTTAAATTTAGATATATTAATAACTTGAGGCTGGTACACATGTGAATTTCCCCCATCAAACTTATTTTATATCCTACATATAATTACATGAGGAATTTCTACAACTGGGAAAAGAGTAACATGTATAAACAATGAATTTGCCTAACTACCATCACAAATACAGGTAAAATTTTTCAAATCACGTGAAAATATATCAGAAAGTACTTCTACACAATAACCACTACAGGCTAATATTGAGGTAAACAGAAAATAACATAAGGTTTAACAAGACATCAATCACAACACTACTAAACGTAGAAGTCTCCATGTTGTCTATGTTATAACATAAGATCACAAATAAAGGTCCAAAATACATGTTTCCCAAAATACAACAAGAGTAATCCTGTCCAGAAAAGTTACAACTCAAAAATCAATATCATTACATCATAAAAACAAAATATAACAAACAATAGAATCAGGTCAATACTCAGAAGATCTATCAAATCAAATTTACTCCTCATCATTCTCTTCCATCGGTCGGGTGGTATCATCATAAGGCTGAAATGGTGGAGTAGGAAGCACCATATGATCTAGCCTCATGTTCAATTGGCTGCGTCGATACATTTCCTGTCAAGCCGCGTGATACTGGGCCAGATAGTCATACTGAAGCCTATGCTACTTGATGTAGTGATGTGATCGCTCAACGAGATCATGTAACTCTAACTGCATAATCACTGAGTCATGTGGAAGAATTTCAAGGCGCTCCAACATAATGGCAATCGGAGTAGTGGGCATGGGTCGAGGAGTAGGTCTATAAGAACTTTCCTCTTAGTCAAACGAAGTCTGGCCATATGTGCCAATATTTTTCTTTGAGATAGGCTTAAATGGACGTAGTTGTTCTTCCCAATTCTCAAAACTAACCACTACCTTCCGAAATAAAACAAAAGTCACATACGGATGTCCAAGTCCAATTGTAGTCCCACCTTTAAGGATATTATAAATCGAAATGGTTATTAAGCTATTGTCATTTATCGACTGCTCCTTTTGCATATAAGAATTCAGAATAAATCACTCTCTCTTAACCTCACTCAGATTTGTTGAAGGCAAAAGTTTGGTGAAAATAAAGTAATAAAAAGCTTTGGACAACATTAATAACAAAGGCAGGAAACATAATCTTCCTATCATGATGCACCCGCCAAGAACCACGTCCATTAGTAAAAAATGCTATGATTTCATCAAGGTCATCATCAGAAGGAATAAAAAATGATTACACATCCTAGAAATTTGATGTAGATCAAAAAGTGAGTTAATTTTGGGTGTGAGTTAAAATCTACATGATTTTCTCTCACAAATACCTTCTCTCCCTCATGCTCCTTAAGATTAGTGTAGAATTCACTCACAACTTGAATCACTGTAATCCCATTTTCATAGCAATACCTTTCTCCTACCACTTGCTGTATAAATCTCCTCTCACGACTAAACTTCTCTGACATCAAAAAGTTATTGTATGGTTCTTTGGCTTAAATTAATAAGATTGGCATTGAGAAGTCCCAAACTCACTCATAATAAGCTTCCCTCTATCAAAAGAATAAGAAATCTGACAATAGAATCAATATGATTCAAGTTTAGCAAGTTATGAGACCAAATTGAGCACCTGAAAAATTCTGAGAATATAATGGCTCCTAAAAGTTCTAAAGATCAATTTGGTCATTTCTCATAACAGAAGATAGTTGACAAGCCATTTGTAAATGAAAAGCTCAACTAGAATGGTGAAAGACATGCGGATGAATGAAACTCACCCCACAAGAATCACAGCCAATTCTAACGTTAGCTTTTGACACATCCAGCCAGCCATGACAATTTGTGCGTGAAACACCTACGCTAACATAGAAATTAGCCTCCAATTATCTAGAAGTCCTTGTCTTACTATATTTCCCGTAGTTAAGAATCAACAGCCGGCAGTGAAACGCTCTTGCTAATCAACTTTGAACAATGTTAATATAGTTGTAATTTTTAAGATATTAGTAGGCTATTTTATATTAGGAAGGTTATGTGTTGTGTGATATGTACTTCTT
>NEWO01000016.1:2554363-2582968 GCA_003013225.1 Phalaenopsis aphrodite
AGGCCGAGAATCACGCCGACGAGGTGGTCGATGGGAAAGGAGGACCTCGGCGCGCGGCTAGCCAAGGGGGAAGAGTTTCGACGTGTCTTGCCGGCGAGATTCGCCGAGGGGAAGGCTCTCCGGCGGAGCTGGACGTCGACGGCTGTGTTCGCCGGCGAGGGAGGTCAGCGACGGCAACGAGGGGCGACGAGGTTGGCTCTCCCCAAATCCTTGGTTTCTGCCTGGGGGTGGTCGAGAAGCTCTCCGCATCAGAAAATCAAGGCGTGTCTTTTAAATAAATAAGATATGATAATAATAGGAGAGAGAGCATGTGATTTATATATATATTTTTATGTATAGCATGCGCATGAGTAGAGCAGAATAGAATATATATATATAGGGTCGTTTTGGACCACTTTTTCGACTATTGGGCTAAAAAACGATAATCAACGTATTTTAAACCAGCACGCGAAACCACGGTGCAACCAGCATCCTTTCTAAGTAGAATCGACGTTCCAGACTCACTCGCGTGATCTATTTCGTCGTACGAGCTCATCCAGACAACTTCGTTGACGATCGGGCCAATTCGAGTCAAATTCAAGCGCGGCGTGATAACTATTATTCGTCGAACCAATCAAATTCGTCCGATGTGCCAAATATCGACCGGCCTTCGCCTAAACGAAAGCCAAAGCCTAGTAAAATGACCCCAGCTACGTGTCCTTCAACACGTGTCAGTGGGTCTCGAGCGGATGTCTCGAGCTACGGGAAACACATGCATGAAATATGACATCGATATGCTCAGGTGGACATCTTACACATACGACATCAAAAATAGATGCCAACAATCTAACTTAACTTCTTTGGGTGGCAAAAGTGCTGGATTTTTGTGTTTTGCACAAAGACACTAGAGCTTATCCTCAGAACGATAGATGGATAGTTGTGATGTCATCTGTACGAATTCTTCAACATCATTTTAAAACTCATCTGTGAGTGTTTTTGGTTTTGGATATAATTTGTTATACATCTAACTCTCAAATTACGAATATTCATCTGCAGTATAGATGTAGTTTTACAAATCAGTGCAACTACTACGGAAATAAACATTAATTAGCCCTTACTTATCAATGTGTAGTGGATGATTATGTTTAGTGGTTCGTAAGAGCTAATTCTAATTGATGAGAACGGCCCCAGAAACTTCTTTTAAGTAGCTCTCTATATCTGGTGAGGTCAACACTATATGGTCAACCATATATAAGATACTTATTTGAAGTGTTTTATTTTTTAAACAATAGAATCGATGCATTTCTCCATTTCAACCAACCAACGTGAATTCTATTAATAACATTCCCATTTACATCACCATCACTGAACAAAACCAGATTCACTCCTCCAGCTCAACCAACCAACTTTAATTCTACCAATAGCATCCCCATCAATATCACCATCACTTTGAACAATAGACTAGATCGATGCATGCATTCCTCCCCTTCACCAACTAACTCTAATTCTACTAATAACAATATCCCTGTATCACCATCAATTTTTACATGCATACCAATGAACTCTTATGTATATAAATACCTAACACTAAAACTTCAAATTTTACAAATATACCACATTGCCTTTATATGAATTTCATATATATCACTCAATTATTCTTATGTATGTACACACATAATACCTAAACTTCAATGTTTACATACATACCATTGAACTCTTATGTATACACATACCAAACACCAAAACTTTAATTTATACATGCATACCACATTACTTTTGCATTTAATTAATACATATCACTCAATTATTATGTATATACAAACCTAACGCCTAAACGTCAATATTTACATGCATACCATAGAACTCTTATGTATATACATTCCTAACACCAGAACTTCAATTTATACATAAATACCACATTACCTATGCATTTAAATAATACATATCACTTCTTATGTTTTTTCAAACCTGACATCTGAACTTTAATATTTACATACATACCTAACACCAAAACTTCAATTTATACATACATACCACATTACCTATGCATTTTATTCATAAATATCACTCAATTCCTATGTATATACAAACCTAACACCTAAACTTCAATATTTACATGCATATCACAAATAAATGAAAATAGTGGCGCAAATAGACTCACCTTCTTCAATGCTTTCTGATCAGAGCGATTTCGGTCGTCTCTGCATGCTTGAAGTGTAGGACGTCATTACCTTGGCTGCTAGCTCTAATGGCGACTGCATCACAAAGCTTCGTTCGGGAAGGAGTCGATTTTGAGCAAAATTGAAAAGGAGAAGGAAATTGAAGAGGAAAAGCGGAGAGGGAGAGCTTGGGATAGTTTTGGGCAGAAAAGGAGGCCAAAGAGCTGCACGCGGGACGGGGGAGAGAAAAAATGAAATTTAGGCGTGCTGTTTGAGTTTATTAGGTCATTTATGTCGAATTTCCGTCTAATTTGTAACAAAATGATCCACCAGCAAATCTTTTGAAGCTACAAGCCATGTAAAACTGCATAATATTAAAATTTTGTAATTTATTTTCCTTATATATTTAAACTAATACGTGTTATTAGAATTTGCATAATATTAAATTATTGTAGATTATTTAAGAGTGTAGGATTCAATAATCACAATCCCTAAATATACAACAATTTTCCTAAGATGCAAATCAATAACTGCTAGATTAGAACCAAAATAATAATGTAATGACTGAATAAATAAGAAAAACTATGCGCCTCAGATTATTTTTCTGGTTGAGCTTCCCTAGGCTCAAAATTCACTAGAAATTTAATATTTTGAATTTATTTCAAATTGACTCAAACCCCAAGTTAGTTTCTAGCAAAATTGCTTCACGTAGATGTCTTGCATGAAAAGTGCTCACCAGTCTTACATTGATCTATTAATCCTCTAGATTTTGGCATAAAAATTTTATAAATAATACCAAAATCTTATGCTCTTTTTCAAATTCAAATCGCACATTTGTTTCTCATAACTGGAGTTCTTCTCTTTTGGCAGATTGCTATGCATATCCTCGAAGCAATAATTCGAGACAACTCCGGAATCTCTTACATTTGTGATTCGTCCTCCAATCTACTGATAGGACTGATGAACACATGGGATAACTTGGTATCTCTGCCATGTTGGCTTGGCTTATATCAACATGTTTTGCTATATTAAAACCTTTTTTTTTATATTTTTTTAATATAATTAAAATCTTTTCTCTCATTGTGCTCTTTGCATGGAGGTCAATCTTCTTGCTGTTGACCAAGACTTTTCTCCTCGTCTACTCTTCCACATCATCAGATGCTACATTATGCTCTGCTCCAATGAGAGGTATCCTATCTTTAAACTTGCGTTGAATTACAAGGTTGAAGTTTTAATAATAATTTAATATTACTTGTATAGTTGATTTAATAATCATATTTATAATAGTCTTTAAAAATTTTAAAGAGATTGAAGTTTTAAAATTAAATACGATCCTTCCCTTTTAAGTATTTATTTTTTTATCCTTCATTTTAAGTTTTGGTTTCACTATTTGCATCTATCCTTTGCTCCTTCAGGGGCTGCGCCACTGTAGTGCAAAGAATTCCTCCTGCTCTCATTAATGGTTCCTTCTGTGACATGATAGAGGTAAGTTGATCCAAATTTTGAACTGGCACGTGTGAATAATATCTGATTTCTTAAAAAAAAGGATGATTTACATATATACCACTCAATTCCTATGCATTTACATACCTGAAACATAAAGTTCAACTTTTACATACATCCCATCTTTCCTATGCATGAAATGGTGTATTTCACTTTTTAAAATTTAAAAGGTGTTACTTTTGATGAGATATGAAATATTTTGGTGGCATAAATATAAAAAAGCAAAGTTCTGGTGTTAGATATGTAAATACATAGGAATTATGTGGTATGTATGTCAATGCGCCCCTACAAAATTGTTCTGAATATTCTTCAATTTAGGAGTTCCCAATAATTGGGGGATTGTTCATTCAGCTTCTCCTCTATGTTGACAAAGTGAATGAAGAAATCCTTCCGGGAAGAAGACTGTGTATGCTCCTGCAGGAGTATGCAAGCATGAATGATCTCTGCTCGCCTGATTCTGCTCCCAATCCGACAACACCTTGCAGGCCTATGGATCTTGGAACAATTTCTGTCTAAAAATCTATTACAGAAAAAAAACTATTAATTGAGTTTCCAACAAATATCATAAACACTGTAATTCATTGTTGTCTGATGATAATTCATGTGTCTCCACATGCTTATTGATATGTTTTCTTGACATTTTTTGGGAAAATTTACATATATACTACACAATTCTTGTGCACTTACATGTCTAGCACCTAATGTTTGATATTTTACATTTATAACCCTTTGGTGTTGAACCTATGCATGAAAAGGTGTATTGGATGTTAAAGATTTGACTGTTATGTTAGTAAATATGAAAATTTAAGTGTTGGTTATGTAAATATGTAAGAATTGAGTGGCATGTAAGTAAATGTCCCTATTATTATTATTATTATTATTATTATTTACAATCATATGAAGCCGAACTATGCTTTTGCATGTAGAGAACCTATGCTGTCCTCCCAAATAGGGGTGTAAACGAACCGAACACGAACGAACAGAGCTTGTGTTCGTGTTCGGTTCGTTTAAAATTTAGTTTGTTTGAAATAAGCTCGTGTTTGAAATTGTTCGTGAAATCACTGTTCGTGTTCGTTTCTTAACGAACAAGTCGGACACGAACCGAACACGAGTTGTTCGCGAACGAAGAGCCAGTTTGACATCCCTAATATTAATATATTTAAATAATATAGTATATTAATTATGTAATTTATATTATATAAATATATAATATCTATATTAGTATATTACTAATATAATATATTAATATATTATTATTATTAATTTATTATATATTATAATTTATAAAATTTAATGTTTTAAATTATCATAATTTTTTTATATATAATTCTTTTAAATTATTTTATATTTCGAACAATGACGATTCAAACATGAACGAACGCATCACTGTTCGTGTTTAGTTCGTTTAACTAACCAAATGAAAAAAATTTGTTCACATTTGTCTCGTTTACTTATCGAACGAATCGAACACAAACTCCTTGACGAACCGAACACGAACTGTTCGCGAACAACGAGCTTTTTTGACAGCCCTACTCCCAAAGTCAAATGATTTATGTCTGCTTAATACTTCAGATGAAAGTTCCAACTTGTTTTCTTAGTAGTTAGTGGGCAGTATCTAATGTTTGGAATGAAAGCATGCCTTAACTTAGAAGTAGAATAAAGTAATTGCAAAAGAGAAATCAAGGATTACAAAATAAAATGCCCATATTTACATGGTTTGACTAAAGTAAGTTTATATTTATGGTCACATAGAGATAAAAGAATCCATCAAAATGCCTTCTACTTCATTATTATAAAAATAGAAGATTGAAAATTATTCAAAGTAATTAATGAAATTAAACTCTATACTTTACAAATTTTAAACTTTTAGCTTTATTATTAGCTTTGAATACTTGTTTATGAAACACATTCATATCATCTAACAAAAAATGTTAATCAAGGCTTTATAATACCTTAGTCTATGAGTAGCATTTGTAAAAAATTGCTTTATTGTTGTTTTACTCTTTATATATATATATATATATATATATATATATATTGTCTATTATACAATGTTTTAGTTTACACCTCTTCTCAAAACAATCACGATTATTGATTGATGCTTTATAATACCTCAATCTAGAATTGTTGATCGAATCACGAACAATCACATTAGCGATAAATTTGTAAGAAATTTCTTTATTATTGTATTACTATTTTATTTTATTTTTTTGTCTATTGTACAATGTTTTTTTTGTCTTTCGAAAGCTCTCACTTTATAAAAAATATATTTTCCATTTCCCTTCCCAAATCTCTAATACATCTCTATGTGGGTGTGTGTGTGTAAACTCTAAGAAAACTTAAATATAATAAATTCTTCTTAAAATTAATTACATACTTAACTTGAACCAAAAAGATAATTACAATAATATGCCTTAAACTTTATAATGCCTAATCTTGCACATAGCTTTGCTTCCCATATAAATATAGCTACCCGAATTTAAATTATATGTGGAAAAAAATTCTAAATTTAAACATATATGATTAAAATAAGCTAATTCTAGAATCCTTTGCTATATATATTATTTTTTATGTAGCAAAAGAGCATCACTGATTTTATAATTAGAGCAATTTGCAACAATAATTGTATTGATTAATAATTAATTAACCCTTTTTACAATTGTCAATTATTTCTTTCTATCTTCTCTTCAAAGTAAAATAATTTTTGTTGTGCCTTCCTCACCGAAAAAAAAAAACTAGTAATGTCTTTTAATATATTTTGAGAATATTTACTCATATCAAGATTAGAAGAAAACCTCACTCATAAGATCTCTCTTTAACATGCAAATAATTATTGCAGTAATTAGAAATAACCTTTGTTTAAAGTATTGAATTTTAAGCATCCTCTAAATTTATTGTGCATAGTTATATAATATGGTATTTAAAAAAAAAACTTATAAGATAGATATAAAAAGCACAACGGTAATAAAATTTGATATTTATCATCAATATTTTCAAATTTTAAATTATGGAATTAAAATTATTCTTATGTGATTTAATAAGCACGTATTTGTGCATGAGAACTTAAAAGAGTCTTTTTTTTTCAGATATATTTTATTGGAGAGGTATCTGGTTATACACAAAGTCTCTAACTTAAGAAACAACATTTATAGATGTTTCCTTCAAGATCATTATCAAGGTCTCATCTTCCAAAAAATTGGATCATTATAAGAGTTTTTTCATCTATCTTTATCCTTTCATTTTCACTTGTAATTTTAAGCATCTTTGTACCTTCTATGATTGTTTTATAAGCCTTTGTGGGACAAGTACCTCATGCATCATGCCTTTTTAAACACCAAAATTTTTTATTCTATTAAACTTCTCAATTTCAAATCTTATGGCTATCATATTTTTATAATTTTGCTCAAATACAAATTATTAATATAGAGAGTGCCTTACACTAGGATTGAATATGATGAACTCAAAGTAGTTGCAAATGAGGGAACAAGAACTATAAAAGAGAACCAAAATTTATGTATTTTTACTTAGATAAGTCACATCCATGCTTGCACAACAGTCAAATCATCTTCTAACATTTAAATGATATATATATGAATAAGTATACATCTTGCCAGATTAAAGAAACAAACAAATATGTATTATTGCCTAATTTTGAGAGAAAATACTATTACCTATTGCAAATATAAGGGCCAGACCTTTCTTTTTTGATGGAGCCAAAAAAATCCACTTGGAAGCATTCAAAATACTTCTTTATTTCTTATTGTTCCATCCATTTCTCTACATCTTTCACTCGTTGTTTTTTTTCTTTCTTGTGGGTACTATATAAGTGAGCATTATATACATTCATATAGTGAAGTGTTAACCGCCATTGACAGACTATTTATCCTTCATTTCAGAATGTTTTAGTAGCTTCTTTTTAGAATATTATGTTAATCATCATTTGAATTTTTGATAGCCTTGAATTAAGACTTTGCATTACCTATCGTTCTTGAAAACTAAAGGTCAATTTTAATTTAAGATAATTAATATTTGCACTTAGCATCTAATAGTGAAATAAATATAATTATTTGTTTAGTATTTGAGTTTTTAATAATGTGAGATGGTAGAGATTCATCAAATTCAAGGGTTACATCTTAATCTTTAGGCTAGAGTTTTTTTTTAAAAGTGTTCATTTTACTACTGATCAATTGACTACAATTTCAGCTCATAGAACATGCAAAACGGAAAGCTCATTGTTAACGTCATAAATTTAGCTTTGTAGTTCTTAATAGTTTTGAGTTTCAGAGTGCTCAATAGTTTCCAATGCAATTATCAAAATTGCATGCATTTCAAATTATTTTAAGTTTATTAAGAGTAGATAACTCACTTAAAAATAAATAAATCATTGAAGAATGTTCATTTATTGGAAGGAGTTTGTATTAGCACATTTAAGAACATAAATTTATTTTTCGCAGGCAAGAAAGACAATTTATTTTAAGAATTCATTCAGAAAATAGAAAAACTATCATGTTGATTAACTTAAATATCACAAAAAGTCTTCTCAACTATTATAAAAGGCTAATGAAGAAAAAATTTAACTTAGATTCTTTCAGAGCAAATAAATTGTTTCATTCAATTCAAATAAAACATATTAAATCAAAGAAAAGAAAAAGAAAAATACAGCACTTTTACATACATGTTGATAGAGAGCACACCTCTGATGTAATATGAGGTCTTTCTTTCCTGATCTCATCTCTTCGTACTCATTGGATTTTATGGTGACCAATATAATGATCATGATTGGGAGTTAATACTTTCAAAATAGAAGTCACATATTCTTTACATAATTTTATAGCACAATGAGCATGTTGTGCCTAGAAACCATCACTTTAATATCTTTAAGTTTTCTCAGAGAATGCATCAAAATTCTAGAATCTATGAATACCATAGCAAAGGGATTCCAAGGTTTTTCATAGTAAATTATTCATCTTTAACTATTTAATGCATAGTTTACTCAATAATCAAAGCTATTTTAAATCTTTTGGATAAATACTCTTACGTGTTTCAAGAATAATAAGGTCTTTTAACAAGACTTATTATTTTGAAGATGTCCTATTTAAGGGTGACATTAGAAGTCCCACTTAATTGAATTTAGGGTTAGTGCACCGCTTAGAATGATTTTTTAATATTGGTTCAACTTTAACCAAATTTAATTTGTGATTAACAGACACATAATTAATACGAAACATTAATATGGGATTTGCAAGGGTCAATGCGGCTTCCTAGATAGCTTCATTCTTATAATATTAAAATCTCATATATTTGGTCAACCTACTTATACAGTTTTTTAATTGAACATCTTGACAAATCAATATTATAATAAGAATTTCTCAAAAAAGGAAGATAAACAATATATTAGATGTAAAGCACGATAAATGAATGCCTTGAAAATATAAAAAAAAGTTTCAAAATGATGGGAAAATATAATATTTAAGATTCATTTGATTCTCACAAGTTATCTCAATTACACATGATGACAAAAGCTCTCAAGAAATATATTTCTCAAAGTCTCTAAAAAAATTCCTTATGTTCATTCTCAAATGTTTCAACAACGTTTAATAGTTACAAAACATCATGTGATATCTTAATTTTTATCTTTAATGGCATTTAAGATTTAAAAGATGTTGCCTCTAAGAACTGGAGTCTATTTTTTAGAATTTGTATTTTTAATAGAGAAACTTATTATACTCTTTTGTTATCATATAGTGAATATATTTACTTAGCAGTATTTCTTCAATTTCCTCATCATTCTAAACCATAACATGAGGAACCTCTTCAAAAATCCTCGTGGTATCTTCTGGCCTAAACACTAAATCGTTTGTGCTGCCCTTAATGTGAAAACTTTGCATACCTTCCTCCATGTGAATTGGTTTTATAATAATATGCAACTCAATAGTTTTCCTTGGTTTATAGTTCATAACCACAACCCAACCAATTTTTTCCCTTGCTTTACCAGGATATTAAAGGAAAAAAACTTGCATCACTTTACGTGTTAGACCAAATGGATCGAACCTCCATATCGTGTGTTCATTTTTACTTTGATGATATCATAAGGCGTAAGTGTTCGGGTTCCTCAATTCGAAGCAAGTTCAAACCACTGACAGTTGAAAAAGTACACAATGTAGATATCATTACCTAGATATTACAATTGAATAACTTTGTCTAGAGCATTGTAATAGTTAATCTCGTTTTCTATGTGTTTGTTTCCCTTAACAGCGACACCACAGTTATATGTCTTCTTTCATTCACACGAAAAACTCATATGGAATCTATAATCCTTTACATCAAATATTCGTCGTGTAGTAACACTGTGATTAGACTCCTAGGCAAGATCAAGTAATCTCTGTTATGTGATTTCATTGCTTGTATTGTGGAACTATAACAGTTTTAGAGTTATTATTATTCTAACTTCAAAGATGACAGTTATATTACGTACATGTGAGGAATCGTACACATAAAAGCGAACAATCTCTAAAGTCGGGATATGAGGGGAAAATAAAAGAGATGCTTATATGCAATATTTCTCTGATTTTTACCCTTTCGCCTTCATTTGGATCAATCAACAACACAAAATCAACAAGTTGTTTCGACTACACCGACCTTGTAAATATATCATGCAACCACTGACACGACAACCAATCTTCACAGGTTGTAACCCTAAATTTGAAATTAATTTTTTTTGTTTTGTACAGGTCATCCAACACTAAATTCTTATAGGGTTTTTCTCGTTCAATAATATTTTGACTTGATTAAATGCTTTTCTAGGCCTGTTAAAATAGGATTTGATGCTCAATATTTACAGCGCCATTAATAACTTTGTATGTTTAGTGCAACTATCCCATAAAGGTTGTTGTGCAACGTTCAATAAGTAATAAAACTGTTGTGATTCGTTGTTTAGTGTTTCACTTTCTTGTGGAACACTCTAGACAAAATGAGTTATGTGAACATCATGAACCATTTCTTCGTATGTACTAGGATCATATTCTTCTGCTGGAGGGGTATAACTTGTTGAGGCACCTTCATGAACGTATTGAACTTTTGATTCTTACTCACAATATGCAATCCAGTACCAATAATCTGGTTTAAATCTTTTGCAATAAAGATCCAATTTAACTTGTTCAGGTTGCAGATACGCTTGATTTTTATGCTTTGCACAAGGAAACCATAACTTATCCTCCAAACCATGAATAGGTTGTTGTGATGCAATCTACAAGAATTCCTCAACACTATTCAAGAACTTATCTATGATTCATTTTCATCCTAGATATAATCTGTTATACATTCAAGATCTCAAATGATGAATATCCATCTGCAACAAAGATGTAGCTTCACAGATTAGTGCAACTATTACATAAAATAAAATTAGTCAATTCTTATCAATATTTATAGTGGATGGAGATGCTTAGTGGTTCATAGGAGCCAATTCTCATTTAACCAAATGAACCCAAAGACCTCTTTAAATTAGTGACTCGCTTCATCCGGTGAAGTCGACACTACTTGGTCAACCATATTTAAAACACATCTTTGAAGTGGTTTATTATTTAAAAAATAGACCTGATGCATTCCTTCACTTCAACCAACCAATATGAATTAGACTAATTATAAAATCCCCATCTATAGCACCATCATTTTAAAGAAGATCCAATGCACACTTACAGTTCATGTAGACAACTTGAATTCTACTAATAACAACCTCGCCTATATCACCATCACTTTGAACAATAGACCCAATCAATGCATTCCTCCATTTCAACAAACCAACGTGAATTCTACTAATAAAATCCCCATCTATAACACCATCACTTTGAGCAATAGACCCAATTGATGCATTCCTCCACTTCAACCGACCATTATGATCTCTACTAATAACATCCCTTTCTATTTCACCATCACTCCGAACAAAACCCGATGCATTCCTCGACTTCAAGCAACCAACTTGAATTCTACTAATAGCGTCCCCATCTATACATACACCACTCAATTCTTATGTATATATATACCTAACACCTAAACTTCAATTTTTACATACATACAACATTACCTATGTTGCATAGATTTTCATATATATTATTCGGTACTTATGTAAATATATAGCTAACACCTGAGCTTCAATTTTCATGAAGATTATCATTCATACCACTCAATTCTTATATATATGCATGCCAAACTCCTAAACTCTAATTTTTACATACATACCATATTACTAAATAAAAAACAATGGCAACTATAAATTTATTTTACTCGATGTTTCTTGATAGTTAGGAGTTGAGAGCGGAAGGATGAGAAATATGGGAGTTCCGATGGTCTCTGTTCCGTGCCTCTCAAGCTAGCTAGCTCAAATGTCGATCGTACGTATCGCAATGGCTCGATCACGAAGGCTAACCGAGAGCGAGAGGGGCAGAACGAGAGCGACAACGATGGTGAGTGAGAGGAGACGGTGATGATACGACTTTTCGTAAAGAGGAAGAGAAGAAAAGACGCGAGTTTTTTGGGAGTACGAAGAGTAAAATGAAGTAAGATGAACGGGAATTGGTATTTTAGGTCTAGGGCGTCGACCTTTTCGTCTAATTTACGTCTGATATTTTCGACATTTTTTTAGTAACAACCCTCACGCCAGTACTTCCTCAGACAATGCATTATTCTAAGTGTATGAGAATGCATTATTCTTCAATGAATCACAGCGAAAGTGTCCGGATGGTAGCCTACCTACACTACACCGCACTAATTTGTGGCATCTAATCATTGAAATTTATTTAGAGATGGGCCTGATATTCCCTGCGAAGCTACCTCACAAAGCTACTCTAGACGCTACACCATGCTGCCTTTTAGCTCCACTATTAATTCGTCCTTTAATATTTTAATTATTTGTTTGTTTTTAATGATGATAAGTTGCATATAAATTAGATTAAGACTTTGGCTGAAAAAAAAAATGACTTTTTTCTTATATATATATATATATATATATAAAAATGACTTTTTTTCTTATTAGATTAAGACTTTGGCTGAAAAAAAAATTGACTTTTTTCTTATATATATATATGCTTTAAAAAAATGACTTTTTTCTTATTAGATTAAGAATTTGGCTGAAAAAAAATTAGTTTTTTCTTATATATATGCTTTAAAAAAAATGACTTTTTTTCTTACTAGATTAAGGCTTTGGCTGAAAAAAAAAAAACCGACTTTTTTCTTATATATATGTGCTTTAAAAAAATGACTTTTTTTCTTATTAGATTAAGACTTTGGCTGAAAAAAAAAAAATGACTTTTTTCTTAGATATATATGCTTTAAAACAGAAGTATTAGGGTTATCATTACAAAAATCTTTATAAAAAATGTTACATATATATCCCCATAATATTGGAAAAGATCTTGGCGAGCCCAAGGAATATCTAGTGCTTCAGTTGAAATTTAAGAAAAAGTATCTTCATGGATAAGGACATGCAAAGCCAACCCTAATCATGAGACTTTGCTCAAGTTCCAATTCCAAGACAAGAAGGAGAACGCAGAGAGAGAAAGGCCAGCTAGCATTAAAGCCACATCCATCTGTCCTCAAGTTTGTTCAGCATGAAAGGATTCAGCTTTACACCAATTGGGTGATAGAAATGCCGTGTACCTCTCCCCTCCTTCGTTTCCTTGTTTTGACTGTATTTCTGTGTTCCCTTCCAAGCACAAAAGCAGCAGGCTTTAGCTTTCACAAGGTGTCAATCCCACCAATCAAATGCGATACCTTGGCCAGACAGTAAGCAGACAAAACAAGAGTAAGGAGGAAGAACATCAGTCACTCACTCAGATTTTAATGAGTTTTAAAACTTTTTTATGGTAGTTCTCTAAGTCCTACTTATAAAGCTGATCTCTAACCATGGATTCCAGAGAGACAGAGTCAGAGACTGGTGGAAAGTGATGATGGTATTGGGACTGAAATCCTGAGAGAGGAATTAGTACTCTGATAGGGATTTTGAAAAATCAAATTTTTATTTGTTTTTTTTTTTTTTTTTTTCTGTTGAAGTTTATTTGAAGTATTGTGATATAATAATGCAAGTGGAAGTTGATGATGGAATTAATGATGTAGATAAAAAATCATTTTATGTGCTTAACGAGAGAGTTTTGATGTTTGTTTGAGTATCTGAAAATGTGTTTTAATGTTGAATTTAAAATTAGTTTCAGTAATAAATGAATGATACAGACTTCAATATAGAAAGCAATGAAACTGGAAAAAAAAAAATCTATAAAGTGATTATTATGAAAAATATTCTATAAGGATTCTTAGGATAAGAAAAATTCTTATTTGATCAAATACAGTACTTGATGCTAAATAAACTTATAAGGTCATTCATCTATATGTATGTATGTATGTATGTATGCGCGCGCCCACATATATATATATATATATATATATATATATATATATATATATGCTTATTCCGATAAGTCCAAAGTTTACTGAATTATAGACACCATTCAATTTTATTAGTTAGGGCTTCATCTTCCTAGGGCTCATTTTTGTTGCACATTAGGGAGAGAGGGGAAATATTGTCTTCTTTGTAAATATCTTCTAATTAAATTCAAGAAAAAAAAATATTGTCTTCTTTGTAAATATCTTCTAATTAAATTCAAGAAAAAAAAGGTGTTGATTGTCAATGTGGTCTCCACTATTGATTCATAGGGCCAACTGAATAAGCCCCTCAATATATTTTTTTATGTAAGCAACATGTTAAAATCGCCTAATCGTGTTTGCATGTGCTTGCAATTACTACTCTAATGTTGTGTTGTGGACCTTGAGTGCACCCACAACCATAGGGAGCACATATATAATTGTAAGGAGCACAAAGTTGCAAGCCTGTGACTGAGTTTGGCGTAGCCATACTTGAAACAGGCGTAGCTACACCAGGCGACGTAACTACGCAACGGTCGTAGCCACGCAATAGAGGATTACTCATTCCTGTGATTCTTCTCGATGTTCTCCCACCATAGGGATGATTTTTTTTTTCATTTTTGTTTAATGAACGTTGAATTTTTGTAGTTGTGAACTTTAAAAAATTAGATATGTTCACTTAATTAAATTTGATATCACTATTTAGATATGTTGGTGATTTCTATTTTAGTTATAGTGATATATGTTAGTTTGTTATTATAATGCTTATGTTTGTTATGTGCATGTATGTGAAATCTAAACCTTCTATTTTTTTTATTCTTACATATTTGTGATAGATTAGCGTCAGAAAATCCAGCTCAACCATTGTAATCATTTGTTCAATACTGGGTGTCGTTATTCCAACACAAATAAGGATTTGCGTCAGACAGTGGTCGATGGTAATTTGCGTCCACACAGGTCGACGAAAATTTGCGTCGGCTATTGTTAGACGCAAATTTACGTCCACCAATGTGGACGTAAGTTCAACGCTAGAGTACGTCGAGTGATTTGTCGACAATAAGATTCTTTTTACACAAATGTTGATGCAAAAAAAAAAATATCCAACACAAATGTGGACATTAATCCAATTAGATATGCCAATTTAAACATCAAAATTTTTCTGATGTAAATTTCCATTTGTGTTGGAAATCAGCTTGATTAGCGTTGAAAAAATCTGATGCTTATCTACCAATTTCTTGTAGTGATCGCTCTCCGCCATGGCCTGCCTTGTGCTTGAATCGCCCCAGTAGACCTCCACTCTCATGCTGTCACTTTCAAGAGTACTTTTCATGAAAGGAGGTCTCGATGCCAGTTTGGGATACATGATTTCAGAAGTATGTGGTATATATTGAGCACATTTATCTTCATATATGTACTTAATTTTATCAATCTAACATTTTCTATTTCATTTTACAAAAATAGTGGTCTTAGCCACCTGAGGAGGGGGCCACATCTGGAGGAACTTCAATCGGGGCAACCTCTTGTGACTTGACGATGATGTGTTTGGCCCACTGCTTAGAGGCTGAGATTCTGTCGAAGGCCAGAAGAAGACATAACATGCTAAACAAAATTGTCGCTCTGACTGCAGAGGCATGGGGACCTGCAAGCATACTGGTATAGGTGGAGATTGACAATACTTAATTTCTGCATTAAATTTTATTGTTCATTAAACCTATGCCAACTATTTTATTATACCGACAGTCTTTAGAGTTTGGACGAGTGCCATCTATCGTCGAGTTACATGTGAGCACATAAGAGACAGTCAGATTGAACTTATATGGACAAAAGATCTCAGAAAATTCAAGTAATTTAGAAGATTAATTATTATACAATTCAAATAGTTATTGATATTTTTTTAGCCTCTAACTATCATTAATTATATGTTTTTTTTTTGTAGTAGAACTCCCAGAAGTTGAAGGAGAGTCGATCCCAGTTGGGTGGTATTATGATCCCAAATCGTGATCCGTCCAAATATGGCAAGCATATGGAGGGAGGCTGCTGGAGTCCAGAGAAAGAGGGTTAGTTCTATAGATTAGGGTAACAGGTGTCGAACTACGACGCTCGTCCATCTAGCACATCCTGTTCATCAACTTCTACTGCCCAGAAAGAGGAGCTTCTTAAGCAGGTTGCCACATTATCTTATGATTTTGAGGCCAGAGTTGTTGTCGAGGTTGTTGCCCAGGTCTCTACCCAGCTAGCCCAAATGACACTGGAGTAGTTAAAGATGAAGTCAGAGTTCGATGTGATACTGTGTCATGCACTTCAGAGAGCAAATCAGTCAACTAAAGATGATTCTGACAAGGAAGATGATGAGAGGACGTATGACTAGTAGGGACTTCTTTTTTTCTTGTTTGTTTACTTAGAACAATTAATTTGAACAAACATTGTTTTTATGTAAAAATGTTTATTTTGGCTGGTTTAATGCAATGTTTTTCTTTACTTCTATTTATGATTTTTGTGTTAATTACTGCCATGATATTATTTTAATGCATGCTTAGATTAGTACACTGTGTTGTCAGAAAATTATAGTGTTAGGATTAAGGATGTTAATCTTTTTTTCGAATGCCGCATATTTTTTACGATTTGCAGTAAAATATTAGACAGTTTTGTCGTTAAATCAATAGTTCAGCAATCTTCGGTTAATTTAGCAATGCTATTTTGACAATCTATCAAATAAGTGACGACCATTTCTGACAATAATCTGATATCACATGACATTTTTTCTATTTTTGCTCCAATTTTTTGACGGGATGGATTGTCTATAATGACGGAAGGAAACCGACGGCCGCGCTACACTTATATGATGGTTGAGCTACACTTTTTCGACGATAATGCTTCACTTTTTCTGACTATCCATATCGTCGGCAATATTACTGACGAAAACCATAGGCTATATGTATTCAAGTGTACAAAGTTGATTTTTATTCGTCGAAAAAAAATGGATAACAAAAGTTGCAGGTAATTCCACCAGTAAAAGAATTATTGACATGCATTTTAACTGCGTCCCTAAAGTTGTAGTTAAGCCATGGGAAATTCATTAACCAACAACTTGTAGATAATATTTGACAGTATGCGGCGGTCGGAAATAGTTTCATTTCCTATAATGCACGTACTGTAAAAAGGAAAGAAAAAACGCTCCTCCCCACCATGTCTTATCTCCTAAACTCATTTCATGAACCTTAACATTTCTTATGCCCGCTTCAATTTAAAATAAACTAATAATCACCATTTTACCAACACCCTTAAGATATTAGTTGTCAATTTTCAATGTTTAGTGTTTAATATGGCACCCTTCATTTGAATGCATTATGAATTATCTTTTGAGTATTTGGCTTATGAAAGGAATGTATTAATGTTAAGATACACTATAGAGTACTAATTCATCACAATTTAGATCTTGTTAAATATCTACCATAATTATTAGAAAATTGATCAAATTCTTTTAGTTAATCCTCTTTTTAGAATCATTCTAATAGATTATTCTAGTTCCCCTTTAATATTAAAGAATCATTTCCTTTGTTGCATGCAGCTACTTAAAATGGCTATTCACAACTAATTCATTGGATTAGATTATCATGTGGCGCCTCTTTAGAATGAAAAAAATATTACGTTCGGACCCCAAGATGTCCAGACGAGGGTGTACGTGGATCGTCAACAGTATGGTGATGTGATCCACATTGTCGTCCGGACATCTCCTCTAGAACATTACCTTTTCACAGCCATGGCAAATGATGAGAACATATAATAACTTAAAGCTCTAAGCCCCATTTAAATCTTTGCTAAATCCATCTCTCTTTCTAGTCCTCCACAATTTCATATAGAGACCTCAGGCTCACGTTCTGAATCAATTATTATTATCAGTTCACATTAACTATATAAAAAATAATAATCAAAAAAAAAAAAACCAAAAAAATAAAAAAATCTAACTAAACATTACATTAAAAATGCATATATTTTTATTATGAGAGAGAAACAGGCCTTCCACATAGAACTCCCATGAGGACTTACCTCATAAGATTTCTACAGTCCATGACATTTGAAGTGACATCCTCACTAATTATGATCCCCTTCTCTCTCTCTATCTCTCTCTCTCTCTCTCATAGCCAATCAAACCTAATCCCCATCCATCTCACAGATTCCTTTTCCCTTCCTACTCATTATTCTTAGTCCACAACAATGGCTAAATGCAAACGCTAAAGTGAAATAATATGAATAAAGGTGGAAACTTTGCTGTGTCTTAAGACCCAGTTCAGTAGCTCTGAGACCAGAAAGTGTTGGCAAACCAACTGCAAGCAGCCATGGTGGAGTGATTGGGAAGAAAACCCTAATTTGTGCTGGGGGGAAACAAGTTCAGTTTAGGGCATGCAGCCCTAATAAAGTTTGTCTGGTTTTGGCAAACAATGGGTCCATGCAATTGGGCATCTTTGTCTCCAAATCTAAGCCTGGGTTTTGGGTAGATCTTTTCTTCCTTTTTGTGTCACTTCGGGAGAAAGTTGGTGTATCTGATTCTTCTTTCAGTTCTCTCATGGCTGACTTCTTATTGCTGGAGGGATGGGATGGTTTTAGATTTCTTTGATTTTTGATCTTTTTTTTCTTTCGTAGATCTGTTTGGAAAGGTGGAATTTTTATGAGCTTTGTAGGCTATTATGATTGTTGTTATGTTGTGTTGAAAATATTATTGAACAAGAGAAGAAGATAATTAGTTGCTTCTTGCTGATCTATCTTTTTATAGCGCTCCTTATTTTTCAAATATAAAGAAAATTTTTTGTAAAATAAAAACATACTTGAGTGATGAAGATAATTGAATATATTTTACATAATTGATAGAAAACAAAATAAAAGATTAATTCTTGGCTTATCTATATATATATATATATATATATATATTTATTTATTTATTTTCTTTTTTAATTTTTTATAAATTTTTTTTTTTTTTTTAAGGAAATAGATTTTTGGCAGAGACTTAAGTATTGATTTCACATGCGTTTTTTGGCCCAATGATGAAAGCCCGCGTTATGTGCCAAAAATTTCAGAGCCCTGCATCACGGGGGGATCGAACATTTGACCTGAGGGAACTTACGGTGACCTCGCCACCAACAGGCCAAGGCTTGCGATATATATATATATATATATATATATATATATATATATATATATATATATATTAGTTCTAAAGAACGATATGAATTATAAATATTAAGTGCGGATAAATTAAGTGTGAATTTGATGATATTATGATGGTATTCATCATAATATCACAAATTTACACATACGTTATCCACACATAATATACCTTGAATGCGTGAGTTCACATGTCACACTAATTTTAATTTGATTTAAATATTCCGAGCTGTTTATTCTTCTCTTTTAATAAAAATAAATTCAGCCAAAATAATATTTCAATTGCCATTTCATGCCTTCTGTGAAATCCATTTATTTTGAGGATTTTTAAAGAAAAAAATAATAATAAACATAAGATATATAATAAGAAACCTATACACATTGAGAATCAAATAACTAATATGTGTTTGGATTCTCTTTTTTCTTCATAGTTGAATCAAGAACATAATGTTCTATCATATCTAATGATATTGTTTAGTATTTTGTGGGAAATATATAATCTTAACCATAATAAAAAAAAAATGTTCTATAGTTTTAATCTATAGAAGAGTATGAAATAATTTTAATCTTCTATGGATATATTTAACTGCCATAATTTTTATTCATAAAGAGGAATCAAGTAGGGCTATCAAAAAAGCTCGTTGTTCGCGAACAGTTTGTGTTCGGTTCGTCAATGAGTTCGTGTTTGATTCGTTCGATAAATAAACGAGACGAACGTGAACAAATTTTTTTTCGTTCGGTTAGTTAAACGAATCATGCACGAACAGTGATGTGTGTTCCTTCGTGTTCGAATCGTTCTTGTTCGAAATATAAAATAATATAAAATAATTATATACAAAAAAATTTATGATATTTTAAAAAATTAAATTTTATAAATTAAAATATATAATATATTAATATAGTAGTATAGTTATTATATATTTATATAATATAAGTTATATAATTAATATAATATATTATTTATATATATTAATAAAAAAAGATGTCAAACTAGCTCATCGTTCTCGAACAGCTCGTGTTCCGCTCGTTCGTTAAGAAAAGAACAGTAACTTCACGAATAATTTCGAACACTCCTTTATTTCAAACAAACTAAATTTCAAACGAACCAAACACGAACACAAGCTCTGTCCGTTCGTGTTCGTGTTCGGTTCGTTTACAACCCTAGAATCAAGTGTTGTCTTTATATTATATTTGAGAAATTATAATTGTAATATCTATAATCAAAATTAAACTATAATTTACCACAATAATGTGATCTAGCCATCAATTTAACAAAATTCTCTCTCTTTTTTTTATTTTCCTTTGCTATTTGAATTAGTTTTGACATATTTCTATCTAGATTGAAGTGAATAATGCACATAGGAATATTTTTGGGTCCATAGATGACAAAATTGTTCAGATTCTACTTATCCAATGAAATTTTTTGTTCAATCATGCATGAATAAAAAGTTGAGAGTGACTAAGATAAGGAATATTATATTGTCTTCTTACTTTCTTTCTTGTCCCTTTAAAGCTACCAAGATGCTGAACCAATTGCATCTAAGATAAGACATCAGTCTAAATAGAACAAAAAAAAATGAATTTTTAAAACATATTGTGTATATAAAAACCTATATGCATGGGTTTGTTACATATCTTTTCATAATTATTATTTTATATATATATTTTTAATTATATATATATTATAATGACATATAATTATAATGACATGCATTTAAAAAACGAATTTTTTGCATGATAAAGCAATCAAAATTACAATTTTTCACTTAATTCGTTATGATTAGCTTCTAAATGTTGGGGAACATTTGTGAAATCTGAAAGCTAAAATGTTTCACTTAAAAATGGAAACCCAAGAAGGGCTGAAAGTTCAAAGTTCTCTTAATAATTAAACTTTATTACATTTACTTACTTCTGAAGAAGAACAAATCAAATTCTATAGATTATTCATAATACATGCATAAAAAAATTAAAAATTTAATCTCATTCATTCCTTCTCTTGCCTAAAATAAGCCCAACAAATCCTAAGTGTTTGGTAACAGCTATTTTCCTTGAGGATATTAAAGCATAATGACGCGGACAAAAAATCTCACATCGGCTAGGTGAATGGCCGAAGAACAGTATTTAAGTCATGGGTTGTCTATCTCTCTTAAGAGCTCTTTTGAGAGATGACAAGTGGTATCAAAGCAGATTGTTGTTTGTCAGGTGTGTGGACTCTCCATAGTCCAGTGGGGCACTCGGAGGAGTCGATCATTGACGAGGGCATCACGTGATTCGGTGGAGGAGAATGTGACAGACAAAAGTCCCACATCGGCTAGGTGTAGGACCAAAGAGAAGTATTTAGGTCCTGGGTTGTTTACTTCTTTTAAAAGCTCTTTTGGGAGGTGACAATAAGCATAATTAAACTTCATGCAATTTCTTAGCTCCCTCATTATTGATAATACAGATTTCCATTTTTTTCAAAGTAAGATACCTCGGAGTAGTGCTTTCAAATATATATATATATATATATAAATAATTTATTAATGCATCAGCAAATGTTGACTAATGCATCAACAGAATTATTCACAGAAACAAGTCCACATCAATCTCTGTCAATCTTATCCAATTAACAACATTAATACAGATATTATGAACACAATCATCCCTAAATAACCAAATAATTAAACCCGAATCTTGAAGCAAATCTAAGCCGAGCGCATTAAATTCTCTGTCGTGTGGAGAAGGATCATCAAATAATAACTCATGATGCAGAAAGCGCAGCTATGGCCAAGCTGAGCCCATTCCTCTCACGTGCTGAGGAAAGGTAACTCTTCTCTTTCTCTCTCCATCTCCAGTCTCACAGTTTAGAGGAAATTGAAGAGTGAAGAGAGAGAAAAGGAGCATGAGGTTGCAGGAAATGGATTCCTCTTCTGTTATGCACAAGACTTTTAAGGAAACAGACATTTGCAGGAGGTGCCGCGAATGGGATTTTCAGCTTCGGGGTTAGAGTTTGATGCCTACTTCCTCCTTCTCTAATTAATTCCTTCACTATCAAATTTTTATGTTGTTGTCATCCATTGTTGAAAAAGGTTGGATTTTGTATGAATTTTAATCATCTTTATCTTTAAAAGTTTGATTAAGGGGAATTTTAGTCAACTTCATGTTTAAAAGTTTGATTAAGGGGATGTTTGGCAGCATACTTTTAATAGTATTTAGTTATGAATTTAACTTAAATCTGGCTAAATACAAAAAAAAATGAAAATTAAATTCAACTAAATGTTAGATCGATTTTTTACATGACGAATATCTGAATTTAATAAATTTGATTGAGAGACAGATTAAAGATTTATTCTGTTCCCGCGCTCGTGAACTCCATGTCCATCCCTCAAATATATGAAATTTATTGAATTTCATAAATTTTATTTAATGTAGATTGAGATTGCAGCCAAACAACACCCAAAAATTGCATTTTTAATCATTTATTTATTTATTTTTGGAGAAAATGTGACTAAAATTTTGAAATTATTATTTCTTAAAATGTACCTTATTATTATTTTAGTTGCAATAATCTTTAGCTACACTTTAATTTGTCTCAATAATAGAAAGTTAATAAAAAAGTAACAAAAAAATATTTTTTACTTGCAATTTTATAGTTAAATACAATCATATCTTTTACCTTTACCATTTGGAAAACTTATTATTTCCCCCACATATCAAGCCATATTAAGCATTATATCAATGAGACAAAATCTATTCAAAAATAAAAGAAACTTGGCCCACAATACATGTAAACATGTATCTTAAAAATATACTAATTTATAAGGGTTTGAAACTATATATCTCAATATCTAATCACACTGCCCAACAAAAGTATGGCTATAACTCAAATATTCCACCAGTGCGCCAGTCTCCTTCAGTTGAGATATTAACTACTTTAAAGTCTCTCTAACTCTGCACTATGATCACTGTGGTCCTCAGGTGAGTGAAGGAGCCCGAAAATCCACCATCTTCTTCTTTCTTCTCTCCTTCATCAACTCAGAGTGCAGTCATGGAGAAACTCAGAGAAAAATACAACAGCAGCAGTGAAAACAACTACAAACAAATTAGAGATCAGCAAGTCATGAGGCATGGGAGAAGTTTTCTTGCAAGAGGAGATCCCTCCTCAGCTGTGAGGTTCTCATGGCCTCCAAGGTCCTACACTTGTAGCTTCTGCAAGAGGGAGTTCAGGTCAGCACAAGCTCTAGGAGGGCACATGAATGTTCATAGAAGGGATAGAGCAAGACTTAGGCAGTGTTCCCCTCCATGGGATCATCCCTCCTCTTCAAACCCTAACCCTAACTTTAGGCCCAACCCTAACCCTAACAATGTGCCTAACCTTAACATGCCACCACCATCTTTGAGTGCCAGAGAAGAGAAGCCTTCTTCAGTTCTCTACACATTTCCTTCCTATATCTCTACCCAAACTTTTCCTCTTTCATCTAATTCTTCTTCTAGTTCTTCTTTCTTTGGAGTTAGGGAGTGGAGGAACTTCATGGAGGAAGGAGGAAGGAGGGATGGGAGGGTTATGAAGGAGGAGGAGGAGGTGTTGAAGCTGAGCTTGGATATGGAAATTGATCACTATGGTGATTTAGATGGACGCTTGGATTTGGAGCTCAGACTTGGGTATATCTAGAGTTGTATATTTCTTTATTTTTCTTGCCTTGTTCATTTTCTCTTGTATTTCTTACTATTTTGTGTTGATTTACTGATAGTTTGCACTGTAATGTCCAGTATGATTTAGGTATCTTTTAAATGGAATATTAAAGCTTGCTTGTATGAAATTATCAATTTGTTTTATATTTATTACTTTGAAATTTAAGCTAATTTTTAGTCTAGTGATTCACTTCATGATGACTGATCAACAAGTGTTCCTCTTAAATGAATCAATATTATTTGCAGATAAACTTTTTTGTTTTATATTTTTCTCCTTAATTTAATTACTCATACAACATTTAAACTCTTTTGTTAAACTTATTATGTACTATTTACTACGCTGTTATTATTTTGTTAATTTTGAATCCAAATCTATCTGGTGAACTGTGCTCAAGGAATAAAACATTGGATCGAGGAGAGGTGACCGAGAGAGTGTGAGAAATGGGAGAGGGGAGAGAGAGAGAGAGAGAGAGAGAGAGAGAGGAGGAGGATTTTCGTTGGTCCTGGTCGGGGGAAAATGGGGTGATACCGGGCTCGTGGACCATTGTTATTTTATGATGCATGATCTAAAAAGTGTGGGGGAACCCAAAAATTTACTTTTACATCATCAAATCTTCCTATTTATAAAAGATAGAAGGGATAAGAAGTATATAAAAATTACATATTCAGCTATGCTTCAAAGAGAAGAAGTAAATGGTACTTTAGTCCCTTTTACCCGATTGTTGAAAAACCTCAAGGTTCGTGATAGAATTAATCGATCACTTGAGAGAATGGGCTGATCAATTGGCGTGAAGTGGATCGAGGAGAGATCTAGCAGGTTGATTAACTTAAGGTTGCCGAAGGAAAGAGCTTAGCCGACCGATTGATGGGAGGCGGCCGACTGAAGCATTTTTATCTCCACGGAGGACTTGTTTTGTCCTGACGATGTCTAAGTGTCATTTTCTATCTATACATATTAAGTTCTCCGATTTTCTTACTCATTGCTAGTGACAGCTGCAATAAAGATAAAAAATTTATATAATTACACTATGAAAATTTAATAATACTCCACGCTAGGTTCACTTCATGTTCTATTTTTATCGTCATCTTTTGAGTCTGTCATTCTGAAGTTTTTGTTTCTAGAAAATTGTTGCCATCGGGGGAAGAGTTGGACATCATAGGCAGAGTTGACGATCGAAAGAAGTCTTAGAATTGTCCACCCCAGAGTACAATCTTAGGGATGTTCGTCAGAGTGGTGTCATGGAGTTGTTCTCCCCGAAGGGGAGACTTGTAGATGCTCGCCTCAGAGGGGAGTCTTAAAGTTATAAAGTCATCTTTCTGTCACCGCCAGGTGTTAATTTTGTAATTTGGGCGTAGAACGATCGTTTACACAGCCTCATGGAGCTTGCTGTTGTCGGATGCCGATATGCTTAATAGGCCTCTGACGATCATTAGATACCCTTTGTAGAGTTTTTCGCTGTCAAGCGTTAACTTTATAATTTGGGCGCAGAATAATTGTTTATGCACCCCTCATGGAGCTTGTCGCTGTCAGGTGCTGATACATTCCAAAGGCCCTGGCGATCGTTAGACACCCCTCACAGAGCTTGTCATTACCGGGCGTTAGCTTTATAACTTGGGTGCAGAAGATCGTTTACGCACCCCTAACAAAGCTTGTTGTTGTTAGGTGTTGATATGTCACATATGTCTTTATTATCGATCGAATGATCTTGGCGTTGTTGTTCGTGTTACTATCTGAGTTTGAGTTCCCCAAGTGTCGATTGACCACCTATAAAAAATAGTAGACAGAAGCTACTTTCCATTAGTTGATCATCAATTAAACGAGATCTTGGTCAAAAAAGAAATGAAAAATGAGTAATAGCAGTTTTAATAAATAGATTTTAGAAGAAATAAAAGGATTAAACACAAATTCTCTTGATAATCTTAGGGAAAAAGATATGAGTATGTCTTAGTGCACATTAATGAAAATAACATAAAAAATAAAGTTCCTCAACTAAGGCCAATTGACAGATGGTATGCATGATTTTTTTAAGCCAACAAAGTCTTGATCGGAAGTTGGTAGTTACTCGAAAGCAACCAGAGCATCGGTCGGTCTGGTAGTGTTGCCGACCGATGGGTATCATTGAATGGCAGATATGTGGGTTTGTCTAAATTGATAAATTGAATAGCAAATATGTAAAATCTCCTCCTTTTTATCTTAGGTTTCGCCAAGTGGTTGTCTTGGACAAGAAATCGACACGGATTTTATAATTCTAGTTTTAAACCTCCACAATTTTAGATAAGGATGGATTGGTCTGTCATCTCGGATGATCGCCATGTGCGGCAACTGATCGGAGGAAGGTCGATCGGAGGGCGACCTTCTAAAGGATAAATCTACTGGGAAAACGAATTCAGTAGTATAAAATACATATAAGAATTGAGTGGCATGTATATAAATATGAAAATACATAAGAATTGAATGTCGTGTATGTAAATCTTCCCTCTTCTAAGTTACCTAAGCATCGAGCAATTGTCGGAGTGCATGAACTTGAGCCTAGATTTTGTAAATCTTTCTTCCTTTGAAAGGGCCGGTTGGAGAGTGATGACCAACATTACATTGAGTGTGTCGGTGTTGCTGATTTCCCATGAAATTGATCCATTGAAATCATCAGTATTCACATAGAGTTGCAAGAGTTTCGAGCAGTGATGGCATACCTCATCATCCAAAGTGTCTTTTTTCACCCTGCGACATGGTTGCTTTTTTCAAGGTAGTAGCATTACTTGATTCCTCTAAATCTGAATTCACACAATAAGCTTTCTCTTCTTCTCTTGCTGATTTTTGTTTTTCTAGTTTTTCTTCTCTTCAAAGTCCTTCAAAATTTCATTTTTATTTTCTAAATAATCATGTCCTCTTCCATATCTAGAAATTTTACATTTAAATCATATAATATCTTCTCAAAGATTCAAAATTTTGTTATGCAATTTATGAACTTTGAAGTTTCCATACCTTTGGTTCTTCTTCCTAAACCTATACCCTAATCTATTGGAGGGCATAGCCATTTCTACCTCAGAGCTTGAAATCATTTCATCACTAGCATCATTCGCCTATAAAGAAATGGTATTTCCTTATATATATATATATATATATATATGAAAAGCATCATTTAAAATCTTTTTTTGTCAAAACCTGTTTTTGTGCTATTAGAGAGCCAAGATGTTGATCAAGTGAATGGAAAGTTATGTCATGTGCTTCATTTATTATAGTGACATTTACATTCCATTCTTTTGAAAGTCATCTTAAGTTTTTATAGATCAAATGTTGATTTTTGTCTCCCCTCTAGAATAATGTATTGTATACTTTATTTTCATAAAATGAGTGTACATTTTAGAAATATTTCATTACAGAATAACTCATATTCATACACTAATATATTTATGTGAGCATATTTGACTTCATTAGTGCCTTCGTGTATAACAATAAATTTATCTCATATTTTTAAGTATGAAATATTTCATATAATCATCTTTAGGTAAAGCATGCTACAAAGTATTACAAGCCTTAGATATCAAAAATATTTTCATTATGCAACATATGAAATAACTTATATTCATGCATTAATCTATTTATGTGAGCATATTTAACTTCATTAGTGCCTTCATATGCAACAATAAATTTATCCCATATCTTTTTTTATAGTATTAAGCATGAAAATTCTCATTGAATCAATGATAAGTAAAGCATGGTACAAAGTATTACAAGCCTTAGCATTTAGTTTATCCAATTCTCTTTCAACTTCACTCCATTCATGAAATGATTTTTCAACTTTCATACAAGTTGTTTTATTAGTAGGTATGTGGTATTGATGTATAAGCATATGCCACATACAAGAATATTGACCGCTAAGAAAAATACTAATACGAATTCTCTACTCGTCAAATAGAACAGTATCATGTAAATTAGGTGATCCATGTGTAGATCATCCTTTAAGTAGTGCAACATTAGAGAATTCTTGTGTCAAAATGATCAATGAAAGGACTTAATCTAAGTAACAATAAGGTTAATAAGAGCACTCATAATCATAGCTTGATCTTGTTATTCTTAATACATTGAAAAATATTTTGGAATAAGAATTTGATCTTTCAAAGCATATTGCATGGGATGATATATTAATCAATAATAAAAATAACTTTGCAATCTAAAACTCAATACTAAAGTAATTTTTGAAGTTCATATCAATTCATATATGCATGAAAGAAGATCAAAATTATTTTTAGTGAATTGATAGCAAATTTCTTTTAAATCATCATGAACTATGAAAATCAAAATTGAAGAAAGGTCATAACACTATAAAGTAATCTCACCAATCCTTCTTTCATAATATGAAAATGTAGAAGTAATAGATTTCAAAGTGAGTTTGTCATGCCATGAAGATGAAGAAGAAGAAAAGAGAAAGCATGGTTGAGTGATCAAGCAAGGGATCAACATCAATTTTGAAGGTAATAAAATTTATGGCCAAGGGTGCGAGACAAGTTAAATGGCTACTTAAATGAATTTAGGATGAAGAGTGGGTATGATTTGGCTAAGGCAAGAAAGAGAGAAATTTATTAAGGCAATGATTTAACTTTCAAATTTTAATTTTATTAAATTCAATTTAATAAAATTCAGGAATAAGTGGATGGGTGTTCGACCGAGAGAGAGAGAGAGAGAAATAGAGAGAGAGAGAGAGAGAGAGAGAGAGAGAGAGAG
>NEWO01000016.1:2584637-2602496 GCA_003013225.1 Phalaenopsis aphrodite
ATATATATATATATATTAGTAGTATTTCGAGCCAAAACGAGCCTAAAACGAACGAACAAATATTTATTTGTGTTGTCATGTTCGGCTCGTTAACTTAGTGAACGAGTTCAACACGAGTTGTTCGCGAACAACAAGCCATTTTGACAGCCCTAGAAGGAGAGAGACCAAGAATAATCTTATAATTCAAGAAATAATCCATTTCACATGCTAAACTAATGGATAAAATTTATTTTGTGCTTGAAAAACTAATTAATGAAGTAATGAATGAACCCAATTTGAGTTTAGATGCAATGAATGAAGCTTAATTAAATGCAAGTGATCAAACTTTTCAAAAAACTATATTTTCATAAAAAATATTTCAAACATTAAAATAAATATGATCGATGAGAATATGTTGTAATTTTTATTTTTGTGAGCTCTTATTTGTCTTATTTTATAATTTTTAAGAGATGGTATTTGTTCATTTCCAAACTTATTTAACCTTTTTATTATATAGTTGAAATTTATAAATTTATAATTTTCTAAAAAACTTAAATAAAAATGTTAGTAATTCCACACGTTTATTATCATCAAAATCTAAGGGTGATTCATGGGACTAGGGCTCTAAAGAGCCGAGCTTGAGCGAGCTCAGACCTGGTTCGTTTTTTGTAACTCGATGATGGTGTGTCTGACTCACTGCCTAAGTTTTGAGATTCTCCTGAATACCAGAAGAATAGAGAACAAGTTAAACAAAATTGCTGCTTTGACTGAAAAGGCATGGAGGCCACCAAGCATGCTGGTGGGGTGCTCCCACATACAGAGTGTGGGAGGAGGTTGACAAGACTTAACTTCTGCATTAAATTTTGTTTCTCATTAAATATATGTGAACTGTTTCATTACACTGACAGTCTCTTGAGTTTGGACGAGAGTCATCCACCACCGAGTTACATGCACGCACTCATAAGTAGCAGTTAGACCAGACCTAGACGGACAGTACATCTAAGATAACCAAGGTAATTTACAAGATTAATTAGTATACATTATCACAAAAGCTGCTATGATTTAAACTTAAATATAAATTTATAAAGCATATTATTATATAAATAATTATATATATATTTTTTTTATTTTGAGCTAAAATGAGCAGAACACAAGCAAATAAAGAACTGTTCGCATTCGACTCGTCTATAATTCGAACTTAAAAAATTGTTCGTATTTGACCCGTTTACTTAATGAACAAGCAAAACACGAACTAATTAATGAATCGTTGACGAACAATAAACTTTTTTTGATAACCATACACGTGACTCATTAACCTAACAATTTTAACTAAATAATACACCCTCATACTCTTATCCAGGCCGAAGTCTTGCTTGCCGGCCGATGAAGCCACCAGCTGGAAATTGGCCCGGCTTTTTTTAGCCCCAGTTTTACCCTAAATTTGCCACTTTTGTCTTGCTCAGCCATCTGTCAGAAAGATACAAAACCGAGATTTTTCTTTCACTAAACGTAGTATTTGAGTGGAGGACAGCTGAGTTGATTGACAAAAAGTTTAAATTTCAAGTCAAAATCTTAAATTTGGATTATGCTCTTATTAAATATATAAATATATTTTGTACTCATAATTAAAAAAACTATATTTACAACGACAGTTTTTAAAATTAGTTATAAATCTAGTTAGAATCATTTTCTTAGATTTATTTTAAGATGAGCATATCATATTAGACATATTGACTCTTATTTATAGGAATGGAGGGTATATAATTGCATATTGTACCCCTAGTATACGTAGATATGGTGGGGGTAGTTCAGTTAATACATGAATAATAGGTGGGGAGTCTTGAGGGCTTATGATGTGATAGGGCCAAGACCTTAAAAGGTTGTTTTTTTAAGGTAGAAAAATGCTGTCGAAATTGCTAATAATTCGAACAAATTTCTTCGAAAAATAGACCTACTAGTACAAGCAAATCTTCTCGTGGTGTCTGATGAAATTGGAAATTCATCCAGTAGTTTATTGATGATAAAACACGAATTTTGGAATTCACTTTGTGCTTAATCAAAGAAAGTTTAAACTAAGCACTTGAATCACATCTGGTGACTTCTTAAGGACATAGAAGGGATAAAAAAATCCTCAAAAAAAAATTGCATTGTATGGTGAAAATAAGTGTTTCATCAAGGCAAATTCAATGCTTCTATGATTACTCAACTTTGAATTCATAAAGACATTAATATTTCTAAGAAGATATCACATGAACAAAGGGTTTCTTCAGAACTTCGAAAAACATAATTAGAATGCCACTCTATAGATCTTCAATATGGCATGCAACTACACATTTGGGGAGGACTTTGGGTGAGTAGAATTTAATGGCTTGGAGATATTTGAGCCTTTGGTCATCATTTAGACCCTAATCAAGCATTTTTTTTATATTACATTATCCAAACCTCTTCATATATGGTCTAACTAATCATTAGTAATCCTTTAATGCTGAATAAATATAGCACATAGAATAATGGAGCATCTTCATAAAACTCTTCTCATTGAAGAAATATTTTCATGCATGAAGGTCAAGCTTTTTCCTTCCACCTCATAAATAGAAGAATTCTACAAAATGAATAAAAGAGTTGTTACACTACAGAAATTTTACTTATTATCGATGGTCAAATATTGTCGGTAATAACGTAAAAATCGTAGGTATTATATTTATCGACGGTTTAGCGATGATTTAATTGACGTAGCAAAATACTTTTTTTAATAAAATTACCAACGGATTTAGTGGCAGTTTACATGAACCGAGGGATATCTGACATATCATAATCGTCGTTGGAGATCTAAAAACATGCCATGTTTAACTGCTGATTTCATAAGCGCGCATATGTCTGTAGGAGAAGTGCACTTCCATCGAAAAAGCGCGGCAGTTATGTCGGTAAATTGTCGTTGTCCTAACGATCAAATGATTCTAAGAGGTGTGGCTAGATGCAGGTTTTGAAAAGCTTTTGAAAAATTAACCTTACCCCTAGTTAACATATTAGCGTCAACACTTACATATGGTCTAAGATAGAGATGCAAATAGCTTCAAGACAGAATTTGAAAATTTGATGCGTAAAGTAGTAAAAATATAGATTTTTTATACTTTTTTATGTAGTTCCTAAGAAACAAAAATCCTAAGTGGCGCCTATTAGACTCATTGGAACCTTAGCATAATATATGTGTGCTAGTCATAGTACGGTATCTGGTATTGCCCATTGCGACTTTTTCATGGGCAATACTCACTAATGCATTGTGACTAGAAACTTGTCACTCAGCCAACAAGCAAGTCATCGAGAAAATCGAGAAATGCATATGTGAATGCAAAGTGATCCGATGCATTGTGACCATTCCGTTGGAATAGGAATGATCAAGAGATATCAAATATTCCTCATAACTATACGATGGCAAATACTAGTCATGAATATGCTAAAAGTGTAAACATGCACATGCAAGGCACAGAGCACAAGTGATGTTGTGCTTAGCAACCTTGTCCCAACAATGACCAAGAACGCAGGCAAGTAACATGCACATGAAACACATATGACATACATATGAAATAGCAAGGTAGTTTCATGGGCAACATGACTTGTGCACCAAATGAATTCAGAGTCCTTTAGAGTGTGATCCATATCAGGTGATAGCCAAGTGCCCAAATGGACATGTACCATGCACTTAGAGGATTTGGAGGCCTTTGGAGTGTGATCCATATCAAGTGGCACGATGTGATAAACCTATGGTACATACGATTGATGTCATAGGAAGTGAAGTGGCATAATTCTCATTGAGGAAAATTATGCATCATGTAGATGTGCAAGCCACAACCAAAGAAGGCATGTGAGTGTTAAAAGTAAGTGTTCAAGAAGCAGTGACTCTGGAATGCCTGAAGCATACAAGTCATAAACAGACAAGATGTTACGCAAACAAACATGTGAAGGTGCACAGAGGTAGTGCACAATGACATGTAGATGTCACGAGGTAGGCACAAAGTAATGTGCCAAAGTGAGGCATAGACACATGCTATGAGCATATGAGGGCATATTGTCATAGGCGCACAACAAAGTGCATGGTGTGAATGTGTTCATGGAATTAGTATGAAACAAGCATAGAGTAATGCAAACTTCATTTAGGTTGTTTCTGTCACCTAGGCTCAAGGGCCTGGTGCTGGGATGCTAGAACTTGTGCAGGGGCACCGGTCTCTTCTAATGAGCCCTACTTTTTTTTGTGAAAATATGTCCAATGAAGAGTTTTGGCAAGCTGTAAGCTATGAGAGATTAGATATGACCAAAATATGGTCCCATGACTTCAAAGAAAAGTATTTTTATAGGCGCTATATTAAGGATTTCAATGGCAAAGGGTGCCCCGAATTGTTATGGGAAGGTTTTAACTAGACCCTAATTATTTAGAAAACATCAGCAGGAAATTTTTTTTGGAGTCCTTGAACTAAAAAAGCTAACATATACGCATTCAAAACTCCCATAACATTTGAAAGAGTGTCCAAACCATTGTGACATCAAAAATTGTTGTCAATAATCCCTCATTCACAACAACACATGATCATTTATTCTCAAACTGACAATACTCTTAAACCCAAAGAAATTGTCAAACTTACATATTAATTCCACACTCTAAATCCAACTTGCTTCACTTAAGCTATAGATAAATATCAATGGAAATACACTATCATATGAATTCATGGTCATTCAACAACAGTGTAGTTGGGATCTTGTTCCTCCTCCCACTGTCCAATCAATATTGGGTTGCAAGGGGACCTTCAAAACTATGCACCAGTGGTTCAGTGGCAAGTCATAAAGCTAAGTTAGTTGCTTAGGAATTTACTTAAGAACATGATATTAATTATAAAAAACTATTCAACCCAGTGCCTAAAATTACAACTATTCAAACTTTTCTTATAGTAGCTCTTTATCACAAGTCTTCCATGCATTCCTCCATGATTTTCTTGATGGCATGATATGCATCAAGAAATCATAGGGCTTTTTCAGCTCACAAAACCCCAACATGTATGTCTACTTTTGCAAAGCTACCTAAGGACTCAAACATGCATGAAGACAACAATACATCACTATGTTAAGTTATCTTCAATAATAATGTTACACTCTCAACTTTTTGGACCCTCTCTTCTTCTCTACAAATTCAACATATATACCTCTTAATCCACATATATTATATCCTACTTTCTGAAAATGATGCTACATTCATTCATCATCTCATTAAAAACCTTCACACTCAATTCCACATGAAAGAGCTTAGACCCATTTAAAACTTCTCTACATTCAATTTCAAGTCAACCTAGCTTGATCCTCTAAGACAATATTTCAACTATCACTATTTCCAATAATAATTTTTTTTACAAATGCATCAATACATTGGGATCATCTTCCACTTTATTCAAGAACACATTTCTGCCACAATAGTCATGATTTGCCACATCAACATGGAAGATTAAATAGTCAACTTTCACACCAAATGCCTCTCCACCTCAAAATTCTACAAGCTACATTACAAACTTAAGTTTCACTCACATGAATCTCAAGTTTGAGGGGGCCCTCACAATGCATCAAGATCATTGGCTTCTTAGCATGAATAAACAACTTACACATGTGGCTCCGCAGACATTGTCATCTAAAACATCTAAACTGTTACTTTGCAACCACTATTTTTTTTCATATTTCCTCATCTCACATTGGTTTCAATTAATACACCTATAAATAATAATATTGTAATCATATTAGATGAACTTTGAAGATACCTATATTATACTACCTCTACTTTGCTCTTTGCCTTACTACAAGTCTTTAGGAAAATAATAATACTTCAAAATTCAAATTTTATGATAGTTTTCTATGAATAACATTTCTAACGTCATAAAAGTTTGCGGAGGTTTCAACACATATCATCTATAAATAACTATTCAAATCATGAATTCCCACAATACTATAGACAAATTAATAATACATAAGCCGGCTTTATAGCAAATATTATGTCGACTCATACTGATGAATAGTGCATGAGAGACATAATACCTATGATGCTCTTGAGTTAGCAAGCATGAATATATCAAAATAGACAATTTTTACTTAGCTCGATTTGACAACAAGGAGACAAGTCCTCCAAGATATATATGTACATTACTAGTTTTAAATTAAATCATCAAGTAAACATAAGCTCACTTTTAATTTTCTACAAACATCAATCTAATGTCAAAATAAGAGATAATAGGAACAAATCTTGGCCTTTTCTCAAAGATCACTTTCTATCAACAACCTTTTTCTTGAGTACAAATTTAAATGGCTAAAGAAAGTCAATTTCCACTATTAGTTCAGAAATTAGAGGCCTTAAAACATATTTAGTTGGAGAGTCCATCTACAAAGGGTACCAAACAATGAGCCTAATGAGGTTCGCATAGATTTATCAAATTAGTGAATTCTTGAATGTTAAAATGAAATATGTATGACTATAATTACATATTCATTAGAAATCAAAAGCTAGATTACCATTGGAGTACATAGCACTATAACAAAATTACAAACTAACATAAATATCTTAAAAAAACTACTGTCTAATCTCTAATTACAAAGATTTTTAATAAACATGTTTAATGATATGTATTACTATAGAGAATCTACTCAAAACTATAATGCTTGCAAAATGAATCTAATAGATTTAAGTGAAGTTTATTGATAATAAACTTCCCTACTAAGGTTAATTGCAACAGATCAAACAGTCTTAGAAACACATCATCAACCATAATTAAAGTTAATTTACCTTAAAAGATGACAAGAAAAGATATAGATGTTTGTTTAAAAAAGGAATGGCGAAGGTGCCTCACACTTGAAAAGCAAGGGTTATCAATAATAGAATTCTCATTAAAGTTAGTTACAATGGATTCAAAAGTCTTATAAGAACATTATGAAGAATAGTTAAAGCAATTTTACCTTGGAAAATGTCAGATGACAAAAGAAATTATTATTTATCCAAAAAGAATATTAAGGTTACCTTTCACTTAGAAAAACTTAATAAAGGTAAAGGGAAACTGAAGAGGAAATCAATGAAAAAACCACCAAACAAATAGGACAAATAAAGAACTCAAGTAATGTTCATATGAAAATTTCTCAAATAAGAGCACAACATTGTATTTTAACAAAAAAAAAAATCAAAGCCTTTAAGGACACTAATGCAAGTGAAACACCAAGGATTGCACCTCTAAGGAATGTTAGAGCTGAATATCAATGGCTAAAAGAAAACTTATGCTAGAATAATTTTAAAGCATTTACATGGTTACCTAAGGAGAAAAATTGGTTGACATGGCATCTAATTTAACATTAAATTAAAGGGAATGTTGAATTAGGCATGTAAAGTCCAATGTGCAGATTATTTTTTCAATTTAAGAAGCTAACACTCCTAATGCATTGTGATTTACAAAGCTAATTATATAGTGTATTTAACTCTTGATATATTCTTTATCAATTTATCATGAAAGTTGGATTGATATAGCATCCATTAGTTTTCTTCCTTGTTATTATGTGTTTTGGATAGTGTGTCATTTAAGTTTTTCAAGGTGAATATGTCAAGAGCTGAACCATTACTTTGTAAACCACTCCTTTGAATCACATCCACTCATCTCACACTGGCTTCAACTACTACACCTATGAATACCAGTATTGCATTTATCTTAGGTGAATTCTATAAATATGTATATTATACTAATTTTCCTTTCCTCTAGTTTGCTCTCGACCTTACTGTAAGCCTTCATGGTATCATATACCATTCACTCCAATGGATTCTCTCTCCTCTAAATCCTACCAATTAGAAGGACGTCCTCTACACAAATCATCAAATAGTCCCATCTTGTCCTCCATAAAATTTTTATTGTTCAAAATTAATATGTTGGCTCAAAACCTCCTCACAACAATTAATTATCACATCTAGCACTCATAATTTTACAAACTCTTCATGATCAATGTCTTTAAAACCTTCTTATGTAGGTTGTCTATCTACTTGCCTTAATTCACTTAAAGCAACAACCATCACGTATCTCATAATGCTAATCTTACCCTTGGAAACTAATCAATCAGAACCTCTCTATCAATGTCTAATTTTTAATCACTCTACCATTCATTCCATGTTCTCTCTTTGACACCAATGCATCCATATGGGATATACTAATTAAAAGACTCCAGTCTACTAACTAATCCAAAGTGATACAATTAAAGAAAAAATTACAACACATTACTTTGAGGAATAACTAACTGACACATTTTCTTATTAACATCAAAACTATTGTTGATCAATTAGTTGTAGTAGGATCAAAATAGAGCATTGAAGACATTGTTCTCTACATTCTCAATGGCCTCCCATCAAACTATCAGTCCTTCAAAACTACCATCCATACCAGACATGGGTCAATTCACCTAAATGGTCTCTATTTCTTAGTTTGTAGTGAAATTATCAGCCTTCATGCTAAAAAAACCAAACAACAATCCTTCCTTCCTATAGCTCTAGCTCAAATTGAGAAGGAAAACACTCTACTGCTTAGAAGAGTCTAGAAAATTTATTAGCTACTTCCAAGCACACCTATAGAACCAACACCAGTAACAAAACCAACAATTCTTCTGTTACATCTCAAATACAGGACAAAATTGGTGACATATATCATGCATGTTGTCATAGAGCAAGCCTATCCTACTCACCTTCCACATTTAAAACCCCACAACTCTTATAGCTGACTCAATTGCAAACATAATCAAATGCATCATTGATATCAGAGTTTCTCATATTTAATAATCATTTGCAGAATCCAACAAAATACGAAGGAAATGATCAAGTGATAACTAGAGATGGCAGCTCCCTACCCATATCTCACATTAATATGAAAGTTTACCAACGCTCTCTAGTAATATTCAACTAAATTGTTTACCACATATTCCACCTCTCTCTAATACTCTTCTGTTAGTTCATAATCTCACTACTAATAATAATTGATCTATTATATTTTAATATCATGTTTTTCAAATTTAGGATCAAACCTTAAACCAACTACTTCTTAAAGGAACAATTGGAATGGTCTAAATCCTATCTCCATCCCACATGCCATGTACTAAAAAATCTCCCCAACCAATCTATGGATTCAATGCTTGAGTCATCCACACTCCCTAATTATATTAAAAATCTCCAAGAAAAATTATTTCATCTACATTCAACATCTAATTCTTTTTATAATCCATGTAAAACTTCTAAAAGCAAAAAAATTTTCATTTCTTATTTCTACATTTGGGGCTAAATACAAATTTGCCTTAGTTCATTTAATGTATGGGTCCCGCCCATTTGAAATCTCTTAGTGGAAAAACGTATTATGTTGCTTTTATTGCTGATTACTTCAAGTATTATTGATTGTTTCCTAAGCACACTAATCCCGACTTATAGACAGTACTACGAAGAATGTGTGGTTATATTCTTTATGTCATTTATTTATATTTCTTTCTTTATAACCACGCCAAAAACTTAACTCGAAAGCAAATAAGAATGCAACTATTATATTTAAATATTAGGATACTTCACAATTATACGTATCATTATCAAGTAATATAGGGTTTTTTGATCAAACCCTGAATATCGAACCCACAGAGAGAATTGCAATCTTGTAATAAAAAACTAGATAACAAACTCTACTTCTTACTCAAACTATAGATGTTATAATAGGAATAAAAATTTGATTTTTTTTGGTAATTTTTGATAATTTATAAATAAAGTAAACAACTAACTAAATTTAACTAGATATTTGTAAGATGAAAGCAATATAAATAAATTACATTTTTCATTATCATGAATCGGTAACAAGTATAGGAATTATGTTGTGGAATTATTCTAACTGTGTTGTGCTAAATAGATGCAATATTATTTTTTACCCTTACTAGAGTTGCTATAAATAATATTGGCTAATTTAAAGTTTGAATAGTCCTAAAGATGGGCTAGGTAGGGAAGAAACTAGCTCTCACTCTAGCATTCCCTCTTTTCCCTCCACTTGTGGGCTATCATCTTGTATCAAGACCTAAAACAATAAACCAAATTAGGTGATTTAATCTGTCACTCTAAAGTCCTCTAACTCTACACCCTTCAAAGTTTATTTCTCTATTTATTTGCACTCAACTATATGAATTACATTTTCATCCATACAATCTCATGTCATTCTTACCATTACTCCTCCAACTCGCTTCACTCAATACATAAAGCAACCTCAACGGAAATAAACTATGTCATAGGAGTTCATGGCCCTTCAACAACACGGTAGTTGGGATTTTGTTCCTCCTCCCACTAGCCAACCAATATTGGGATACAAGTGGACCTACGAAACTAAGCACTAGTTTAATGGTTTAATGTTAAATTATAAGCATAATTTAGTTGTTGAGGGCTTTGCTCAGGCAAGATATTAACTGTGAAAATTTATTCAGCCCAATGCCTAAAATTACAACTATTCAAACTTCTCTTTTAGTAGCTCTTTATCACAGTTGTCCAATATTTCAGTTTGATGTCTTCAAGGCATTCTTCCATAATTTTTTTGATGGCATTATATAAATCAAGCAACCATAGGGCTTTGCAAACTCCCCAATCATGTTTGTCCACTTTTGCGAAGCTACCTATGGACTCAAGCATGCATGAAGACAATAGTACTTCACTTTGTATGGCTATCCCAAACAATAAAGTTTCACACTCAACTCTGCTGACCCTCCCTTCTTCTTTATAAAGTCAAAATATATACCTCTTAATCTACATAAAATATGACCTACTTAATGGAAATGATTCTACCGTCATTCATCATCTAATTCAAAAACTTCACACTCGATTCTACATGAAAGAGCTTGAACCCAGTTCAAATTTCTCAACGTTCAATTTCAAGTCACCCTAGATTGATCATCTAAGACAATACTTCAACTATCACTATTTCCAACAATCCAATTCTTTCACAGACGCACCAAATATATTGATATCATCTTCCACTTTATTCATGATCACATTTCTGCCAAAATAGTAAAGATTTGCCACATCAACAAGGAAGATCAAATAGTAAAAATTCAAACCAAATTCCTCTCCACCTCCTAATTCTACAAGCTACATCACAAACTTGAGTTTTACTCCCATGAATATCAAGTTTGAGGGGGTTTCACAGTGCATCAAGATCATTAGCTTCTTAGCCTGAATAAGCAACCTACACATGGGGCTTTGCAGACATTTTCCTCCATAAGATCTAAACCATTAGTTTGTAAACATTAATTTGATTCACATTCCTTCATCTCACAATGGCTCCCACTGATAAACCTATAAATACCAATGTTGTATTCATCTTAGATGAATTTCGAAGATATCTATATTATACTACCTCCACATTGCTTGCTTCCTTACTACGAGTCTTCAACAAAATAAAAATACATCAAAATTCAAATTTTATGATTAACATTTCTAACACCATAAAAATTTGCAGGGGTTTTAACACATTTGATCTATAAATAAATATTCAATCAAAGACTTGCCAATATTGCAGACAAAATAATAATGTTTAGACCAATTTTCTAACTAATATCATGTTGATTCATACTTATGAATAGTGCATGAGGCATATTACATATGATGCTCTTGAGTTCGCTAGCATGGATATATCATAATAGAAAATTTTTTTCTTAGCTAGAGTTGATGACTAGGAGACAAGTCCAATATATATATATATATATATATATATATATATATATATATATATATATATATATATATATATATATATATATATATATATATATATCCCATAGAATATTTATATATGTCATTTGAAGGGTTGTCATCGACTTGTTGGATTAATCAAGTATATTAATCTGTCCTCATGCCATTAGCGCTAAGAAGGAAATTGGAGACGCAGCTATAGAAGGAATACAACACAAGATAACCCCAAAAGATAAAGTATCACAAAACTAAGTACTTGACCACAAAACATATGAAAAACTAACCCCAATCTATCTCTCACTCAAACAAAGGCTCTACTAAAATGTGCTCTTTTCATTATGTTTCTTATTCCTCCTATCATGTCACTTCTTAACAATTCTACCATAATGTTGAACATTTCTTGACAAAATTATAATCAAGACAAAAACATATTTCACACCTAATAATGAAAAAATGAAAGAATAAAACTATTGTGGGAAACAAATTAAATTTATAAAAAAATACAAGTTTAATGAGTCAATATCCTATATATTTTGTCCCTACATGCATATTGTTTGCTTCCAAATTTGCCTTTCAATCTCATTCCCCATTTTCCCTATAACCACCTATCTGCTACAGTCATTATCTTGAACCCAGAAATAAACAAAAAAACTATTCATTTCTTTCTCCAAATAACACGAGGAATTATCATGTAAGGACTGTTAATGCATTGGGAGTCTAATGGTGTGGCGTCACGTGTCAAATGACCCCACTGTAATACACTTTTTTGAGGGTCAGTTGCACGTGACGCCCTACCATTGAACTCCTAATACGTTTGCAATCCCGACCTAATATTTCTTTCCAAATAACACATCTGTTCAGCAAGCACAAGGAGAAACTAAACCCTAAATTCATAAACACCAACAAAAACACATAACTAATTAACATTCAGACCCGTGTTACATTTCATACATAAACTGTACACAAATACAATCTGCCCATGCATGAAAACTAACAACATATATACTTCACATGGAAGGCTGAAGACCGAGTCTAAGCTCCAAATCCAATCCTCCTCCTTTCTCCTCAACTCTCTCCATCGTCATCTTTACTCCACCCATTCTTCCTCTCTTTCCACCATCATCTCCAAACAGCCATAACTCATTAGGTTTCCTCTTTAAATCAATATTATAATTCTTCATCCATACCTCAGAAGAAGTGTAAGAAACTAGAGAAGGATTATAACTATACTTTTCTTTTAGTTCTGTCTGTCTCAAGATCTTAGCTCTATCTTTGCGATGGATGTTCATGTGACCACCTAAGGCTTGTGCTGTGCAGAAGCCTCGCTTGCAGAAGATGCAGAGATATGAACGGTGGATGCCGGTGTCGTCGTCGTCGTCAGAGATGTTCTCCGGCAAGTTGGATTGCGGCTGCACTTCCATGGAGTTTGATGGGAAGATTTAAGAGAGGGAAAGTGAGGGGAGGAAATGATAGAGAGACATAGTGTTGGTTATGGATGGTTATATACATGACAACTTTCTTAAGCTTGGTTTTGGTTAAGTATTTGATAATTTTATATTAGTTGGTTATTTGTTGAAGTTTTTTTTTTAATAATTTTTTTGTGGATAATTCTTATTGAGGATGATTTCTTGGTTGTAAGTTCTCTTTATCTTTCAAATCTATTGATGATTTTTTTCTATTTATGTTAAATTTTAGTAATATATTATTCGTTGAGTGGTTCTTGGGTCCGATTGGGGCAGCTGCTGCTTATTGAATAATCTGCTGATAAGCCGATTAAAAATAATTTGTTGATAAGCTAGGTGCGGTGACCATTACAAATTTTTATTTTTTTATAAAAGTCAGACCGCAGCCAGAAAGTTGACACCGCACTTAGATAGGTGCGGTGTGAAAACGCAGTTTTTGGCGTTTTGAAAACGCATAAACTGTCAAAACGTAGTTTACCAAAACTGGTCAGGTGCGTTTTCAAAACGCCACCATACTAAATAAACTGCCCCAAACAGATCCTTAAGTTTTAAGTAATCTATTGCGTAAATCTTCTTTTTTTTTATTTAAGCTGGTTCTTTTTTATCTATAGAAATTTTTTTAATGCAACAAGCAAAAAATTTAATTTTTAAGATAAAATAGAAAGGGAAAGTTTAATGTTAAAAACAAAGAAAAAAGGAGAAAATAATGGAAAAGGGCTATATGTAATGTAAAACTGAAAGCTCCTAGTACAAAAATGTGAGAAAATGTGGCATTTGGATGGTCCAGTACTATGCGTACAAATTATATAACCTTGGTCTAATGAAATGTTGACTTCTATGATTTAACTTTTTCTTATCTCTACCATTCCATTTTGACTAAGATTTCTGGAAATAGACTATAAAACTGAAGGGAGATCATCTTGGAATCCAGCATTTTCATAGATAAAATGTAGGGATTTTTAAGCTCTAAAAATATTAAATATTAAAGAGCTATTTTGATGGCCCAAAAAGTTAATAATATAGATATGTTGTGCTCTAGATGGGCATGAAGAAGGGAGGGAAGAACAAAATTTTAACACATATAGTTGACTCAATTGAGATTGGCACGTTGGATGCCTCGTTACTAAGAAGAGAGAGTTAATTAGATATCATTACAGGAAACATGCATTTTAGTGTCACGTCGGATTTTATTTCGACACAAAATTAGCATCGACTTTACATTTATTTTTTTGTTGAGTGTTGTTCGCTATTGAAAAAATTGAAAGTGTGAGGATAGAAAATGACGCTGACCTCGCCAGGCCAAAACAAGTCCTTGCCAGAGGCAAAAATATTTCAATCGGCTACATCATGTTAATCGGTCGACTAAGTTCTCTCATTCGGCCACCTCACGTCAATTGACAGGCTAAATCTCTCTTACTACCACCTCACATCAGTTGGGAGACTAGTTCTCTCAACTAGCTCACAAATCTTGATGTTATTAAATGGTCAGAGTTAAAGAGACTAAAATGTCATTTGTTTTTTTTTTCTTTAAGGCAGGGTTGAATATGTAATTTTTATATACTTTTTACCCCTTCCTATCTTCTATAAATAATAAGGTTTCATAATGTAAAGAGGACCCCCCTTTTTTCCTGGGGGAGGCTCCTCCCACTTGTAACTCAAGTGTTCAATAGAATAAAATGAGCCGAAGAGCCCCGAGAACACCACATTTCCACCTGGTTGGGGAAGTCTTCCTCTTCTCCTTTCTTTCTCTCCCTCTCAATCTCTTTCCCTCGGTCCAACGTTCAATCCCTTGGACATACACACCAGATAGATTGAATTCAACAATCTAAAAGGTGCGGTAAGCGTGGAACATGTTGTGAACGAGAAGATGAGCTAACACCATGATAAAACACATCAGAGACACATTCCTAGCAAAGAACACATGAGGGGAACTTGCACAAAGCAGGGCCATTTCCTTTACTCCTTATCACTGGTGACCTCTTAAAAACTTCAACTCTTTCTCAGTATTTCCTCACAGATCTAAAGAAATAAAGACAACCCACACTTTCAACCCTAATGCCTCTCAAGTTGTTAGCTCTCTCTCCACTTCCACCTCCAACCAAGACCTTCACTTCCTCTCTCCAATGCTCTCTCTCTCTCTCTCTCTCTTTAATTTCTTCATTCACTCCACTCCACTATTCTTCTCTAACTGCAAACTTCATATCCACATCTCTCTTATGTCGCAAGTAGTGTCATGGAAACTAGTCTATGACATGAGCCAATTTTCTTTTACACTTTTCCAAATCTAAGTTTGTAACTGACAAACATAAACCTCTTTGAAGCAACTAAAATATAGATAAAGTTACACGGGTATGAATTTTTTCCTGGATCTGAAACAATCACAATAATATATCGAATTCATTTTAAAGTTATGAATACTTTATGTCTTAATATTAAAAATAACATGAAGCCAACAGATAGATCTACAATTGTTGAAACAAATTTGTTAGCTTCAAATATATCTACAAATATGACTATAAAATGGGATGAAGTAAGATTCTCTGAATCATGGCAGTTGCAAACTGCTATAAATTCTCATCATGTAATAAATCAGGATGTATAACAAGTTAGTTAAGATGCTAACGGAGATGTTGTCATAAGATTCAATCCGAGAAGATCCATTACTCTTCCACGGATATCTTATCCCTCCTCTAATATATCTCAAAATAATTTGGATGAATTATCAACAATAAATCATAGGATATATATAATAAATCTATCAAATAATAATTTATTACACCCAAATAGGGTAGAAAACCTATCTCTGCAATCAGAAGTCAGTTTTAATTTTAATAATGACTGATTTAAAATAATTCACCAAAAAACAAATTAGACAAACTTTATTCAATGATTATCTAGAACTAAAATATGAATCATTTAGAAATCAGTATCGTAGTTATACCACAAAAGATGATAGAAAAAGAATATCTGAAATTTATTTTGAAGAAATTGAAAACAGATTTTATGAAGGAAATTAATTTCTTTCATTCTTAACCTAGTTTAGTAATCATATAACCAAAAAATTGGAAGATGAATTAGACATGCAAACTAAGAAATGGAAAATTAATTCTAGAGAAATAGTAGAATCAGTTTATCCTCTGATTGTTCCCACAATTTTGGATTTAGATAATAGAAATCCAAATTTTGAGTTAAATGCTTTGAAAAAACTCTAGAAACTAATGACACCAAAGATTTTATTTGTGTAATCAAATAATTAAATTTTACAAATACAAATATATCTTTAATATCAAATCACTTGATGAAATTATAAAATAAAATTGATCAACTCTTTTTCTCTTTAAAAAATCAAAAAGAAGAAAAAACAAGTTCGATAATCATATCTTCAGCTCCTGCTTTACAACCACCTCCTAGTCTTAATTTCCACCTAGGACCATCGATTGAGGATTTTAAAGAATTTATTAAAAATATAAAAAGTACTAAAATAACAACCTTAAATAAAGATGATCAATTAAATGATCAATCAAAAAATTATGATAATTATAAAATAAAAATAAAAAAATATTGAAGAACAATTCCAAGATAATAATTCAGAACTAGAATTATTTAAAATACATAAAATAAAAGGAAATAAGGCATCATCTTCATATCAAACAAGACAAACAGGTTGATATTACTATTCTCGACCTACCCCTGTAGATGTTTTATATGAAGAAGATAATAATAAACATCAAAATGATTATAATCCATATAATATTTATGAATGAGATATTGATGGTATGACTAGTCTTCAAAGACAAATAGTATTACAAAGAATGATGATTTATGCCCCTGTTGTACAGAGTCATAATAATCGAGCCCATCAAATTGTAACATAGTTGACATGTGGGTTTACTGGCCTTCTCAAAGGCTGGTGGGATAATTATTTAACTCAAGAACAAAAAGAAGAATTTCTAAGTTCTACAACGATAGGAAACTCTAATCAAGAAAATATTGATGTTGTTTATAAATTAATTATCAATATTTTACAGCATTTTACTGGTATAGTATCCGATAATAGAGAGCAAATTCGTTCTCTTTTACAAAAATTAAGATGTCCTACTTTAACACATTTTCATTGGTATAAAGATATCTTTTTAATTAGAGTAATGTCTCTACCAGATGTGAATAGTATGTACTGGAAGCAAAAATTTATTGAAGATTTACCTAATTTTTTTTATTATAAAGTAAAAAGACAATTACAAGATACTAATATTAAACATATTCCATATGAAAATCTGACATATAACAATTGATAAATACTATTGTACAAGAAGACTTAGTCTTATGTACAGATCTCAAATTGAGATATCAAATTAAAAAAGAACGATTAATAGAAAGAAAACAATTAGGCGCTTTCTGTGAACAATTTGCTTTTGATATTTCTAAATTTCCAAAAAAAATAGAAATCTTTTCGCAAAAAGAGAAATATCATAAGCACTCTGAAAAATATTATTCAGAGAAAATACAAAAGATTTCTCATAAGAAAAATAAGAATGGAGAAATCAGAGAAATAAAATGCTACAAATGTGGCAAAGCTGGCTATTATGCAAATAAATGCATAGTAAAAAAGAAAATAAATGAGCTTAATATTGATGAAAATATTAAACAATCTATTTTTAAAAT
>NEWO01000016.1:2613565-2627093 GCA_003013225.1 Phalaenopsis aphrodite
ATATATATATATATATATATATATATATATATATATATATATATATATATATATATATAAGAGAGAGAGAGAGAGAGAGAGAGACAAAAGAAAAGTGTATGCATATAGACAAACGCGTAGAGACAAGGAGAAAAAACTTCGCTCACGAGTTGCCATGAAAGTATGGCATTTGCACTAAACTAATCAATTTAAACTTTCTTCATATTAATTAATTCCCTACTATTCAAATTTTTATCGGCTCTCCTCGACCTCGACATTGATGGGCCTTTTTGAAGCTACTTAAACTCATCCCTTTAAATCAAAGCAACCATTCTTTTATGGTTGGACGTTTGGCTTAAACTCATTAATCAAACATTTTTATATCATGCAGCTTCTACGTTAATTGAGTACAGTGCGAGTCTGAAAGCAAAGTATGATGGTTCATGCAAAAAAACAAATTTTAATCTGCAAAGTCAATGTTTATATAAATCATTTTTAAGACAAATTGAATATATTCTGGCCTGCCATGAAATTTTATTTGAAGATTGCTATCATTATTAAAATATACATATCCATTATTAACCCAAAGTGGAAACAGACCTTGTAATTAATGGGCTTGGGTCACTGTTAAAATGTTATTATGACATAGTAATAGATATATAATTTCATATAAAAATGATATTTAATGAGCAAAGTCAGCATTTATTTAAATATGTTGAGTGCGTAAGTGTTTGGGAAACACGCTCGAGGAATGGAACGGTTTACTGGGAAGTGATTAGAGAGATGGAGAATACAGTAGAGAACGGTAAAAGTGAGTGTAACACTTATTGATGATATGAACCCTTTATTTATAGGCATAGATCTCGGTATTATAAAAATGCATATTGGTCTCATCATTATTAACTTTTGAGAATGATTTTTTGGTAATTACAGAGCTATTAGCATATAATAGAACTGGAGGACCCCTTCGATCGATAATAGTTGGTCGACCGTTAGGGAGTCTTGACTTGATCGATATATAATCCAAAAGAGAGCCTTATATCAATCGTCCTAAGGGCTAATACATGCCTTGCAGAAAATCTTCTTACACGTTCCGTCGATTCCTCGAACAAGACACATCCCTTGCCAGCATTCAGCTCAAGATAATCGTCAACGGCTATGCCCGATCGTCAGTATCATTCTCCTTAATAGTTTGTTTTTCTTGAGATTTGTGTTGACATATGTATATATTTAGTTCTCCAATTCTCTTGCTCCTCGGAAGCTGCATAGTACAGGAGGGTAGAAGAATATTTTTAACATGTATGAAATAATTAAATGACATTATTGCACAATAAAGGACTTCTCTGGATTTATGTGTACGTACCATTGTAAATAGGCCTTGAGGTAAGGCGGGTTTGGCTATTTCCCTTCTTCTCGTTTCTTTAGTCTTTTGTCTCTTCTTTTTCATGGATGCTACAATGTCTGGTGAGGGAGCACCATCAGCCGACGAGAGCACCCTCCTCAAAGCAATGAGTGATATGCAGGCGAAGGCTCACAACCTTAACGCAAAGAGGAAACCAGCAGACAAGGGTTCTATGGGAGAGTTGAGCAAGAAGAAAATTGTGCAGGGGTCACGAGAGAGGGGAAATAAAGATCAAACTTGATCATCACATTTTTTTGTAGGTCCATCACACAGGGAAGCTGCAGAGGAGTTTAGAAGACATACCATCGATCATCTTTCGGGACACCCATTGGAGGTGGACACTCCTACCTAAAGTGGAGGAATGTCCCCAAGGGTCGGGAAGGAGCCGGCCGAAGTTGGGACTCAACCTCAGTTGCAAAAGGGTGGCTTTTCCTTTGTGGGTGGATGATTAGAAGAGATCGGTGATGAGTTTGTCTCTTACGCCACTTATGAATGATGTCGAGTTTTGGGTATGTAGTTTGAATCATATTTTTGTTTTCCTTTCGCAGTTGCAGGAGCTCTAACGATTGATTCTATTTCCTCAGACATTGACGTCGACCCTAAGGGTGATGTGGCCTCTTTGGATTAGGCTAAGAAGATGGGAGTGAATACTGAGGAGCAGCTTACTTTGTAACAAGGGACCATGGAGCAGGAAACCGTGGATTCGAACACTGTGGCCCAAAGGGTAGGGGAAAATCCTCTCTCAGGCGGAGGCAGGAGAGTGGCGACCAAGTTCCTCCCTACGCAGCAGCAGAGGAGGCAGCACTTGGAGTCGTCGGGTGTATGTCGACTTGCTAAAATGGAGGAGTGCTTTCTTCATCTCATAGTACAACCTCTGTGGGATAACAATGATGAAGTTGTTGAGGTATTGGAGCGAGTTGATCAAGTAGAGAAAGAAGTTGTTGCACTTCATGAGGAACTTGTTAGTTTTCAAGGGAGATGATAGCTGGTCATAGAGAGATGAATCTGTTGTATCATGATCTGTCGATCATTAGAGAGACTTTTGTTGCCCAGCTGAGTGATGGTCAGAATGACTTCTTTAAGCTGGGGTACAAGTTTTTGTACGAGCGACTGTGTCAACGGGGGTTTGTCCTGGATGAAGCCGCAAACGACTGCCTACTTAGGTTTTTCCTCTTTTAGTTGCATCCAAGGGTGTGGTGTGATGCTTTCTTATTTTGAAAATAAATAAATAAATAAAATGTAAATTTTCTATTTTCAATAATGATTGCTTCTTCTCGAGTCCTGTGTGCTTCTTGTCACACCAGTCTTGTCGATGGTGTTTCGCTTTTCCATGTTATATCGCGCGCACGCGAAATAGAGGTTTGTAGACTTTATTTCTTCGTGACTCCTTATTCACCATTATTATTATTATTATTATTATTATTATTATTATTATTATTATTATTATTATTATTATTATTCCCCCTCTTTTGTGTGTTGTTACGGATCATATGGCATGGAAATACTCTAAAAAATTGTTTGGGTTGATTCCAACATCAGAATTCTCGATTTTCTCTGTAGAAAAAGTGAGGGAGATTCAAAGCCTTTATGTTTTTGATCCTATTATTCAGCTTTAGCCGGTTGCTAGCCATGAGCGAGCGACGTGTCATTTCTTTTCAAATTTAATTTTCTATAAAGATCAATTTAAAATGGGTATTTGTCTACCGCTTGTATTTTCAAACTGTACAGGGTTATTGTTACCCAAGTTCTTCCCAACTATGTGGTTTGCATCTTGACTTTTGTCCTCTTTTGTTGAAGGGTGAAGATCCCTTGGTTGCTCAAATTGTACAACGATTTCTTCTCCTTCCAAATAGGCTGGGACGACTATGTTAAGTTTGTCATCAGTTCCAAGATCCATTTGGTGGGTCTTGAGAATAACATAAAATATTAGAAAGCAAAATTCTTGGTGGGCACTTGTGCTAATGGTTGGGGGATCGGCACCGTTCCGGTGGAAAGTGAGGTGAATAAAGTGGAGACACTTTTGAGTAATCTCAGAGATTATAAGGCATTGATCAAGGATTAGCGTCCCTCTTTATTTTAATACCTCAATCCAGACGTGATAGAGTGGTTTGTTTGAATAGACGATGGTGAGACCATGACTAAAGGGTTATTGGCGCCATTTGACACTCGGGAAGTGGCCAAAGAGAAGGCCACCAAGAAAAGGGCGGCTTCAAAAAAAAATTTAAGGAAAGCTGATCCTTCCTCATTTGGGATAGGCGAGGATTGGTCTGTCCCCATTTGATCGATTGAAGAAGGTACTGATGGTAAATAGATTTTCCTCGTTTTAGTTGTATGTGCATAAGAGTATGTGTTAATATTATTTTGTTTTATTTGAGGGGAGCAACGAGGATGTCCTCGAGACTCGTGGTGTATCAGATTTTAGGATATTTGTTACGACTCCGACTCCGAGTGAGACTTCGTTTATGGGCTTACACAATTGAGTGGAGACAAGTCGCTCTTATCGTCCAATCTCAGTAGGGACCGATTCAGGAGGAGAACCAGAAGATACTGAGAGGGTAGAAGGTGACGTGCCTTGAAGGCAAGGAAAGGCTTTTGTTTCAGAAGTTGAGCTGCCTCCTCTTCCGAGAGGAGGTCCATCCATATGGTCATTTTCTCATGAATGAGAGGCTATTGTTCAGACAAGCAGTCATTACACTCTTCTTGATAGGAATACCAAGCGGAGCCCTTTTAACCCTATGAATGTGAACTATCAGTTGACCTTGATGGAGGTGTTCCGATCTTTCGCCTTTGCAAAGCACCCAAGCATGATGGACATGAGAGATATGTATCAAGCAATCAATCACTATCTTGTTTTTGTATTGGAGGCCTCACATTTTCTAAAGGCACTTTTATATATAGAAAAAGGTAAAAATTGAGAGGGATGCCTCGTGAAAAGAAAAATTGAGGCGAAGGACCACCATGGCTGAGAAAAGGTTGAAGCTGTCTTTGGAGAATAAGGAGTTAAAGGCTCGGGAACATGAGACCCTTCTTAAGGAGCATGTAGAGATGAAAAAGAAGTTCTCCTCTATGATTACTCAGAAAGAGCATGCTGAGGGCATTTTTCATCAAATTGAGGTTGGTACATCTCTTGCTGTAAAGATATTTGCAAAACATAGACTGGTTGATCCCAAGTGGTGGGACATGAAGGAGTTTGGTACATTGTTATCTGATTTAGATGGTGTAGGACAGGAGTCATCAAATGGGAAGTTGGATGCGTTAAGAGAGCTAAAGAAACTGGGGAAGAGGGTGATGGGGAATCTTCTAATTATGGAGCTGACTGACGATCGCTTTTTTAGTTTTCTTTTGTTTTGATGTTTACACATTCTCGTATGAAAATTTTGTAACTCAATTTTTGTAAACATACTTTAGAATGCAATGTATTAGTGCTTCAAGTTTTTTTTCTTGCACTCCACAACTATTCTACTTTATGGGTAATTTCTTTCTTGTCTTGATTGGTTGGCAAGTGTGTAGATATGCATCCATGTAAATTATGCTTAAGACAATTGTTAGTACACACTTTGTGAAGCTTATCATTGTTGGGTGTTGATAGGTCCATAGGCCTTTCATGGTAGTTAGACACCCCCGCGGAGCTTGTCACTATCGGGTGTTAACTTTGTAAATTTTGCATAAGAAGATCATTTGTACACCCCTCATGGAGTTTGTCACTATCGGATGACAATACATCCCATAGGCCTCTTGCGATAATTGGACATCTCTCATGGAGCTTGTCACTGTTGGGCGTTAACTTTGTAAATTGATTGCAGGGCTATCATTTGCATACTCCTTGTGGCGCTTGTGACTGTCGGGTGCCCTTACGTTCCATAAGCATCTCAGAATCATTGGACACCCCTCACGGAGCTTGTTCCTGCCACGTGTTAACTTTGTAAATTTGAAGCAGGATGATCATTCACACACCCCTTGAGGAGCTTATTATTGTTGGGTGCCAATACGTCCCATAAGTCTCTCATGGTCATTAGACCCCTCGTGGAGATTGTCACTCTTGGATCTTAACCTTGCAAATTGGGTGCAAGACAATCATTTGTGCACCCCTTGTGGAGCTTGTAGTTGTCGGATGTCTATATGTCCAATTGGCCTTTCGCGATCATTAGACACCCCTCATGAAGCTTGTCATTGCAGGATGTTAACGCTTAAAATAGGGCATGGGATGATCGTTCGTGTGCCCCTCGCAGATCTTGTCATTGTCGTGTGTTGATACGTCTCATAGGCCACTTGACTATCTTTGCATGGATTGATAAGTTTTAACCACTCATGAAGCCTATTTTTTGAGCTTAACTGCATCAGTTTCCCAAGTGTACATGTGTCAGTTCCTTGAGTATAACTACATTAGTTCCCCAAGCATAATTGCGTCAATTTTTTGAGTGTAATTGTGTCAGTTTCCCAAGCATAAAAACTATTTTAGAAAGTACTATTAGCAATATTGAATATGTGAAATCTCAAACTTTTAGATGTTATGAAAGTAAAAAGCCCCTTTATTATATTGAGTTTTTGAATGATAAGAAGGGTTATACAAAACAATCATGACACAATTCCCACTATAAGTAGGGATAGCTTTAAGGGAAAAATTTCCTTAGATCATCGCCATTTTCAAGTTTGAAAGATGGCATTTCCTGTGAATGTCTTTAGTTCGTATGCTCCAGATATAGCTCCCTGGTATATGATGTAGGGGTCATTCCAGGTTTGATCCAGCTTCCGATAGCCTGCCCCTTGGTGGCGAGGTTGGCCTTCATCAGCACTAGGTCCCCTGGGGTAAACTTCTCTTAGTGTACATGTTTGTTAAATATTTGGATGTCCTCCACTTAACCTCTTCTTGTGGTAGGGTTGTGTTGGCTCAATTCTCTTAAGCCAAATCATGGGCGAGCTTGACTCCATCATTTGCCATAATCCACTCTCATAAATCCTCCTCGTCAAAAGCTGAGACAGAGAGTACCCTCTGGCTGTAATCATTGTATTTTTCTAGAAAAATGGCTTCCATTCTATGGGACATCATAAAGGGGTATGTCCGGTGGACATGGATGAAGTTGTTTGGATTCCCTACAGTACTGAAGGGATCATGTATACCCATTCACTCTTAATACTGAAGGGATCAGGTCTACCCATTCACACTTTGCTCCCTCTACCTTATTCTTTAGAAAATTTTAGATGATTTTTTTTTTGCAGTCTCTGCCTGTTTGTTATTTTGAGGGTGATGTAATGAAGCAAATTTGAGGTTGATCCCTTGACTCTTACAAAAATCTTGAACTCATTTTTCGACGAATTGGGTCACATTATCTATAACTATGATGAGAGGTAATCCGTGACGGCAAATCAAGTCAGCCCATATGGAGTTATGGACTACATCTGCCATTTTATATGCCAGAGGCTTTACTTCTACCTACTTGGAGAAATAATCGATTGACACCAGTAAAATCTTCTGCGGTCTTCTCGACGGGGGAAAGGTCCTAGGATGTCTAGTCCCCACTTAGCGAACGACTAAGGACTAATGATTGGGTAAAGTTTTTGGGTCAGTTGATGGTGTAATGGTCCGTATTTCTAACACTGCATACATCTTTTGGAATACACTTCAGTTTCTTTGAACAAGTTATACCAAAACTAACCTTGTCACTAAATTTGTTGAGATAGCGTCTTTCCCCGGAAATGACTCCTACACTTCCCGTCATGAACTTCTCTTAGTATGCCTTCAACCTCATCTTCCCTAATACACTTTAGGTATAAGGACATGGTTGACTTTCTGAAGAGTTTTCCTTTAACTAGTAGATATTGGACAACCTTATGTTTTAATCTCCTATGATCAATGACTTTTCATCGATTTTCCCCGTGCTTAGGTACTGGATGTATGAGCTCATCCAGCTTTTCTCTTCTCTTAATGTTTCTCCATTGCTAGAGGTTCTTCAATTGACGTAGTCTTCTAAGTATTCCTTCTTTTAGATGAAGGCTCTGGAATAGGAGGTCAAAGACCTGAATTTCCTCTTTCTAACATGTTCGATTTTGAAGTTGACAAACTGATCGATCTCTGTATGCACCTTCTATAAGTACTTTGCCATAGTCTCGTCCCTGTTTCAAACTCCTCATTGATCTGGATCATTACGAGTTGTGAGTCGACCTTTACCATTTTGTGGAAAACTCCCATCTCTGAGGCTAGGCGAAGTCCCACAATCAAAGCTTCATATTCCGCTTGTTTATTGTTAATGGAAAATTTACCTCGATTTAGTGGCAGACATTTTCAGTTACGGAGCAACATAAAAAAACTACAAGTCAAGCACTTGATTGGTCGGATGCCCCATCGAGGAATATAGTCCAGGTCAATCTGTTGATTGTCAGATCCTCTTTTGCCCCTCTTGGTTTGAAGAATGCAAGGAAATCTGTAGCAGCTTGTGTCTTTATCACAGTCTGATACAGGAGATGTCAGACTCGTTGAGTTCCATGGACCATTTGAGTAGTTGATCGGAATGCTTTGGCCTAATGAGAACATATTTTAATAGGTGATTTGTGATAACTTGTATGGTGCGTATCAAAAATATGGTTGGAGCCTCCATGATGAAATGACCAAGGTGAATTTCAGTTTCTCCATGATTGGATACCAGAGTTTGGTGCCTTTGAAGACCCAACTGGTGTAGTACATTGAGTGCTACTTTCTGAATTCTTCTCTGACCAAGACCGAACTGAAGGCTTCGGGGCCAACCCCGAGGTAAGGATAAAGTTTTTGCTTTGGTTTTAGGCTTTATAAAAGGGGAGGAGAGGCGAGGAGCTGCTTGAGGTTCCTGAAGTCCTCCTCACATTCTGATGTCTAGTTGAAGCATTTGACTCTCCCGAGTACTTTGAAGAATGGGGTGCACTTATCACCCGACTTGGAAATGAACCTACTCAAACTTGCAATCCGATCGATTAATTTCTATATTTCCTTGGTGTTTTTAGGGGAGGACATATTGAGGAGTGCTTGAATTTTTTTTGGGTTAGCCTTTATACCTTTAGGGCTTAGCAAATATCCCAGAGATTTATCTATCGCGGCCACAAAGGTTCACTTCAGTAGATTTAGTTTATGTTAAATTTATTACGTGTTAGAAATGTTTATTTTTTATCATTAATGTGTTGTTCGGTCAATCGGCTCTTAACTAGTACATCATCAACATAAATCTCAATGTTTCGTCCTTTTATATTAGCAAAATTTACATCCATGAGGCGTTAATAAGTCACCTATGACATATTTAAGTCCAAAGGACATAACATTGTAACAAAAAACTCCCTCAAAAGTAATAAAACATTTTTTCCATGTCAGTTGGGTGCATATTGATCTAATGGTACCTGGAGAATGCATTGATAAAACTTAGGACTGAGTGGTCGACCACCAAATCCACCAGAGCATTAATCCTTAGTAGAGGTTAAGATTCCTTTGGGCAAGCAGAGTTTAGGTTGGTGAAATCTACACACATCCTTCATTTTTCATTGGCTTTCTGCACCATCACTATATTGGAGACCCAAATGGGGGTATTGTACTTCTTGAATGTACCCAGCCTCCTTCAGCTTTCATACGTCCTCTCAGATGAGTCACGATAATGTTATGGCCGAGGTTCTAATCTTTTGCTTCATAGATCAAGCCGATAGATTGGCGCTCACTTTGTGGCACGCAGAATCTCAGTGGTCATCCACATGAAAAAATCTAGATTTTCATGGAGGGTTTGGATCAACAACTCTCTGTAACCTACATCAAAAGTTTCACTTATCAGGAAATATATACCTGGTTCTCCTTTGATTTGAACTTCATGAGTTGTCTCATTGGTCTCAAGGCCACATTCTCTTGTGTTCTAGATGTCTATGGGGTCGTGTTCCATGTTGCTTATGGCTCACAAGTAGCAAACCCAGGATTGTTCCAAGTTACCCCTAACAGTCATAAATTCTTCATCTCTAGGAAAGTTGACAAAAACATGGTAAACAAAGATCACTGTCCTGAAATCATTCAGTAGCAGTCAATTGAATTTAATTTTATATGTTGGGGGTGAATCTATCACGATGAAATGTTCATGAGCATAATTTTTTTCTCATTTTCTCCTCAACTTACTCAGAGCTTGACCACTCCTAGTCCTTCCTTCCTTTTGCTCGAGAATCCATACAAGAGGCCGGTCGGCACAACCATTTGATCGACAGTGAGACTCAATTTTTTGAATACTTGCTTAAATAGTACATTCAAAAAACTCTTTATATCAATGAGAATGCTTCCTACATGATAACTTTTTATTTATCCCCATTTTTGCAATGACGTTGTTATATGAGTTTCCCTTTGGGGGGATACCCTCATCAGTAAAGTAAATAGGTTGATAGCCTTTGGGTTCCCATTAGTGTTGCCTTTCTGAAGAACTCCTTATCCTAAATGTTGTCCACTACTTTTATCATGGGTAACCTCAGTGGTTTTCTGAGGGACTCCGAGATTTCCAAGGGATTCATGGTACAGAGACGATCGGGAGTATAGGGCCTTTGTTTTTCTTCTGTAATCCTCATGACGGTGGGTGTTGTTGTTACTGGAAGGACCTTTACAGTGGGGGCATATGATCGATCTTGCACTTTGTCTGGGAGGCCTTCGGCTATCTTGCGATGACCTCTTCTGGTGCCTTTATTCAGTAGGTTCTACAACATTCTCATAGATGGTGGTGTACTAGTTGGCCTTTCCTAGTAGTTCGGCTAAGCTCTATAGCTCTGCTAGCTTGAGGTTGAAACAAAATATCTTTAACCCCACTGCTTATATTAGTGTGGCCAATTCCATATTGGGCTTCGAGTCCTTGAAGCCCAGAGTTTTGCTTTGGAAGCATTTTATAAACAACTACAAGCTCTTGTTGGCTCCCTACTTCAGTTGCACAGGGACTTTTTAGGTCTATGACACTGGTAAATTGCGATAGGAAGGTCTTATGAACTCCATAAAACAGGTGATTACCTCCACGGACAATCCATTCAACCATCTTAATGCAATTGAGCTCAACATCGTGAAGAAGAGCTTATACTTGAGGACATAAAAAATTTTCAGTAAGCATATGGATGATTTAAAGGATACGAGATGCCATTGGGATCCGAATGTTTTTTATAAGACTCTAAGACTGACAACTTGAACTTCCCTGAAGGTTCAACCCTAGAAACCTATAGGGAGAAGGTGTTTTCTAGCTGCCTTTGTACCTCAGCTTGCACTGGTTGGTTTCTATCCTCCAGGGCGAATTCGGTGTTGTCTTGGTGTAAACCATAGTTGGGCTTTTCCTGAAGGTGGATCACCCACCTTCCATTGTTGGTTGGTGATTCCCCATAAGGGGGGTTGAGTGTTCCTTGTCCTGCTGGCTCTTTTCCTAGAACTGGGGTCGATGCTAGGGTTGCAACCGCTCTAAGCAATTCTACAAACTGTCCTAATTTCTGGTTGATGATCTGAGTTCTCAAAATCTTGTAGGCATTGTTACACAAATTCTTCCATAAACTCTTGGTTGCATAATGCTTCTCCGACATTCGTCTAACTGGACTGTCTCTATTGTAGTTGTTGTTAAGCTCCTCTTATTGTTAACGACATGCTTCCACGCTCACCGCATTTTAAAGGATGTTGAATCCAAAAGTACCCAAGGAATAGAACATTCCGCTAGGAAGTGATTAAAGAGAGCGAGCACAGTAGAGAACAGTAACAGAAAGTGTAGCACTTATTCATGATATGAACCCCTTATTTATAGACATAGATCTCAGTATTATAAAAATATATATTGTTCCTCTCATTATTGACTTTTCAGAGGGACTTTTTGGTAATTACATAGTTATTAACATAAAATAAGTATGGGGGACCGATCCAATCGATATTAGCTTGACGATTGTCAGGTAAGCCTTGACTTGATCGATATCTAATCCGAAAGAGTGCCTCTTATCGATCGTCCTGAGGGTTGATCCCGCCTTGTATAAAATCTTCCAACACATTCCATCGATCACTGGAATAAAAAGCCTCCCTTGCCAACATCCAACTCTAGATGGTTGTTAACAGCTATGCCCCGTCGTTAATGTCATCCTTCTAAACCGTTCATCTCCGTTGAGATTCGTGTTGACATATTTTTATATATACAAAATCAATATAAGACAACATGAATATATTCTGACCACTATAAAATTTTATATTGAAGAAACATGTTTTCATCAAAAAGAGAGATTTACATCTATACCACACGATTTTTATATATTTATATATCTCGTATCTAAATTTTCAGATTTATAAGGCTTTGATCTCAAAAATTTATACATGAAAATGAGCTTTGGACACAAGCAATACTTTAAATTATAATTATATTTTTTCTAATTATAATGATGATGATTAATAGATGTATTTTTCAAAAAGACGTCAACAGTAATATCTCGAATTATATAGTTTTCACTAACTCTATTTTATAAAAATTATTGCCATTCAGTTGTTGGAAAAATTATTCCATACGGACACCGCATGCAGAGATGTATGCGGTGTCCGATCCCCACCGTCGATCACCGCAAAAATGTATTTCAGTGAGCCCCACTTTCAACCTTTTTAATTTTTTTTTTTATAAATGTCAGTGCATAAAAAATACCAATTGAGCAATAAAAAAACAATTCAGTTGTTGGAAAAATTATTCCATACGGACACCGCATGCAGAGATGTATGCGGTGTCCGATCTCCACCGTCGATCACCGCAAAGATGTATTTCAGTGGGCCTCACTTTCAACCTTCTTTAAAAAATTCTATTTTTGATTGCGGTGATCGACGGTAGAGATCAGACACCGCATGCATCTCTGCATGATGTGTCCGTATGGAATAATTTCTCCAATTATCGATTAAAAATTGTTATGAATACGAATAATTATTTTCCCATACTTATACAGATAATATGAATATATGTTTTGTCGCTAGACTAAAAACATTATTTTCTCTAACAAATCTAATGAAAAAAGCCAGCAAAAATTTTTCTTACTTGCTCCTATGTGACCATAGCTTATAATTTTTATAGCAAATATATGAAGATTATTACTAAGATATATTAAATACTATTCTACTAGTCTAATCCTATAATAAGAAAATAAAATATGTTAGTATATAAATTTTCAAATGTTGGCCCCTTAATAAGCATTTGAGTTGAACCAACGTTGATCTTACTTTAATCACTCATAATCTTTGGCAAGTGTTATTAGACTAATTTATGGATGGGACAAGTGGCTTATTAATTTGTGGCTCCTATTTGTCTCTTTGACAACCATCAAGGATTTTGGGATCCTTGGAAACATTTTTTAATATCTTGAACTTAATTTTGACACTTTTAAAGCACAATTTTCTATCAATTTGTGAAGTTTTGACTTGAGAAGATAAGAAGATAATTGATATGTCACGAGAAAAGACATGATCAAATGCAGATGTGGATGTAGAACTTTTAGAGCTGAGCTTAGAACTATCAAAACTCTGACTTCAATAAATTATAATCAAACTGAATGCCAGTCCTACATACTCTTAATGCAAGCTTTTCCTAAAGTTTAAACACTTAAATATCATAAAAATATTCATAAGAAAAAAACCATAAGTGTCACTTCAGTCACCTTCAAATGTTGGCTTAGAGACCTCAGACAACGCAAGACTTCGAGTACTTAGGGTTTGGGACTGAGAATATGACGTATGAAAAGAATAAGAACATTAAATGCTAAATTCTTTTTGTAGTCTTTTTATGGTTATGAAGGAACTAGATTTATACTTTAAAATCAATATGAATATTTTTTTTTTTGATTGAATCACATACTACTCTTAATTTTAGTTTGATGTAGTGTGAGACATTAATGTAATATAATGTTTAAGCTATTTACAATTATTGATTTAAAGTAGCCAATAATTGAGTGCACAATTCTTCAAAAATATATGTAACCAACTTTTTTTTGCATTTTTCACTATATACTCATATTATGAAATTACAATTATTTAGTATATTAGAGAGAAAAACCAACACCATAATGTTTCATGCATGTTAAATGACATATATATTTTTTATTTTTTAATTGAGTTGATTTGTCTCTTTATTTAAGTAGGAAATGTGATGAAAGAAAACTTTGAAATTTGTTGAAATGTCTGCAATA
>NEWO01000016.1:2628087-2639778 GCA_003013225.1 Phalaenopsis aphrodite
TTGTTATGAATGTAAAAAACAAAATTTAGGTGTTTTGATATGTAAATATGTGTGAATTGTGTATGTTTGCAATGCCCAAGCTAAGAGAGACCAAAAATGATATTGTGAAGGATTCGAGTTATATGAATCTTGAAGAATTTTGAGGAAGAGACATATTCAAATTAAAGATCAACTGGGCTTCGGTTTTGACAAATTTATACTCAAAATGGGTGTCTCGGCTAGACGAGCATGATGACATCGAAAGTGATCTAATTGGAGTTCAAATCAATATTGATCAAACACTTAAAGACTTTAGTGCATCAATTGGAATACCAAACGATCTTAAAATTTGACATGTTTTAAGTTAAATCAAGCGTCACAAAGAGTGGAATCCAACGAGGTTAAAATCGCTCAATTTTTGTATCATCAAGACATGTTGAAATTTTTATTTGTGATAAAGGGAATCAATGTGAATGGTCTGATGGAGTGTTTTGGAAATTAGTCAGATTTACCAAATTGTCATTCTTAAAAAGTATAAATAAGTCTCATTCTTCACGTAGGCTTTGTTTGAATGGGTGTTTGAGCTTTGTTCCATTCTACATAAAGCACAAAAACCTAAATGACTTGTTGGGCTATTCAATTTTTTGGAATGTTTTTCCCCACTCAATTGTACTTCAACGAAATTTCTTTTCGTTTTGAATCACGAATATGATGCAATAGTGTGGAATGAGGCTTTTAAAAAACTCTTTTCAATAATAAAGTGTTGTCAGGCGTCAGGCTTTAAAGAGGGGAAGGGGGCAAACAAAAAAAATAGTGAACTGAGTACTAAAACTTAACTCTTGAAGCCATGACGACTTTCGTTGACCACCAAAGTTTGTCGCTAGCCACTTATGGTCGTCACGACAACTACCAGTAATTTACTATTGCCAACTACAACAATTTTAACAACCAACTATAGCTTTTATAGCGAACTACTACTATTGTAGCCACCAACAGTTTTTTTTTTGTAAGATCATATTCCCTAATACAAGAGAAGAATGAACCCTGTACTTTCAATTTTCTAGTGGATTTTGACTGGGAGAGGCTCCATAATTTTTTTTCTTTATAAGATTTTGTCATGTAAAAAATTCATGGTTTCTTTATATGTTTGTCTGTTGGATATTCATGTGGCACTAAGATGTTAAATTATTACTCTAATACCGTGAACCAAGCTTGATTAATTTAAATAGTTCAAGCTTAAGCTCGAGCTTACTTTTATGAGTTCGAACCGGCTCATGTTTCTTATTAAAAAAAGAAAATAGTATCAATTCAAATTAGTATCATAATAAAGTATCACATATAATGAATAATTAAGAGTTAATTAATAAGAAATTATTAGATATAAAATATAATCTTTTTTAAATATTATTAGATGAAATTATAAATTTTAATACATTTTGAGTACATTTATATTAATTATTTTTAAAATATATTTGCTCTTTAGTATAGTTTCAGAGATACTCATGAAATATGGGGTGAGCCCACATATGGCTTAGACCACTTGGCTCACTTTGCACCACTTCTTAGGTCAAATCCTGATCCTTACGCGGTGTTTGGTAGCACCCCTTTGTTAGGATTTAACCATGGATTTAACTTCAATCTAGTCAAACACAAAAAAAGTGAGAACGAAATCCAGATTTCTGGCACATCCCATTCCGTCTTCTTGACAGCTGTTCTGTCTTCTCAACACTCTTCCATCTTCAAATCTAAATTTCCAAAAGCCCACGAAGAAGCATATTTAAAGCTTGTTTGGGGTAGTTATAGTTGTTTGAAGAAACAACTGTGAAGCTGCTGAAGAATAAACTGTACTTCAAAGAGCTACAGTAGTTATTACAAAATTTTTTCTCTCGCAAAAGTCAGAGAACAAATTTCTAGCGACCACCATAGGTTGCCAAGTATGGTGAAAAAATGTAGCTTCCAACTGCAACTTTTTTAATAACGTAAATAAAATATAATTTTGTCAAACAAAAAAAAAAAACTAATGTGTGACCCCAAAACACCCTTAATGTATTTGGCTTGACATTGCTCCTAAAAACTCGACCCTCAGGAAATATTTTTAGTCCAGACACCTTACGTAGCTCTACGTGCGGGCTCCAATAATATGCAGCTATGTATGCTACATTGCAGATGTTATTTCGGTGTTATTGAAGTGGAACCGTGAAATTTATTTCAGGATTATTTTTGAATTATTTCAGAGCGATTGAAGAGAAACCTATATATTCAACTTCAATAACTCAGAAATAACCCCGAAAAAACCTTCACGGTTTTACTTCAGTAAACTTGAAATAACATCATGAAGGTTATTTCAACGTTATTTCTGAGTTATTTCTGAATTATTAAAGTGAAATATATATGATTATCTTCTATAACTCTGAAATAACTCAGAAATAACACCGAAATGGTCTTATTTAAGGGAGGATATTTTGGGGTTAATACACTGAAACCGTTATTACAAGGTTATTTCATAATTATTGTGGAGTCCCAGCTTATATTTTTAGAAGCTCGATACATCACACATGAAGATATGTTGGTGGGAGTCCGCATGATAAATTCTATTAAAGTAAATCGGATCCTGCAGCACACAAACTCTTGGCTGGCGTCGAAGAGATCGGGCCAGTCGCCGGCGTTATGGCGGAGGAAGGGAAAGTGGTCCGTTACTTTTCTCGGGATTTCGAATGGGAGGAGCTCCGAGATGAGGTCGAGCGGAACCCTAAATTTGGCTACCATCTCTTACCTTTCTCTCTTTCTCTTTCCTCCTCATCTCAAGTGGCCGCTGACGCCGAAGCCTGGAGAAGCTTCCACCGCCGCCATTCCACTGGGTTGTTTTTTAAGGTAACGCACTGCAGTACAGTCTATCTCATGTTTTGCTGCATTTATTTACATTAGGTTTTTAGGCGGTGGATCGATTGGCCTTCGTTCCTAATTCCGGCTTTCGTATGCTCCTAATAAATCTATGAAATGTTATCAAAAGATCTCATGTGTGCTTGTTTTTGGAAACATTGAAGTTAGAAAAGGAATGTGTTCATACAAGATAAACAAAAGGACTGTGGAGAGAAAGTATAATTTCAAACTCATAGCAAGGATAACAAATCCCAAACAAAGCCACAGAAGTTAGAAACCCAAAAACCAATGCCGGGAACTCGAAGGCAACTACGCAGCTAATGATTAGCCATCTATGTAGGGGAGCAGAGGAACAATTTGGCTGGATGCCAACATTGTTGTTGCTTAACCTTATGATTGAAAAATATCGAATAAACCATATCCATGAAACTAAAAATGTCTATAGACATCTAAAATCTTGAAAATAAGAACCAAAAGTTGTTCTAATTTCTCCTAAGCAATAAAAGAAAAAAACTTGCCACAAGTAGCGTAAAAAGATAACAAAATGGAACTAGAGTGATGCTCAACCATCCAAAAGTGTGCATTGAAACAGGAAAATATGACATAAAAACCAATCGCAATTAAATTTCCATCAAGCACCAAAAGGAGAAGGCTCAAATGGTCAATGGAGCAAACACCATCATGCTAAGATCAAAAGTAAGAAGAGTAGGCTTGGAACTTCACGTGAATAAATCTGCAATGTAGGTGGATGGAAGATGAAACCAACTATAGAGAAATCTAATATTTACACATTTCACAAAAATCAGTTGGCCATTTGCCATCCATATAACTTTTTTACTAGATTTTGAGTAATTTGAAATTTAATTCTGGGTGATTTTTTCTTCGGTTTACTTATAGCTGATCGATGAATATGATTATTCTGTCCAACCAAATAGTGTATATCAATATGCAATTGGCACATAAAGCTTCTTGATAATATAGTGGACATGGAAACAATAACTAAAATTAATAATCTGTCTTTAAGTATGCCTTTAGGATGAAAATTGCCCTGTAGGAATGGAATTTTTAAGGAACCATATAGAATAAGGGGAACCAAAAGAGTGAGAATGAGTTTCATTGCTTGGTGGCATTCTCATCACTAATATTTGTTTAACCAAGGTTCAAATCAGCCTTAGTACTCGCCAGAGCAAGACAAACTCAGCCAAAAATGTAGATAATGAATAGGCCTCCTAGTAGGGGAATAGAGGAATAGTGTTGCTTAATGCTAACATAATCACTTAACCACAGGAGTGCAAAATGTGGAGTGAACAACTCTGGAGTAAACCGCTCAACCTAAGTAGTACAGGAAAGTATTTAAAGAAAGCTGGAACAACATCCAAGCAATGGAAAAACTCAGTGTAACTATAGAAATTAGAAACCGCCCAAATTCTCCTAGCTCTACAAGAAAAAAAGCAAGCTGCACAAAAAGTTAACAAAATGAAACTAGAGTGAAATGACACTATGGCATAAAAACCAATCACATTTAGATTGCCACCAAGCAGCATACGGAAAAAGGTCAATGGACAAACACCACCCGGCTAAGACCAAAAGTAAGAAGAGTCTGGCTAAGACCAAAAGTAAGAAGAGGAGCCTGAAACTACACATGAATAAAACTGAAAAGGAGGAAGGAAGATGAAACTAACTATATGAAGAAATCCAAATTTAAACATTTCATAAACATTGGTGGGCGATTTTCTTTACATTTTACCTTTTTATGACTTTGGATAATTTGAAATTTAATTATAGAGGATAGATTTTTAGGTGTTGTAATAGTGGATTTGTGAATATGACCATTCTCTCCAACCAAATAACTTAAATCTGCTCATAATAGGTCGGTAAATGTCTTGATAATATAGTGGATATGAAAAGAAAAACTAAAATAAATTTTGCTTTAAGGATGCCCTTAGGAGGAAGATTGCCTATAAGTAAGAGATATTTGAGGAGCCACATAAAAAGGACGACCATAAAAGAGGTGAGAATGTGTTATATTGATTACAAAACAAAGAATACACATGCTATTAATGAAAATTCTCATAGTAAAAAAATTATCTACAACCTTGAGGCCGTTAAAATAGTTTATTAGCGTCTAAAAAAAACATGTCAAGGGAAGCCCTATGTTCTAAATAAATATGGCTCAATGAAGATTTTAAATGTTAAAATAAACTGCATTTCAAGTAAAAGAGGTATATTTTCCATTCTAGAGAAGTTGATCCATATTAGAATCAAGTAAAAAAGCTTTAAAATGCAGAAGCAAATACATTTATAGATTGATAATGGCCTTAGGAGGATCAAATTCCATTTAGAATAAGAAGCACTCATTTTAAGCATTCATTGGGTGATTAAGCATGGAGATATTATACAAATGTCCTTGTTATTGAAGAAGTTGCTGAATATGAGAGAAAAAAAACTAGTTTAATTATTGGCAAGAAACTTGGTAATCACTTTATAAAAGGCCTTGCAAAGAAAGATGTTTGTAGTCAGAATCATTGTTGATATGAAGCTGCTTGGGAGCCATTGTATTAGTCAAGTTTTTAAATCAATTCGGAAGCTTATAGGTTGGAAAGTGTCTCACTATTTGGTAAATTGAGGGCCAATAATATATCATGAGAGTATGTAATTTTTTGAAATGTAGCTATCACGACCTAGGGATTCATCCTTTTCAATGTTAAACAAACCATCTTTGAGAATTGGAACTTGGGGTAACGAGTAGATAGTGGTATGCAGTAGATTAAGTAGATTCAATTGGGTAAGGAGAACTATGTAGATGTAGCAAAGAATAAGATGAAAGCTGATTGTATAGCATACAGAAGTGGTGAATGGATTCAAGAAAAAATGTTATGAAAGAAGAAAGAATGCCCAAGTGACCATGAATCTATTTACTGAAGTTTTGGCTGCTTCTATTGGTAAGTTCTAGTACAGGGAAGCTAAATCAGCTTCACTCTTGGACAACCAAACAATTTTAGCATGTTGAGATATCTACTGCTTTTGCAACTGAAGGCATGAATCAATTTTTCTTGGATCAAATTAGCTTCGCAAGTGGAAAGAGTCCAAGGGATTGACTTTTAGTAAGCAGAATGCTCTCTATTGTTCTTTTGTATGAAAAATGATAGTCACAAGAAGTTTTGCTTTTTTTAGATCAAGCTTAATAGCCTTCAACTTTATGAACAAAGTAAAAATAGGGTCGCCACCTCAAGAATTTATGATAACATCCTAAACATTGTTGCAAAAATTCAAAAGTTTTGTAAATGAATCTATGTTTGAATGATGAAATGAAGCCATGCTCTTCTTTTTTCAGTATTCTCTTTTAAGAGGTCATTTAAAAATAGTGAAACTAGAATTTGAAAGGAGGGAGGTGATGGGGAAAAGTGGAAATGGAATAGAGGTACAAGAGTGTGCTTGATGCCATGCACTCCTTTTCACATGATGGTCAAGGGCGAACTCATTGTAAGAAAATGAAATTAGCTATGTTAGGAATGATGCATGGTAATCAATTATGTTAGTTGTTTCTATTATTTCATTGATATTTTTAAAAGCTTTAATAAATTAACCTAGTTCAAATTACATTTTGTGGTCAGCTGTCCACTTTCTGTTTGAGTTGTGATTTAAATTTTATTTCACATTATTTATTTTAGTAGTAAAATTTGCATTATAAGAATTGTATGTTTATTTTCAATAAATATTTTAGGCCTTACAATATAGTTAAAATATGAATATTTTTTAATTGTCAGGAAAGGCGTTACCTTTTAAACGAATTTCCTGAACTTGCTGCTTTTAATGATTCCATCCATGTTTTAGAAGTGGGTTGCGGTAATGGGAGCACATCTCTCCCAATATTAAGGTATTATTTTAGCATTATTCATCTTTTTTCTATCCAAAATTAACCTATGTTTCCCATGATTAACCAATATTTTACTTTGGAATTTCACCTACTTGAATTCATCAAGGACTTGATAAGGGGATAAATGAATTTAAAAATACTACTATAGTACCCACCTTATCTTTTTTTCTTTCAACGACAACCTAAAGGAACTACAATACATGTGGATTTGCATACAAGTCATGAGGATTTACAAAATGAATGTGATTTTCCTCTCTTTTTTTTGGTGTGCTTTAATCTTATGTTGGCTTAGAAGATGCTTGTTGATTGTGTGAAATTTAAAAGTTAGATAGAATAGATGCATTCTAGAGTTTTTCATGAGAGCAAATCTTTATAATTGATTACAATTCATACATATCACACACGAAAATCACGATTAAAGAGTTTTACTTTTGTTCACAAAATTATCATAATGGGTTGTTCAACATTGAAAAAGGGTACGCTAGATCCTACTTAAAAAAAATTAAGTAATATATGAATGATAGGTATTGAGTCAAGGCTAGAGAGCTTTTAAAGCTCAAGGAATAGGCAACCGCAATATAGGTAAGGCAACAGAGGTCAACAGACTCTAAAGCTTAGGGTAGATTATTTGAATATAGATGTTATCATAATTGTTCATGTCTTCATGATGGTTTTGGTATGGTGGATAAATAGTAAGGTACCAATAAGTTTTAATACAAAAAATATGTGGTCATATAACCATAATAAGAGGCCTTATGGCATGTATATGAAAACATATTCCTAATGAAACCTTAGAAATTTTTATATAAAAGATAGCTTAGACATGAAGGCTTTGTTGACATTCATTTTTGAGGTCACATGTGTCAGATACCCTTTTGAGTGGTAAGAGATCTTATTTTGTTCATACGAAGCCTACTGTAGGTCAAGGAGTTCATAAAACCTTCAGATGATGATACTGGCACGAAGTTAGGGTCTATTGACCGACCTTTTTGTAAATCAATAATTACAAGAATTTGATGATGCTACTAGAAGATTTAAATTCCAGCAACGATGCCAAAAACTTGACTGCGTCTTTATATATATATGTTTGATTTAATAAAGATGTGTAGATATAATATTCAATAATGTTAAGGTCGAATTTGTCAACGCAAGTATACGTATCGCTCAAGTAATATAAGGCTCTAATGGAGTCCTAGATATCGATCCCACATGGAGAAATAGAATACTACGGACTCAGATTTAATAAAAAGTAATACTTGAACTACAACAACGTTCAAGTTGCTTATCTGTCACTAATAGACAATTGAAATAAGTAGATAATTTTGGATAGTAACTAATTATAGAGAATAACGTTTAATTGTGATATTCAATATATAAGAAAACATCCTTCTCCTTGCCAAGAAATTATAGTGAATGGATAAAATGAATTAGTTCAATTATATTGTGCCAAATATGAGCATACCTATTCTTTATCCTTTGGTCCAGGCATAAAGAACATTGACTAATCCTATGCTTGGTTACTGATTCTGCGGCTAGGCTGGGAGGATACCGACTCTCACTTCGGAGCTTCCTCGTTCCCCTCACCTGAGGGCTAACATCTACACATCAGCACCCAAACGATATGACCAAATTGGGGATTTTAGTCTGTCACTCTAAAATCTCCAATTCTACGCCCGATAGTAATATTGCCCTATTTATTTGCACCCAACTTCTAAGGGCTTTGACCTCCCTGAAGCTTGGATGTAATCTTCACTTTAGTTGTAAAACTCAACATATTTTAACAATTCAATTGGCCAGATTGAAAGTAAATTAAGATCAAAATGAAAAGATCATTACAATTTCTTAAACATTTTCATGACTTCACCAATTCAAATTATCATTTCACAAATCTCGAGACAAGGAGAAAGACAGAGAAAATTACTCAGAACTCATGGGGAAAGCACAACACAACTTGGAATTCATAAATAAAATCAAAGTCATACAAACTATAACATGTAAATAACTTATCTCTAAATTTTTCCCCAAGAATACTCCTCGAAGTTCCTCTGAATCTCTTCCTTTTTTTACAGCACACAAAATTCCTCTTCGAAGTAGCAAAGAGAAAGAAATCTCGTACTTTCCCTCCACTCTTACAATTTCTCGAAGAATTCCTCACAATTACACGCTCTAGCAAGCTCTCTACACACTAATGGAACCTATCTAACCTCCATGACTCCAAAAGTCTCCTTCTCCTCTTTCTCTCATTTTCGGCCAAAATGTTCTCTTTAAAGATGTGGATGAGTTTTCCCAAGAATTGCTTACGCACCCCTCCAAAATCCGGCCTTATCCATTGTACATGTCACATAACCGTCGATCTCGCCGTCGGCGGCCTCGATAGCGCCGTCGGCGCTCTAGTGCAATTCTCCACATTTTGGTCATTTTTGCTCCAAATTCGATCCTTTTTGCATCTTTTTGCTCCATTGACTCTAATTCATCATTCCTGCAAGAAAACATCAAAAGTATATTTCTTTAAAGTGCAATATCATTAAAAATAGTATAAAAGAGGTATGAAAATCTCAACATATTTTCTTTTGGTCATATACCTCACTGCGGACGTGCCTGGAAGTGATCACCGTTGGTTGATGTTAATTTCGGGTATGAGATATGTTGGACATCCATTTAACGTTTAAGAGATTATATTTTAATCATGGATGGCCTCCTCAAGCTCAAGGATTCCTTAAAACCCTTCTATGTCATTTCAACTCAAAACCAGGCTTGAACTGGCGTTGCTATGCCCCAAAGTGGTGGCGTAGCCACGCCACCCAAGTCATGCTTGGGCTTGACCATGCCCAAAACTGGCGTGACCACAACACCAGACAACCAAAAATAGTTGTTTTTGGTGTTTGGACCCTTTTGATCGGGTCAACCCACATGGGGGTGGGATTTGATCATGGAAAGACTTATGGTCCCTTAAATTAAGGCATGGGCATCCATAACTAAAGTTTAAACTTTATTTTACCTAGTCCATGGCACAACAATGGAAAATAGGCCAAGGACCATGGGGGAAAAGGGAGAGCCCTTTCCTATTTTGGAAAAACCTTTTTCCTTGAACCCAAGGAGGCTGAAAGTTGGCCAAGGAGGAGGATCATTTCAGATTTTTGTAGGAAAGAGAGCTCTAAGAATGAGAGTTTTTTCTTGCAATCGCTCTTCTTTTTTCATCTTTTTTGATCTTCTTGCTTCTTTGGCTTCTTCCACATCTTCCTCATCTTCTTCTACATTTATTCCACTATTCTCTTGAGTTGAGTGTGGAAGATTTTGAAGGGGAGCTCCTTAAGAAAGGAGAGTTTCATCATCTCTTTGGAGGAGGACAACTCCATCTTTACCTTGGCAAAGAGGAGCTCAGAGCATGCCGGGAGAACGCTTCTTCAACCGTCACGAAGGTATAACTTCTTTAAAACNNNGTTTACTTTTTTCTAGCAAGCCTCCTTAGGTTCTGTGTTTGAGATATTGAGTTTTGGTTTTGTTTTAGTGAAAAACCCCTTTAGGTTAGGATCCTTCTCCTGTGTTTTCCCTACAATTTCCTTAAGATTTCCTTAAGCTTTAGTTCGTAGGGATTACGATAGTCTCGTTATTTTTTGTTGGCTTTACTCTTGATGAAGGGGTTGAAGCCACTTTTTGGACATAGAGAATGAGGGATTTCTTTGGCCTCTCATGCCCTAGCTCGCGAAGGGCATGTCCATGGGAAACCTTCACTTCATGAAGGTTTTTCTCTAATGTAAAAAACTTTTACATTTTTGCCAAACAATTAGAGGTAGGCATTTCGTACCTTTACGTAATGAACGATAGCTTGATTTGATCGACCACTTTTGGCCGGTTCGACAAATCAGTTGTCCCGGCTTGATCGTTTTATCAACCACTTTCGGTCAGCTCGACCAATTGGCCTATCCCCGACCCAATCTTTCGATCGACCATTTTCGTTTGGCAGCTCCTGGTCCTATCGGTTGACTGAAAGGTCTCATTTGATTGATGTATTTTGGCACATCATTTTGCTTGTGACTTTGGTTGGCTTCCTTATTTGGTTTGCTCAATCAGTCGCCCGATTTCATTAAGTCTGATTGGTCGTCCCCCGTTGGATGGCCCGATCGGCTGCCCGATTTCGACCGGTTTGATTGGCCACCTATTATTGGTTGATCGATTCGAGTCACTTTGCATTTCACACCTGCTTGTTTGCATTTCACACCTGCGTGTTTGCATGCGTAATTGCATGGCTTTGCATGTCCTTTCACATGACATCATGTACGCTTGTGTATTTCATGCTTGGGTTCCTCACACGAGTCAATGTCTTTAATTGCTTATGTTGACTCATTCAGACACTTTATGAGGGGACGACTCACACATCAAGTCTACCCAATTTGTAATTCTCCTTCCCGAGAATTATGGCACTTCATTTTCTATGGCACTATCTAGGTGTGTCATATGCATGTCATATTACGTCATTCAACACGGGTCACGTTTCATAGCCCCTGAACCCACCGAGTGCATGATGTATGTCCATCCGGTTGTATGACTCTCACATAGCGCGGGTCACGCTTCATAGCTCCTGAACCCATTCGGTGCACGAGTCATACTATCCGACATCCATGATACCACCTTAGTTTGTCATGTGTATGTCATTTCACATGCGCTTGTCATGCACTATGTGTGCCTATTTCATTTGCATGTGCTTGTCTTGCTGTATCTGAGGCGAGGTGTAATTCCCTCTAGGGTATCCTGATCCCCATACAACCAATCTTGATATCACTTGTATGTGTGTGTGGTCTGTCCCACACTTGCATCTGTATGTCTGACACTTTCGTCACTAGCATGTGTCACCACGTGCGTGACGAATTCTTGCTCATTTTGATGATAGTTTAGGCTATCATATGGACCTGATGTGACTGCTCACACCTTGATAGAGTAGTCATCACTAGAGATCG
>NEWO01000016.1:2641013-2671844 GCA_003013225.1 Phalaenopsis aphrodite
CCGTGACTCCGTCGCTACTTGCCGTTGCAGCCTTGTCGCCACTCCTGCCCATTGCCTTCAAGCTTTAGTTCAGCTCAGGTAGGTATAGGTAACATTTCCTCTCCCTCTTTACCTATAAAAGCTCCATTTGGGGAGGCCTTTCTGGTTGGTCGAAATTCTGGAGAGGGTGGAGGTGCTGCCAAAATTTCATCTAATCTCTTTGGTTGGATTTTTACTGCGCTGTTCGTCCTGTGTGTGTGCTTGAAGTCTTTTGGAATTTTGTAGGTAAAGCTTGAACAAGGTAGTCTCTCCCATTTTCTTTTCTCCTCTATCTCAGGTCCCCTCCAATGCTATTTTTGTTTTGAGTTCATAAAGATGTTGGCTAAAAAAAAAAGAAGAAGTGGAATATTTTTGGTTGTGCTTGAATCAGGCTTTGTTTCTTTTTTTGCATATGTTGCTCTATGCATCCTTGGACACCATCTTTGTTATATTTGGTATATCTACTTGCATATCTATCAATTTAGACATTTAAGGTTCAGGAGGAATGCTGTTGTTTACGTCTTGCGTTACTGTTTCTATCTCGTGAATATTATTGCTGGTCTGCGCATCCCTTTTTTTTTCTTTCTTTCCTCAACTCTACTTATTGACATTGTGGCTGCATATTTTTGTTGGCTAAATATGGAGCTATTCAGGCATGCTTGAGGAGCACCTGTAAGATCTTTAGGGGAGCTCTCTTGGGGAGTTAAAACTCTTATCTCCAATTTCCTTGGTCGTTGAGTGAGGCTAGATTTACATGCATACCCCCTCTATATACTGATCTCATGGCATGCTTCACATTAAATCCTTGAATAAATGATTTAAAAGGGAAGTTGCAATATATTTGAAAGGCTAAGATGGATACTGACGTAATTTAAGAATGTTTCGCTTTATATGATCGATAGAGTGCTTATTTGGTTGCAAATCCATGGAATTTCGAAATACATGTGGACTTGTAGTTCTCTTTTGTTGGATAATTTTGTTGGCTGTTTGTGGATTTTGATAACACTGTTTTGAGCCATGTTGTATGGTTCATGATGGCTTGTGTTTATATTTGGCCTGCATATATACTTAGTTTGTACTTAAAATAGCCTTCGAAGAAAATTTTCTTTTGCTTCGCATTCATAGAAGAAAAGTGGTATAGTAGCAGAGGTGACACAGATGGTTATTAAGCATGGTGATCGCATATTCCTTGCTATGGTTATTATACTTTTGGAATATTTATATGCACGCCGCCCAATTCTTAGATATTTACATTTCTAACACCCAAGAAGTAGTGTAGGACTGCAGTTCATCCCATTGTTTATATGTATATCTTTGGAAATCCTCAACATGTTTATATTCATGAAAATAAGAAGTTATACGGGCTGGTTTAGTGAAGATTTGAGATCCATGTGGACTGTTTTCGGTTTCATGGCCTTATTGTTTTTGGAGAAAGTTTAAGTGTTGAAATTGTGATATTTAAATGCAACTGTTTTGTGATGGTTGAGCTAGCTGTTTTGGAATGCTTCGGACATTTGGTTTTTTCGAAGTATTGTTTGGACTCACTGATGTTTTTGGAGGCTTTTATGGTTTGTTTGGGCTGCAATTTGGAGGGTCTTTGAGATGATTTTGTTACAAATATGGCTGTAATTTTGGGCCTTATGGTAGCTCGTTTTGTGCCCTTTGGGGCTGCGGTTTTGGGTATTTTGGTGGCCAAACTAGCTACGGTTTTGAAGTATTGTGAGGGCTATTTTGAATGCAGTTTTGGGCCTGATTTTGGTGGTTTTTGGGCTGCCGGGTTGCCTTGTTTTGGTGAGGTATTGGTTGCGGTTTGGCCTGGTTTTGGGGAGGTTTGGACTGTAATTTTTGGACATTTTATTGGTTGTTTTGGACATGGTTTTGAGGCTGATTTATGGCTGATTTGAACACGATTTTGGGGCTTTTTCTTGGCTCGATCGACTGCAATTTTGGAGCTACCTTTGGGAGGGCTTTTGGCTCGTTTGTTTGGGGTTCAAACATGAGCTCTTTTGGAGAGTTCGAAGAATGTTTAAGGGCTCTTGTTTGCTATTTTGGAAAGTGTGTGGGAGGGTGAAAATGTTGTTTCTTTTTAGGAAAGTATGAAATTTCAATGGCTTGGACTTATGAAAGCTTGGAAAGTTTTTGAAGCATCGTTTGAGAAGTTTTAAATGAGCCTTTCAACTGGATGTTGAAAACGGTTTTAAATGCAGTTTTGAGGGTTGATCCACCTTTCACCTTTTTTTTTTGCTCTTTCAGGTGGATCAATCTCTTGTCTCTCTCATCCTATTTTTCTTCTTTTCTTTCTAGTTTTTTGGTTTGATTTAAGTGCTTATGTCTAAAACCTAAGCGCAACCGCTATATATGAACCATCATGCAAGACTGTAAGTAGGTCGGTTTCGGGGTTCAAGGGCAACGATGAAAAATACATCTAGGTGTGTGAGAGGTTCTAACATAATCCCGACTCAGTGACTTTGAGAGAATGAGGGATTGACATTACCACATCTGTAATACTTAGAAAAAAGTTACCTCTTGCTTTTACAGACAGTGAGAAGTTTTAGCCTACTAATATGAATGACTCATTAAATTTCTAAGGTATAAAATTTTTTTTAAATAAGAAAAGATATATGTTCATATTTAGATAAACAAAAAAAATTCTTTTAAGTGCATGACAAATCAAAAAATTCTTTTAAAAATGAAATCTTTTCTGAATATTTTATAAAAAAATTCATGGGTCCGTCATATGAACTATGTTAGGAGTTACTCTTTTTTGTGATTGTTAAGCCGACTACTTTTTACTTAGTGTTGGATCACACATACATGGTGTTGACTATATTGTTAGGGCCACATGGTCTTGATTTTGAACCAAGGTTCTGATTCTAAGTCCATCTCGTTCCGAGTGCTTACGGTTTCTCTTCGGTGTTCCGTGCATTTTCGACAGTTTCCTTCGGTTATTGTGGGTCACTTCTAGGTTTTCTTCGTGTTTTTCATGGGACGCATTCTCACTTGTTCTTTTATATATAAATGTTTATTTGTCCTGCTAGTTAAACTCCCCACTATACTTGTTGATTTCTACCTTCAACGCTAATCCCATTCACAGGAGCAGCAGACCCTTCATATACACAGATTTATTTTATGTTTATCACATTTTATTTTCTTTGTTATACATTCTACTGCTCTTATGTACTGTACACTTTACTGCAAAGCTTTCCTTTATTGCATCTCCTACTGTTTTCTTTATGTGTATTATACATTTTAAAATAGAAGAACAATAGTTTGATTTTATAGGAGGTACCCAACAACAGACCACTGACTCAAGAATTGCATGTACATTTAAACTTAACATTGAACCTGAAACTACTACGAAGTAGAGCTTGGAGCTAACATCGTGGGCGACACGACAAGAATGTACGGAAGAACAACTTCGAGAGAATAAACAGATCTACAAAAGAAATTTTTCCTTAGAATTAAATAACAAACCATAAGATTTCGAGGTCGTTTGCCTAGTGCATCATAAATCCTCACTTTATCTTTAGGTATTTGCATAGTCAGGTTGTGCAATCTAAGTCCTAACTCACTTTAGTATCTGAGGTCATCGTCCGATACAACATAAACCCTCATATCTTCCAGACCATTTGTATGACCGTGTCATACAAATATAATCTCTAAATAATAAAACTAACAAGATGAAATATTAAATAACATCTTCTCAAAATTGAAGTCAAATAATAAGATAGTTTGGGAAGTCACCGAGATTTTCTCCTCAGGATCCGTGACATCTATTTTTCTTTTCTTTGATTCCAGAAATAAATATTCTCATTTGGTTTCTTTCCCCACTTGACTTTTCTATGTCCAACCTCAGAAACTCTAAATTTTGAATTCATGAAGATAAATACCTTTGATCATCATCGAGAGTTCTCTTAAGTTACTTCAGTCATTTGAGAGGTAATTAACTATAGGGGCTTGCCTCTATAGGAAGCTTTAAGAACCCATGTAATATTAATCATGTCTAATTCTTCATATTAGATAAGAGAACTTGTCGGTCAAAATAAGATGTTTGCAGACCATACGGATGTCATAAATTCTTTAGTTTATTTAATCGAGCCTCACAGATAAGTGATATGTCTATTTCTCGGGATTGACATGTCACTTGTAGTGTTGTACTCGCTTATTTAAACTATCGTCTATATGAGATCGGTTTAGTCTCGTATTTTCAAAATTAAACAATTACTTTTCAAAAATATATATATCATATCAAATCAAATATCTTTTTCTCAATTTAACGACCGACAATATCATATTTTAAAACCTATTTTAAAATTAGTGCATTTATAGCTTAGGCCATATGTAAGTTCAATTGTTTAAAAGCTTTTACTTGCATAAAATCTGTATCTAATGACACCCCTTAGAATTCTTGGATCTTTAGGATGGGGCCGGGGTCGATGATCTCATAAAAAAATTCGCCATCCTTTCACCCACACTTTACACATACTTAGAGGTTTGTGACTATGCCACCTTATTTTTAGATGCTTACTAGACTAGGGCTAGGGTGTAACTAGGTTTTTCATATGTCTTGGTTATTGTTCCTTGGTCTGTGCCCAAGCCAGACATTTTTGCATGTTGTTTTGTGTATTTATCGAGTTTGAGACTTGTACACTAGTGTATTTAAGGGCAATCTTTTGCAGGGTACCATTTCCAACAAGAGAAGAGCTGTCACGATTTACACTAATGTGTTTTCTTCAGTTGTTGTTAAGCTCTCTTTCTACTGGACATTTTCTAATTCAGGTAAGATGAAATAACCCGTACTAACTCTGTTTTGTAGGTCGGGCCTTTCTTTTAGACTTTTACAATGTATTTTTAGAATCCTTAAGAAGAGTTTGTGTCAAAAATTAGTTACAAACATGGGTTACGAGATTCTCGATGTGTAGAACCGTATGGCTGGGACCAGGAGCAGTTTTCTTGTGTCCCATACTTTAATTCTGAATCTCTGTTGATGTGTAGAACTTATACCCGACATTTATATGCAGAGTTTGACAGTTTTTTTATATTTTCTGAGATATATTGCCGACCCAACGACATTGACCTCTGTTTATTATTTCATTCCTTGACTTTCTCTACTTTCTGCAACGTGTTGCCTTTTTCGCTTTCTTATTGATTTCGGTTTGTCTGGAAATCATGCAAAATTATAGTTTAGGCTCTCTAAGGAGCTAAAATATTTATTTTTAAGAAAATTCTAATAATAAAAATTGATACTAATCAATATTTAGGATTTAAATGTTTTTTAAAATCTGCTTTTATTTTCCTGCATGGTATTTGGGCTGGATGTAAAACGGTTTGCATGACATGACTATATAGAAAGTTATCTCTAATAGGGTCTCCACATTAGGACTTGTGTAGTTAACCACATCATTTTGCTTGTCCTGAGGAGAATCCTTTGTGCTTTTCCGGCCCGCCTGACCAAACATATGATTTCTACTTAGGTGTTTGTCTAGCACGCTTAGGGTGTTAGTGGATTTCCCGATCCAAGCAGGGAATAAGTCCTTTCAGGGATCCTTTCGGCTTCATAGCCGGACCTCTCAATTCTTTCCACTCCAGTGTCTTTCTCGCTATTTTGACAAGTATAAGTCCCATATCTACATACTCTGCCTACAATGGGTCATATGTGAGTTTTTTCTCTTCAACTTTGGGCTACTCGGATTCCCTTTGGCGATGTAATCCTGGATTGCTGAAAAGAGGTCTCTGGTCGGGTTGGATCGACTGCCTTCATGACCAGGTAAAATTAGAGTTCTAATAGCTTGTGATGACAGATCCATGATATCCTGACCCACTTATCTCTATTCGATTAGGATTCTTCTACCTTTCTGTTGATATACCTCATTCGAGCCCTGTTATTCCTTTGACATCTCATTGATATCATATCGTAGGCTCTGATTGCGGATAAGTCGTCGCTCGTTTGGGATACGATGATTCACCCTTCACCGTTGTGGCTAGACTAGGTCTGAAAACATAGTGCACACTTTATGAGACGATTTGGTTATTTCATAGGCCTTGTTTGCTGATGAGTCGCCATCCACATGAGATCGTGATAGACTCACTCTATGCCCGTATGGTTCGACGAGAGCTTTGAAAGCATAGAGATCTTCCTGTGAGATAATAATCATTTCACAACCCATTTACAAGTTGCCACTTGAATGTAAGGAGGTTTCCTTTCATCGAGAGTATTCTCCGGCATCTCCAAATATATACGTCCATTTGGAGTTGTTATTGACCCCAGAATAAAAATGTTCTTTTAGTTCTCTGGTTACTTGGGTAGTTTATGTAGGTATTCTATCGTGGATATTTAGCCTAAAGTGTCTCGATCTGATTCTGTTTGGATGTATAGTGTTGGTCTATCACACGAGATTTATATCACATAGACTTTTCATGATTCTTTTTAAATTTGTTTGCCTAGTTTTCGTCTTATTTTCTCATTTTCCGATCACTTCTCTTCTCTGAATTATTTCAACGGTTTAAGTAAGAGGGCTCTTTGGAAAAGGAAATCCTAAGATGACGATTAGACAAACTGACGACTCCGATTAAAAGGAACCGAAAAAAGGCTTTCAAATAAGAAGATCCAAGAAAACATAGAAATATGGGATGTGTATTTGGGATGATTGAATGAATTTGGATCATTAGAAAAACCCGAAATTATCATTGGCTATCAAAAAATTGAAGCTATACGGTCCAAGGGGCTGCAAAAGGACATGTTGATGGGGATTGGAATTGTTTAGTATTGTACAAAATAAATATTTTCGAACAAGGGAAGTAAATAACCTAACTCTAAGGTAGATTGGTTAGGGTTTTACAAATTTGTGTAGAGAAAGAGACCCATATTAGGCATAATATCACCAAGATATCTTCTTTGAAAAATTGGGAATACGGATCCTACAAAGGTTTTTGGGTCTAAGAACTCCACAATCAATTATAGGAGATGCTCATACCAGATTCAAGATATCACATAGGTATCTGTTTTGGCATGCAACACCTTAGGGCACTTGTACTCCACAACAACTAGGGGAGTTGCCCAGATTGAACTCATGATGCTCATAGAAGAATATGCCTTGGACAAACATTGAAAGACTTGTACTCTTTGATAATTAAAGGGAGACGCTTTACTAGACTCATAGTACCTACAAGGGGTACTAACAACATATTCTTGACTATAAGGTCATATTTGGTTCTGTAGGATCGTTCTTCCAACCACTAGGGAAAACTTATTATGAAGCAACCATAAAAATGAAAGGCTAGGAAGATAGACAACTTGTCTTATATCCTGCATGGATCAATAATGTAATTATACTCACCTAGGCATATTTTATAATGTGATGCGATAAGTTTTGTATGATGATGCAGATTACAAAAGCGAAGATGCATATGATGGATATGATGTTCTGATCTTATTTGATTATCTGTTTTTATCAACTCCTTTAATTCTTTTCGAATCAGGGAGTTCATTTTCCATTTTATTGATTATATTATAATTTTTGCTAAACTCTTCCACTGTTTAGACCATATTTTATTTATATCTAGGGTCGAGATTTTCTTTGTACATAATTCCACATGATTAATTATCCTTGTCATTTCCAGCATGATACTCTCAGTTAAGGATGGTCATTTTGGCTCCATTTTAGAATTTAGTTTTGTTTTTGAATATGAATTGAATTAAGCGGTGCATGGCTGGCTTGATGGAGAGAGAACCAATAAAGATTTCATAGTTTCATCATATTGAGAATATAAATGGATCCAATCTACCAAAGTCAATGGGAAATTCTAATTTCTAGAAAATCGATTGGCAACTATAGATTTCCTCTTCTCAACTACACTAGGCAAATTGAGGTAAATTTATGTGGGTTTTAGTTGATTTTGTTGTAAGGATTGATTTTAATGGTCATAAAACTTATATCTATTGAAAGACTCAGGTTCATTTGGGACGGCTTACATCCATTGGGAGATGATTTTTTATTTTAAATATGGGGCTTATTACTGCGATTCGCCATAGGGTTATGGCCTATAAGCTAGTTTTTGCAATGCCCACATGTAGAGCACATGACTCAAATATTGGAAGTGGTCCAACCGTGGGTCTTACAGTCTCACCCTCTAAACAAAGCAACCATCTATTATATGTAGAATGTATGAAATTTTATTACTTTTAAAAATTATTTATACATTTATTATTATTATTATTATTTTGACATTTTTTGGGGCAAGAACAATTTTTTAAAGCAAATTGACATACTAGGGACAAGCCTGCATTGATTAGAAGATCAGCATGTTACCCAATCAGAATTTTTGTATAAATTTATATTATTAGTCATGAGCTATGCATTTGGAATTTTCTTGCGCATGGCATAACTTGTAATGATAGAAAGTCAAGAGTAATGGGTTACTTTTGACAAAATCAGAGAGGCCATTTTTCTTTCTATGGCTTGGTATTGGATAACTGGTCATTTCGTCTGCACATTTAGATGTATTTTAGCTCAACCACTACTTAAAAATGACAACTATGAAGCTCAAACATGATGTTCTATTGCTAATCATTGCAATAGCTAATGATGCCCTACAAAATTATGGTGTTTTTGATTTACCAACCTTTCCTGCTGCACATTTGTGCTGCATTTGTGTATCAAAATAAATAGCTCATTTCTGACAACTGTTTTGGATGGTTTAAGTTCTTTTGGATAATCCTAAAATTGTGATTTGTGCTGAACTTGCTTTCAGTGCGGTTGATTTTACATTTTATTTATCTTGTGTTAAGATCAAGTACTAAGATTTGATTAAGAATGAGTGTTTGCTGAATTCAATAATAGTTGCTGAATTCAATGATAGTTGTCAGCCTGTGATTTACATTTGATGTTATAGGTTTAGGCTTATTATTTAACTTTTGAATGGCTCAGGATTGTGTTTCTCATTACAACTTAAATGCACAATCCTATGAATCCATTGCTTAGCCGGACCAATCAAGCATGATCTTCTATCGTTTGGTTTTCATTTCAAGATAACAATAACTTCCATTTATCTAGGCTAAAGGTTGCCATAGGGTAGTTTTTTTTAATTAGTATATATATTTTTATTTCTTTTTTAGGTTTGTGCAATGCCCATGCCCTTTTTCCTCCATCACATCAAGTTTTGGCCATGGGATTTAATAGGACCTGCAACAATCACCTTGTTGACTATTTGAGAAATGATGCGCATGCTTGCACCTCCTCAATAAATGGAGAGAGGTTTCAAGCAGTTCAAAATTATCAAATTTGCAAGATTGCAATGAGGCCGCTGCTTGAGGCCTCTGTCGAACGTCGGCCTTACACAATCATGGATAACGTGAAAAGTTTTCCTTAAGCATGGATTAAAAATAAATGGAAGGTGGGACTTCGGTCTCATCAAATATTGGATGAAAGCAGAGGATTATTTTTCATCTCAATCATATAAAAGATAGATCAGACATTCGGTATTTTTACAATGGCCGTGCTCGAGTTGGGTAACCATTGACTTATTTTCATGAGTTGGCAAGGCCAATGAAACAAGATTAATGAAATTAAATTAACTTTCTCAATTCATTTATATTCTCTATGCTCCCACCGATTAGAAACATACAGATCGCCATCACGAAAGAATTGATGATCCAATCCAAATTAGGTTCGCCAAGTGTTTGTATGGTGCTGGGTAGGCATTTTTGTAGGCAGTGCATTGGGGCGGTGGGTGCTGCTGCCTCTAATGTCTACATGCACTATGGCAGCAAGTGCAGCTGTTATGCTGTGCTCGTGCAAGGCTGAACCCAAATGCGAAAGCTGGTGAAGCCTATACATTCACTGCGAAACCCTCTTACTTCTGTTATAAACTAACTCGTTGGATCATTTACAGTTCCTAGAGCGAAACCTTCAATATAGCCCCAGTTAACTTTGCCGTTCAAGAAGAATAACCAAGATTATTTTATAGTCTAACACATCAATTTCTTAAGCTTGTTGGAATAGACAATCAGAGCTTTGTTTTCCTGATTCTGGCTAGTACTTCTCTCCAGGCCCTGCATTGGTCAAACAGAGCAAGTTCTTGGACTTGTTGGAAGCGATAATCTGAATTCTTTTTTTTTTTGGTTCTACTGGCAGTACTCCTCCCTAGACTCCATATTGATGGGAGTTTTTTGCACCATGTTCCATCCTTTTACTTCACCTCCTCCTTGCTCTCTTACACCAGATTGACTCCATGTAAGTTTTGAAAGTTGTATTAATTTACTTTAATGTGCGAATGGGAACTATTTCCATCCTTATTCTAATATTCTTGATTTAGAAGTGTTTTTTCTGCTTATTTTTCTAGCCAATCTGGTTATTTACTCCTAGAATTTATCAAGTTCCATTTCCTTCATGTTGATTCTATACCATATTTGGGGCTGTTTTTCTAAGATAACTTTTCTTATCCCAGAGCAAAGCAAAATGTCATTGTCTATGCTTGTGACTGCAGTCAAGATGCTCTCGATAAAGCAGGAGAAATGGTTGCTAGTTCCAATTTTCCTTCAATCAAGCGTCAATTTTATCCATTTCTTCTTGATTTTTCAGTTAATAGATTTCCAGATTGGTTGTTATGCACTTCTTGTCAAAAGAGTTCACTTGAAAAGCAATCCCTCTTCACGCCAGGTGGTTCTTTTTTTACTTTTTGGTCCCTTGTTTTGTATCTTAATCTTTTGTTTTCGTTGATTATCAAGATCTGCAATCTCTTTTGTTTGTTATTTAGATGCTAGTGGGAAAGCATTTATTAGATTAAATGGGCCATCCTTCCTTGAAGCTAAGTGCTGCATCGGCGGAATGGACTATGTAACCCTGGTGAGTATTATTTTTGTCAATTTTACAAAATATATTTCAAGGCTATCATGTCATCATTGTAAGTTTGATGAAAAGCTATAATGTTTTATCTTTTTGAATTGTGTTTGACGTGACATAGCATATTCTTTATACTGTTAGCTTCAATATCTTACCATGTGAAAGTTCAGATTCGTTGGAGGTTTTCTTGTCCTGAAATATAGTGGTCTGTCTTGCTTGTGCATTTGGAGTTGAGGGTACGTCCTTCGTTATTTAAAGTCCATGTTGAACAATCAACAACAATTCCTTATTTGCTCTTATCAGAAATGTTTACAATGAAGTATTTTTTTAAATATTGTTCCGAAGAAGCATATTGATTTTGATGATAATAATGGAAAGTGATGTTAATTGACTATGAAAGCTTCATAGGAGTAATAGGTTGGGTTTTACTAATTTCTGGGCTACATTTTTGTAAGCATCTGTTTGTGTGTTTGATGAAAAGTAGCTGGCATGATATTTCACATCTTGAGGCTAACTAACAATAATATAAAATCATTGCGCTTAACTTGGGAATTCAAAACAATGAGCGCTTACGTTATATGAAGTAATTAGTTATGTAATATGTAAAATCATGAGTTTTTGAGTTACAATTTGAGACCAACAAATTAGAGAAAAACCAAACATTACACCCAAATGCTTACATAATATGAACTATTTAGTTTGTAGATGCCTTGATTTTTATTTTTGGAAACTCTTTTTTATCTTCTTAGCTAAGTATTCTTTGTTTTATTTTCCTCTTTTTCTGCAATAGTGGTAGGTTTGCAGATGGTTAGTCAGCTTGTTATAGATTTTCTTTAATAAAGCATATTCTGACAATTTGCAGAGCATAATATGATGAATATTACATTCCAAATTTACCACTTTATTTTCTTTTTATTACTCTCAAAAAGTAAGTAAATCATTTTGTTTTAGATGCACGAGTGGTGTGGTCAGACTGCTTTTGACCAACACTAGAACATGTAAATGTCATGTACCATAATCATATAAGTAGAAAGTGAACATTTATTTATCTGTAACTGTATTTTTGTTTGTTCTTGATCTTTTGTAATTTATGGTCCAAACTGTTCCCAAAGTAACTGTCTGACTCCGTTCTAGCGCTCCTAAATGGTGTTTAAGAAGGGGATTTAGCGGGAAGATGGTTGTGGAATAGCGAGGGAGCGAAAATATGCGAGGTTGATGGTATTTAGAAGGGGTATGAGGCGAAATCTGCTGTCGGACAGCATATTCTATGTCAGTTGTCGACTTTTCTAGCTGAAAACAGCAAAGACACCCACGAAACAGTGCGATATGGATATCAAGGAGGTTCACCAACTATAGACATACTACTTGCAAAAGGAAAATGACACGATGTTTCTTAGGGAAAAAAATCAGAGATACAATCTCTAAAACGTACAAACAAAATTGAAAGTCTTTCCAAAAAGAAAAATAAACATATAAACAATCTCCTCTACAAAAATAAACCTAGTTAGAAATAATGAAATTAGAAAAAGCTCAAATAGAAAAAGAATCTGGCTGAAATTGGGAACGAGTGGCATCCCATACGGAAATAATCATTCTGTGATCACAGGGGTCTCTCGATTCCGCGATATAGAGAAATCTCACGATGCAGTTCTGCTGAGCTCCCACATCATTCTCCTCGACTACGAGGTGCTTCTTGTTCTTCTCTGAGAGAGACTGGATCCCTCTGTTTGATGTTCTTACTCACAAAACACATGTAGAAATTTCCAAAGTAGCTCCTCACAACCCCTAAATAATCATTCTTTTGGGATGACATTGCTTAAATGAATTGAAATTTGTTATTCAATTTATTCCAAATTGTTTTACAAAAATCAATAAAAAAATTTCTCATTTTTATGTTGATGTGTTGACATATTGGACCTCCTTAAGTAGTGCTAACCTAGAAGATAGGTTGTAGGTCAGGCAATCTTGAAGTTCACTTAGCTAGGTTTGGCATGTGTCTAGTATCAATGCCTTGGACTCTCTGTAATCTAGAACAACCAATGCTAATCCTGGTGATGCTTCTCTCACAGGCTCAATCTGAAGGACTCGTTGAATCACCAACATCTCCTTTGTCGGCTGAAGTTGATACTTCTCTTTGACATCATCATTCTCTTTTGTGTCACTGTCATTTCTTAAATAGCTTCCTGCTCAAAGGAATAGATCACCTTCTTCATTGGGCAATCAGACGTAGTCTGTCCAAAATTATGACACTTGAAGCACTTCTTAGTCGGGACTAATTTGAGAGTATATTTTGTCTCCACCTTTTCTCCATTGTGAATTCATTTTTTCTTTGGCGGGGTTGGTTGGGATCTCCGTTGGGCACGCTTTTGTTGCCTAATCATGGGGTTGAAATTTGGTTGTATGGTGTGATGGTCGCTTGATAACATTGTTGTTTCTCCACCGTTAAAGTTAGGGTCCGTACATTGAGTAGGGACTAATATGGCTGCAACTGCATCACATTATTGATAAATGACCTCAACTCTCCAATTTATCTTACTTTTGCTTGTTCCACTAGTTCCACCAACTCATACTATAGTATGAGTAGGTTAAATTGAACTGTGTGCTCTTACATACAAGGTTTTCTCTAGTGCAAATGATGAAATTTTTGTACCATATTCTATCGGTAATGCGGGGGAATGCATTTGAGTTGCATATCTCTTTTTATCTTGGATAATGTGGTGATCTTAATCTTCCCTTCTCGCTATCGATTATATTTTAGTTTCTCCCACCACAAGATATCGTTCTTCTTGGGCTTGATAACCGTTATTTTTTCTCTTTTGTCCTAAGAAACTTCTTTGTACTAATGAATTCACTCCACTATTTAAAGTCATTTAATAAACTCGTCCAAATACATGAGGCCGTCAAAATCCGGTAAATCAAAGTTGAACATCGTGACTTTTTTGCTCATATTCAGTGTCAAATCGGCACGACATCGGTTGTTCATCAGTTAATGCTTAAGCTTCTTGGTGAGAGGGATTCACTTCCTCCTCTTGATCAGGCTAATCATCATGTTGACTATGAGTGACCTTACTATATTATCTTCTCTCAAATGCGACTTGCCTCAGCTGCAGTTGGAAAATTTTTGCTGCATGTCTTCCAAAGTTCCTGAACACCTTGCCAGGGTTTCTCTTTGGCGGTTTGATGTCCTTTTCTTCTTCCGACCAGGCTTTCGACTGATGTAAGATTGCAAATCAAAGATTGGATTTTGAATATTTAAGGTTAGGAGTAGTAATTGTGGTAGGAATGATTTGGATGTGGTGAATTTTTTTATTTAAATTTTGGATTACGGGCAAAAACGACATAAAAAATCTAAGATTTGTCGGACTCTGATATTAGATGACACCTATTTAGGGATCCTAGAAGGTGTAGGAAGTAGATTTAACAATAAGGTGGTTGTGGAATAAAGAGAGAACAAAAATATGCGAGGTCGATGGTATTGGGAAGGTGTATGAGGTGAAATATGCTATTGGACAACTGATTTGACATCTATCTTCCGTTTTTCTGGCTGAAAACAACAGGGTGGCTGAAAACTACAGGCACCCGTGAAAAGGTTCATCATCTATTCCTGCATAAGATACAGACACCACTAGCAAAAGGAAAATTTTACAATTATCCTTATGGTAGCACATAAAGAAAATTAAAAGTCCCTCCAAAGAGAAAAATAAACATATAAATAGTCTCCCTTGGAAAAATAAACCTAATCAGAAATAACTAAATAGGAGAAAGCTCAAAAAGTAAAAGAATCTGACTAAAATTGGGAATGGGATGCTTCTCGAATGAAAATCATCATCCTAGATTGCAGGTGTCTCCCGATTCCACGATACAACGACATTCAGTGATTGCGGATTCACGGGTGCCTTCCCGCAGTTTTTTTGAGCCCCCACATCACTGTCAGACATAGAAATGACCAGACTACTCAACCAAAAGTTGGTGTTGGTTGCCCTGAAATGATGTTAGTTCATTAAGCAGCAGCCTTTCAAAGTTTCTCAGAACTTAGGATTATATTTGATGGAAGTAGTCAAAAGTTTGTTGTAGTGAGAACTTATACGAGTCAAACAAATCTATATATAGGTTCTCCATAATGCTCCTATATCGGGTTCTTTTCTTGGTTCAGAGTGAGATTTTGTCTCAAGTTCCTTATATTTGATCCGTGGAATTTAAGCATATGCTACCGAAACATCTTCAATTAGGGAGGAGCTTAGAGATTTAAATTTCTTATCAATCCATATAAAAAGAGAATAGTGTCAAAATAATCATCTGATTTTTTATAGGGGATCATTTTAATCTCAAAATTTATAGAAGTGCCAATTTAGTACTATACTCTTCTAATATGCCTGAAATAGTTTCACAAAGGACTATTGCAACACATTTAAAGAGTATGGGACCAATTTGTCACTGTTATAGGCTCGTTGGACTAAAATGGCCCCGTGTAAACAGTTAAGGGACTATTTTGACCCTCTACTCCTTAAGAAAATAATTGAGCTGTTTGAAGATTGGCCCTTATTGTCAAATGTGTCCATCTACTTTTGTTTGAACGGAACCAAGTTGACCTAATGGAAACTAACAGCTATTCCTTTTTCTATGGATAGATATTCACTCTGTCCGCTATAACATTTCAAAGGATGTCATTTGTTATCGCAGAGTGCATGGCTGTTTTAAAACCTGGTGGTCTGCTTCTGTTCAGAGATTATGGTATGTTTTTTATTGTAGTTTAGGAACAGATCTTGAATTCAAAATTCTTTTCCAGTTTGTTTTCTTTATGTACATATTGTTTTACTTTGATTCTATTTTCATTTAGGGCTTTATGACATGACAATGCTTCGATTTCCACCAGAACAAAGAGTGGGTTTTAGGGAGTACATGCGGTCAGATGGCACACTTTCTTATTTCTTTTCTCTGGATATTGTGAGAAACCTTTTTCTTGGCGCTGGATTTATCGAGGTAGCATATTTATGCATTATTAAGCACATAATTTATGAATTTTTGTGTTCAACCTAATCTTTTGGGCTTTTTGATTCATTAGGTTGTGTCGAGTGCTTGATTTTGGCATGAAAGATATATCATCATATTATAACACGATTGTATCATGCATTCATATTGCATATGTTGATTGCAGAAAGAAGGAATCAACACATTTAAGAAAGTTGACAATGGAGGGAACTTGGAGGGCCATGAAAGTTGTTTGAACAAATTGAAACAATTCATTGTGAGAGATTTTGTGGAAACCGATTCGAGAGATCCGAAGCAAAATGTTGAACAGAAGCATGCAAAACTTAAAAACACAAATAAAACCAAGATTTAATGTGGAAAAATCCAAGAATGGAAAAAATAACAAAGCCACATCACACCAAGAAATCTACTATGAAAAATGAGGAGAATTGTACAAATCTTGGTTTAAATAAACACTCGAGGCATTAGCCTCCAGGTGCACTTTGATTCGAGTAGCCGCTTCAGTGACTCAGAGCATGAAACTTGCTGGTGCAGGTGAGTTTTACGCCTTTAGGCGGTAGTGCCTCGAGGCTGTTAAGGCGCCGCTCGAATTAAAATTAGGTATTAAATACCTTGAGTCTTCAAGTGGATTTAGGGTTGGACTTTGTTCTGAGAGCTTTTTATCTTCTTCCACTTCCTTCGACAATCATCGTGACTCGTGAGTGTGACGTCGAAGTCCTTCCCGAGCCTTTGAGTGTAGTTTAGGCTTTTGCGTTGATGTCCATTTATGAAGTTCAACGTCGAACTCCAGCTGAGCGGCATAATCTAAAGGCTTCCTTGTCACTTTTGCGATTTTGATCTTTCGTTGATTTCCCCGAGTTATTGTAAGCCATGTGTTTTTTTTTTCGTGTGACTGAGCTTTCCATTTTAATATTTTTTGGGTATTTACATACATAACAATCGAGACATTATTATTTTGTTATTTAGGGGCAATTTGGTTTGCTGAAAATAAAATGCAATGTAAATTGTTTGCAAAATACTATGACTGTAATGTTTTTGAAATACTTTCGAGTTGTCTGGTTCACAGTAAAATAAATGTATGATATTTTTTTTTGTTTGGTTTGAAGTAGATTAAAAATAAAAAGTATTTTAAAACATATTTTTTTATATGATGGTGGTGGGAGAGGGGGGGGGGAGGCGGCAATAGTGGACTGGTGGGCGGACGACCAATAGCTGAGGTGGTGGTTTGGGATGAGGTGACAGTGGGTGGCCGATGACAGCGACTTGTGGCAGACGAAGACAACTAGAGTAGGAGGTGACAGGAGGGCGAATTGCGGAGGCGGGCAAGTGGGTGGCGATGTTGGGAGGTGGTGGCAAGCAGTAATGGCAGGCGGCTTGCGGTGGTAGCTGCGTACAACGAGCAGTGGAGGCCAAAGGCGGCAGCGGTAGGTAGGCAGGCTGTTGTTGCGGTGGGCGACAATGGCTTTAGGTGTCGACGAGCTACAAACTTCAACTGCGGAGGAAGGCTGACGGAGGTGGCGGGCAGCTGGCGACGCCGATGGTGGGAAGTGGCTGCAGCAGACAACAGTGGACAGAGACTACAGGCAACAGTGGCACGCTGAAGGCAGGCGGACAACTGCGGTAGCAAGCGACCGGGCTACCGGCGGCGGACTTCGACGGCGTCGGGCAAAGATGGGCATCGATGAAAACAAGTAGCGGCGACTACGGATAGCAACGACAACAGGTAGCGTCGGGCGGCAACCTCTGACAGAGACGACCTGCGATGGTAGACAACGGGCGGCCTTTGGCGGGCGGCAGTGTGTGGCAACGACTTGCCTATAGCATTTAACATAAAGGATGTAATTCAAATTCAGCAAAATAGCAAAATTCCGACTTGCCTATAGCATTTTACATAAATAATGTAATTCAAATTCGGCCAAATCGGCCGAATTCTAAATTTAGAAAAATGAATTATGTTGTAAACTTCAAATTCATTCAAATTTTACTTTATATTTGTAACTTTTCATGTCAAACGCATAATTTTCTCAAATCGCTCCAAAATAATTATAGTACACTGCTAATTCACTCAACCAAACAGCCCTAGTACATAGCATTTACTTACATAGTAATTGAGACATTGCTATTTACAAAGTACACACCTTATTTTCATCCATTTTTCTAGTTCTAACGCAAAATTAAAGTTTGTGTGCAAGATTATGATTTTGTCAAGTTTGAACCTTGATGCNACGAAGACAACTAGAGTAGGAGGTGACAGGAGGGCGAATTGCGGAGGCGGGCAAGTGGGTGGCGATGTTGGGAGGTGGTGGCAAGCAGTAACGGCAGACGGCTTGCGGTGGCAGCTGCGTACAACAAGCAGTGGCGGCCAAAGGCGGCAGCAGTAGGTAGGCAGCTGCTGCAGTGGGCGGCAGTGGCTTCAGGCGTCGGCGAGCTACAAACTTCAACTGTGGAGGAAGGCTAACAGAGGTGGCGGGCAGCTGGCGACGCCAATAGTGGGAAGCGGCTGCAGCAGGCAACAGCGGACAGAGACTACAGGCGATGGTGGGCAGCGACTACAAGCGACGGTGGGTGGCGGCTGCCGTCTGGTGACGTTGGAGGCAGGCGGACAACTGTGACAACAAGTGACCGGGCTACGAGTGGTGGACTTCGACGGCGACGGGCAAAGACGGGCATCGATGAGAGCAAGTAGCGGCGACTGCGGATAGCAGCGACTGCGGATAGCAGCGACTGCGGATAGCAGCGACAACAGGTAGCGGCGGGCAACAACCTCGACAGAGATGACCTGCGGTGGTAGACAACGGGCAGCCTTCGGCGGGCGGCGGTGTGTGGCAACGACTTGCCTATAGCATTTAACATAAACGATATAATTCAAATTCAGCCAAATAGCTAAATTCTAAATTCAGCGCCTGCTGTCGTAGGCGGCGGCGAGTGACAACGACTTGCCTATAGCATTTTACATAAATGATGAAATTCAAATTCAGCCAAATCGGTCGAATTCTAAATTTAGCAAAATGAATTATGTTGTAAACTTCAAATTCATTCAAATTTTACTTTATATTTGTAACTTTTCATATCAAACACATAATTTTCTCAAATCCCTCCAAAATAATTACAGTACACCGCTAATTCACTCAACCAAACAGCCGTAGTACATATCATTTACTTACATAGTAATCGAGACATTGCTATTTACAAAGTAAGCACCTTATTTTCATCCATTTTTCTAGTTCTAACGCAAAATTAAAGTTTGTGTGCAAGATTATGATTTTGTCAAGTTTGAACCTTGATGCATTTTTTTTTGGATGTTGTGAATCAATTTTTTCTCATAGTTCTGGTAATTTCAGATCTTAACAAATTTTAATTATCATATACATTTTGAAGTTATTAAAGTATATGTTTTGAAGGCAAGTTTATGTTTTTCAATTTTATCAAATTCTCAAGATTTGATGAATTTTATCCTTTAATTTCTTGAATCATTTTGATTTGCATTTTTGCATTAAAATGACTTACATGTTTAATCAGTAATGTGAAAGTTAGAAGGCAATGTTATCTTTACATTTTCAATTTAAATGATTGTGTTGCATTGATTTACGTTGCTTATAGTATGAACAATCTTCTTGATTTAAATTATTGCTTTGTTTGGAGAAACAAAGCAATAATTTATGTTGAAGTGTCGTGCAAAGAAGTGATATATTTACTTAAAATCTAAATTTTATGACAAGTGAATAACTGGTTGTGTTAAAAGACTTAGAGATTACTTGGCTTGCACACATATAATTGTTGGAGCATGTGAGAGTGCTAGATGAAGTAGTATGCCTGAAATTTTTTAAAAATACTCCACTTCAAAAGAAATAATGCAAAAAAATATGGAAGAGATGATTGAGAATAATTAATATTTTGGCTCACAATATAATGGTTCCGATAGTGGAGGTCATTTGTCTTCTTTTGATAGAGGATCTCAAGGATCAAATGGATAGATTTGTTGTAAATAGGATTTTCAAACAATTCCTCTAGCTTTTACAAAAGAACATAGATTTAAAGTAATGTTAGATATTGCAAGATGTTTTTATGAGAATGAAATTTTATTTTAATATTATTAAGGGTCATTCATGGATCAATATGCTTTGCTCTATTGGGAATTGTGTGCAAGGGCTACATCTTTCTAGCATGTAGAAGGTGCGAACTTGAATGTTGGATGAGGAGATTAAAACTACGACAAGAATAATAGATGATGTGAAAAAGACTTGTGTTGAGACGGGTGTTACTATAATGTCAGATGGTTGGTCTAAATATCAGACAAAGAAGTACTATAAATTTTCTTATTAATAAGTTTTATGGGTTGATATTTTTTAAATCAGTTGATGCATCAAACTTTGTAAAAGATGGACTATTGTTATTTAATATGCTTGATGAGGTTTTTGAAGTTGGGGAGACTATAGTTATTCAAGTTGTTACATATTACAAGTGTCTATAAGGTTGCTGGAAGGATGTTAATGGAAAAAAGAAAACATCTTTACTAGACTCTTTGTGCCGCTCATTTTTTTGATTTAATGCTTGAAAAATTGGGACAATTGTAGCAGCATAAAATTGTTTTCTTAAAGAAAAGACAATGAGTAAATTCACAGATAAAGAACTTATTCGAAGAGCAATTGCAAGATTTGCCACGACCTATTTGACTTTGCAGAGATTTAAAGAGCTGCGCCAACCTTTGAAGGCTATGTTTGCTTCTAAAGAATTGGATAAAACTACCTAGACAAAAAATCAGAAGAAAAGCAAGTGAAGACGATTATAATGAGAGATGATTCATTTTGGTGCAGTGTTAGTTATGCTTTGTAGACTTCAACGCTTTTTGTGAAAGTATTACAAATGACTGATGTTGAGAGGACTCCTGCCATTGGATTTATTTATAAAGCTATTAACAAAGCATATGGGGAAATAACAAAAGATTTAGGAGGATGAAGATAAGAAACAACTTACAAAAAAAAATGGAATATCATTGATGACAAATGAGATCAACAGCTCCATCAATATTTATATGTTGTTGTATATTATTTGAATTCTCAATTTCATTATGACAGTTTTTCATATGAATTAAGAAGGTAAGACCTGTTTATATGCATGCATTAATAGAGTTGTCCTTGTGCCCAACTATTTTAAAGTCAACGATCAACTTGAAGATTTTCATATGAGAAATGAAATGTTTGAATTTAGAGTAGCTCAAGCTTGCTACAACACACTCACCTGATAAATTTCATTTATCTATAATTTAAATCTATGACTCTATCATTTACAAATAAAATTATATCTTAATAAGTTAATATATATTATTACTTTTGTTTAATCTTATGCTAGAACATTTGCGGTCACAATTCAGAGCATCTGTTGGAAAAGTTCTTAGTCTTACTTGTTCAACGTCTACATATGAGCGTAATTGGAGCATATTCAACCAACTGCATACAAAGAGAAGAAATCAACTGACTATAGGTCGAATGAACAAGTTAGTTTATGTTATGTTCAATAAAAAAATGAAAGATAGATACTCAAGGCTTCAAAAACATAGAAATGTTGGTGATGAAATATATCCTTTGACTGATGATGATGTTATATATGATGAGTGAATAACACCTAAGGATGCTAAAGGATTTGAAGTTTAAGCAGAAGAAATGACTTTTAATGATGATAATGAAGATATCAATGTTAACATTGAAAGGGGTCAAAGAAATATTGAATTTGAAGCAACTTCTACTTCACAGACATTTAAAAGAAAGAAGCAAAATGGGGTTGGAGCTTCAAAAAAATCTGAAGGTAATGCCATAATTAAAGCATAATTGATTGTTAAGTTGTGTTACTAATTATATTGAATTCATTGTTAATTTGTGTAGGGATTAAAGTGAAAGATGTGGTAATTGAATAAGAATTTGAAGATGATGCCAACACAAAATTCGAGGATGATAGAGCTATTACATATGATAATTTTTCTGAAGATGATGAAAATCTGATAATACCGCTATGGATCCTAATTCTTGTGGCATATTTAAATTCTAAGTTTAATGTTCAACTTTTATATCAATTTTTTTTTAAAAATTTTGTTTTATATTTAGGATATGTGAATACTATATGCAAGTGTTAAGTCTCTCTACATCTTTTGAAACTCAAGAGTACTCTTCTTCCTTACAAGAGAAAAATCGAAATCAAACGCAACACAAAATTTTCTAGCAAAGCCAAAACTTAAAGCCTCAAACCGCTGAATTTGGTTACTGGAGTTGGGGTGCCACGATAAGGGACAACAGAGCTACACCGGGCAGAATGGCATTGACCTCCAGGTGCTGCATCATCAAAGGCTAGGGTTCTTGGATCTGTGTCGGGCGCTGTGACGCTCCTCCAAGGTGTCACATTGTCGGGCGCTCTGTTTCAAGAGATGTACTGGGCGCGGTGGCGCGCCTCCTGAGTACTAGGGTGCTAGGTACTGAAAAAGTTGTCTGAGGACTGCGCCTCCAAACCCTTACAAGGGGTGACCCCCATACCCCTAGAGCAAACTCACAATCAAGTTTGAACAGTGAAACCAAGATCTTTGAGTGACTAATTGATCGTCAAAATCACACTCCACATCATAATAATCTCCCACTTTGAGATTGATTGCAATCAATTTCGCTCAAAATCTGTAGTAGCTTCATAGTTATGAACAATGATGTGGCTAATTTCTGGTCTTAAATTTCTTGAACCCCAACAGGAGCCAGCATAATTTCAGTTTTTTAACAGTTAACAATTTAGTCAAATTGTATTCCAAATTTCGAGTTGTGTATCTTCTCCAAAGATAATTGAGTATCTTCTAGGAGTGAACGATTGAAATGATGCCTTAGCTAAATGTGCTTCGTCGATGAATAACACTCATATTTTCACTATGAAACTTTTCATTCCTTTGTCTGTAGTCAAATGTTTTCCTTGCTAGCCCCAATGATAGCAATATACTCGAATTTTGTAGTTGATAGAGAAACAACCATCTATAACTGGAAATCCAACTAATTGTTGTGGTCCTTAAAGTAAAGACATAATATGTTATACTTCTTCTATTATTAACATTTTCCGTCAGATCTGAATTTACATAATCCTTTAGATCAACCTCTGCACTTCCGAAACAAAGTGCTTTGTTGATTGTTCCTCTCAAATATTTGAGAATCCACTTTATCGCCTCTCAACGATATTTCCCTAGATTTTTCATTTACCCGTCGACTACTACCACTGCATGTGCAATATTTGTTCTTATACATATCATCGCATACATTAAACTTCTAACAACTAAGCATACAAGATACTTTTCATTTGTGCTTGCTCTGCTTTAGACATGGGCAATTGTTCCTTAGCCTAAAGTGGCTAGTTAAGGGGGTGAAACTTGTTTTACCTCACTCATGTTGAACTTGTGTAGATTGTTTTCAACATATTCTGTCTGAGATAAATTTAATACACCTGCAATCTTGTCCCCAGTGATTCTCATTTCGAGGATTTTCTTGTTTGAACTTAGATCCTTTATTTCAAACGCCCTTGATAATTGATCCTTCGAGTTTATGATCTTCTACACATATGCTCTTGCAAATAACATGTCAACCATATATAAAAGAAGCACAATATATCAATTATTAAAATGTTTAATGAAATAAAAATGATTTGTATGACACTTCATGTACTCACTATTTGACATGAACCTGTCAAATTTCATGTATCATTGTCTTTGGATCTGCTTCAAATCATAAAACTCTTCTTTAGTTTGCAACATATCTTCTTTTCTTGTAACTTCATGTCCCCGTGGTTGCACCATATACAGTTCTTCTAATTCACCTTGTAAGAATATTGTCTTCATATCCATTTGTTCCAATGTTGGTCTTCAACTACTACTAATTTTAACACAACTCAACTCTGATAGTTGTCTTCTTCACTATAGAAAAAAAATTTAATAGTCAAGTTCTTTCTTTTGTAGAAATCCATTCCCAATAAGTTGTCTTATAGCAGTTTCTACCATCTTATTCGTCTTTCAGCCTAGACTCACTTATTGTGCAATATCTTTCTTTCATCTGTCAATTCTACTAATTCTAAGATCTAATTTGACATTAATGACTGCATCTCATCATTCATGGCAAACTCCTAATCATTTGAGCCATCAACTTGAGTGGCCTTATCATAGCATTTTGGTTCACTACTATAAATCAACAATAATTAGTACAAAGATAGCAGTTGTTTGAGGAACATCACGTGCTTCATAAGATTGAACACCATTCCTTTCTCAATCTTCCTGATCACCTATATCTTCTATCTCTCCATATTTGGAGGGGTCTTCAGAATTAATTTTTGGATAATCCGTGTTTTTTCTGTCCTTATACATCTTCGTTTCATCGAAATTGACATCCCTGCTCCTAATAAATTTTGTATTCTGATAGTCTCAAAATTTGTATTCAAATTCATTTGTGTCGTACTCAATTAAAGTGCGTTTGATAAATTTTGAATCAAGTTTACTCATGGATCATGCATCAACATGAACATATGATGAACAATCAAATAATTTCAGGTGATATATTTACCTCTTTGTCACTCCATGCTTCTTGTATTGAAGAATGACAATTTATCAAATAAGCTGCAATGTTCACTGCTTTTGCCCAGAGCTGCTTTGACAAGCCTGCATACAATCTCATACTCCTAACACTTTCCGTGATAATTCTATTCATGCTCTCAATAACGCTATTTTATTGTTGTGTCCTTGGAATACTAAACTCATGTCTGATTCTTTTTGAAGCACAATAACTTTTGAATCTTTGATCATGTTAGATACTTCAACCTTACGATTGTCTCATTTTCATACATGGCTTTCTGCTTCTTAAACATATCAAACACATCAGATTTATGTTTTGAGAAATATGATCATACTTCTTGGTGTGATCATCAATGAAAGTCACAAAATATTGAGAATCTCCAATGGGCTAAACTGGAGTAATAACCCATACATTGGTATGCACTAACTCTGATTTTTTGGACTTCAATTTCTACGCACTTTTATAAAATGTAAACTTCTTTTGCTTTTCATAAACATAATTTTTACAAAAATCTAAGTCTATAAACTTTATAACATGAAGTTTGTTTTTAGAAAGGACTCCATATATTTTTCACTCATATGACCAAGCCTACAGTGTCAGAGACTTGTATGTTACTTCAATGGATTTAGGCATCTCATTGATCACATAGAGGGTACCTTCAATGTTACCTTGAGCTATCATCATTGCCTATTTGGTTACCTTCCACAAATCACTTGTAAAAGCGGTAATATACCCTGACCTTTAGTTTTTTTTTTTTCAAATATAGAACATGTCTTAACTTCATTCCATTTTCAGACTGATCCATTTGACAACCTGATATCAACTTTTCCCTTTTTAAAAATAATGCATGTCTTGTCATCTATTAAATACATCTCCCCTAGATCACCTTAAATGTATTTTTTCAACTTCTAATAGTTGTCATACTTGTAGACCAATTGTTGCTCTTGATCTATCGATCTTTCACCTGATTTGGTTCCTCTATCTTTTACTCCCGTATGATCAAATATGTCAAACAAAGTGCCGAACTCCACTCGTTTAGGACTAGACCTATTTAAAAAAGAACAAATAAATCCCACAATAAAAATGTTTAGCAAGGCACAAATCTTTTTCCTAGTCACCACCATGATTAGTATATGTTTTTCACTTATCAGACCAAACATGTAATCTTATAAATAGCGTTAGCATAAGATGGTTTAACCAACGGATGTGGATTGTAGATTTTGTTGCCTGAGTGAATATGATGGGTGATACCTCAATTTTAGAAAATAAAAAATCATGCAGTAAAGGACAAATTATTAGAATTACTGATGGTTCATTATCCAAAATTGCTAGAATTGGGCATGTTTGTTTTTCAAACAAATTAACTCTCAAATCAATGTTATTCATGTTGGAGCTTGATTATAATCTATAGTTTTAAGGAAGATTTACATCATACCCCTTAATTGTTATGTATTTACATATCTAACATTTAAACTTCAATTTTTGCATATATGCTACTCTACCTATGCATGGAAAAGTATATCTCACTTTTTAAAAAATAAGTGGTAGTTTTGATGTGCTATGATAGATTTGGGTGGTATAAATGTTAAAAGTGAAGTTTTGGTGTTAGATTTGTAAAAACATAGGAATCGGGTGGTATGTTTGTGTTGAATCCAAATTTGTTCTTTAGATCATGCCCAAGGAATAGAGTCGGATTCCATGGGAAGGAGAAAGAGGGAGAGAAAGAGAGAGAGACTATCTCATTGGGAGGCAAAGAGAGGCGGTCCTCGGGCTCAACGGCCCTTTTTATTCCACATAGGAGAGGTTACAAGTTGTGGGAGAAGGGGACCTAGCTCCCTACATGAATGGGAGAGAGAGAGAGTCTAAGGACCCCTTTTTACATGCAAGGGGTTTTCTATTTATAGAGATTGAGGGGGGAGAGAGATTACTTTTATGCCTCTGCTTAAAGGGGAGCAGTGAGGTCATTTCCTTGCTCGGACTGGTCTCTCCAGAGCTTTCCCGTTGGTCTCGTCGGTGTCGAGTGGTCGACCCAGGTAATCGTTGACGACCGACCCACATGGCAGATTGTATGGGAGTGGACGACCCTCTTTTCTTCACTATGGCCTGCTCATGGTGGCCAACCAAGGTGGCTAGTTGGGTAATGCTATATATGACTAGCCCAAGTGGTTGATTGAGGTTGGCCTACCATGGTGTCCAGCCTAGCTGGCCGGTCGGGTGCTTCTCTATGTGGCCGACTTAAGAGGCCAATTGAGGTTGGCTAGCCATGGTGGTTGGTTGATTAAGGTGGCTAGCAGACTGAGGTGACCGACCAGATGCTTCTCCATGTGGCTGGCTTCTTTTCCATGGCCTACCCCTTTTAGGATGTTGAATTCAAATCTGTTCTTTGGAGTGCTCAAGGAATAGAGCCAAACTAAAAAGAGGGGGAGAGAAGGAGAGAGAGGCCCCGTCGGGGGGCAAAGAGTGGTGGTCCTTGTGCTCGACGACCCCTTTTATTCCACACGAGAGGTTACAATGTGAGAGAGAAGGGGAGCAAGCTCCCTACATGAGAGAGAGAGAGCCTAAGGGACCCTATCCTATTTTTACATGCAAGGGATTCTCTATTTATTGAGAAAGTGGGGGGAGAGATTATTTTTATTTCCCTGCTTAAAGGGGAGTAGTGAGGGGTCCTTTCCTTGCTTGGACTGGTCTTTTTGGACCTTTTACGTTGGTCTCGTTGGCGGCGAGTGGTCGACCCAGGTAGTTGTTGACGGCCGGCCCACGTGGGAGATTACTTAATATCAAAGATTTTACTTTATCTTGCGCTGTACTTATTGATTTTATCTTTAACTTTAATTTATCCATAGGAGTGAAATACTTATCTTTATTAACTTTTCTTTCTTATTTTTTAATGAAAAATAGGCAAAGTAAAAGAGAACGTGCTTATCTCTTTTTGCTTTCTTGTACAAGGAGAAAATATTACATCCGGAGTTCGAACGTAGTTTTGCGTCTGGACTCCAATAAAACCGCACCATCTATAAGATTCACTAAATGCAGTCAACTACCTTGCAGTTGACTACTCCTGTTCTCTTTTGTTTGTGCGTTCTGACCATTTTTTTGCATTTCCATAAGGTTTACTAATGCAGCTCAAAGAGAATGTAGAATTCATATCAGATGTAATTAGATCTACCAAATTCTAGCTAGATCTTAATCTTCTGCATTGTTCTCTCAATGGTGCTAAGCGGTGATTGGACACTTTTGATTTTGCTTTTTATTTTTTATTCTTATTTAGTTTTGTTTATGTTTTTACTTGAAAGAAAATATATTTGGTAAGTTGTAACATGTTTAGTTGTTTTTAAAAAATACTCAAAATAACTTTTAGATGTTTTATGTGCATTTAAAATCAAGCTAATTTATTTTTGAAACTAAAAGATAAAAACATACAAAAGAAATATGTAAAACAAACGTGATTTTAGAACAAAAGCAAAAATTAAAACAAAAAAACAAAAAATAAAAGTGATTCCAAACATGCCCTATGTTGATAGCCATGTTTGCTTTTTGTGCTTTCAGTTGGAGCTTGAATACTGTTGTGTGCTCTCCGTGAATCGTCGGAGTGGTAAGAAGATGAAGAGGGTCTGGGTTCATGGCAAATTCCAGAAGCCCATTGTTGGTTCGTCATGATAGTCTAAGGTATTCTGCTATATGAGAAACATTTTATGGGCCGATTGCATGGATGATTTGTTTTTTTTTTTTCCGTCAAATTTTTTGAAGAATAATGCAGTGGATGTTAGAGAAGGAGGCTATGAAAGCCGGAGAAAAATTGCAGATGTGCAAGGTCTTTTGTGTTATCCACTTAAAGAAATGAGTATTTTTCTGGTTTTATGCATTTAACTGATGTGCATCCCTTATATTGTTTATTTATTGGAATGAGTATTTGCCTGTTGAAGAGTAGTTTATTAACCATTTATGTTTTCATTTCACACTAATCCCTTTGCAGGGGATAGTTTCTTGCGCTCTTCTTTTGTAATATCAGAATTTAATATTTTTGAGCATTTACATTGTAAATGATGAATGATGTGACAGTTCTAAGATATGCACCTAAGGCACGAAATTTGAGATCTAATATCTTGATGAAATTGCATTTATTTTAGTGACTAATATCGAGTCTTAATTAAGGTTCACAACACCAAGACAAGAAAAGTTGTTCAGTGTTATCTTGAAAGTGCTTATGTAGGATCTTTTTTCATTTTTTTGTTTTTGTTTTTAAAAACATGTTTTTTAATGCATTTTTATATGTTTTTTATTATTTTTTTTAATTTTAGAAGTAAATTAACTTGTTTAAGAACATTCAAAATAAATATTAGATGTTTTAAGTGTTTTTAGAAACAATTATCTAAACCTGTTTTATTTCAAATCAAAATATAAATAAAAAGTGATCCCAAATGGCCCTGATTTTAAAAAACTAGTTAGAAAACTTATAGTCAATGAATCACATGTACTATATATTGAATCAAAGTGTGAAGTTGGGTAGTCTGATGTTGCATTAACAGAGAAAGGTAGTTACCATTTCTTAAAGTGTATTAAATAATGAAAACAATGTATTTGATAAATTAAGGCATTTCATTTGCCCTCTCATGATGATAGAATTGAGGCATGAATATGTCTTACATTTGAAGCTAAAAATCAATATTTTAGCCGTCAAAGGCGTGTCGGATAGAATTTTACTAAAAGAAATGACAAGCAGAATCCAATCAAATTCACTGGTCATATTGTGCTCGCCCAATCTATTCCTTGGTACTGTGAAATAAAAGTCTAGGTCAATGTTACAATAACTAAATATGAAAAAATTAATTTAAAAATAAACTGACACCTGATATCTGCCACTTAATATGTCATGTTATAGTTTGATAAACATGCTATATCCATTATTTCTTCCACCTTTGATGAGCTGCATTACTCGCCTTCTTTTGATATTTTCTTTTAGGGACATTTACATACATACCAACCAGTTCCTATTTATTTACATATCCAACATCTATATTCTGTTTTTTACATTTATACCATCCTAATCTTTCGTAACACACCAAAGCTACCAATATTTTGACTTTTAAAATGTGAAATATGCCTTTTCACGCATACGGAAGATGGTATGCATGTAAAAATTGAAGTTTAGGTGTTGATATATAAATGCTGGGAATTGAGCGGTATATATGTAAATCTTCCTTTTGTAACTTCTCCTTAGTTTCCATTTCAGCGAAGCGGTGCACCATGCTAACTGCAAGCATCAAGGTAGTTCGAGCTAAAGCCCCCGACAACCTCCAAAATGATCAAAACCAGGTGCAGCACTTGAACTTTCTTCTTGGTACCCATAAAACTAATATTTTGCATTTTCAAACAAGAACTGAATCTACCAATGAACTTTCAGCAGCCACTAGATCAACTGTTTTTGCATCATTTGATGATTTTGACTCTTTGTAGTATTGTTTGTGGTTTTCTCAACCCTTTTGCCCTTTAGCAGAGCTTTCGTTTGTCTTTTAGAGAAGAAAGAGACTTATAAACACCTCACCCACAATCATATTTAAAAAATAGCTTGGAATCATGGACTTCTTCTCATCTTGCTTCGTGCTTCCCCACTAAAATTGGATTATGATTTGTAAACAGTGATGTTTCAAGTTTACATAGAAATATTCATACATAGAACAAGATGAAATTGTTACATGATTGTTGTAGGGAAAATAAGATAATTGCATAAATCAAATTAAGTGGGTCCAGGTTTTGCAGTTTGGGCAGGGATACAACATGAAAGACATGGTGGATTATTGCAAATTTGTTTCAACTTCATCTTTTTCTTTCATGTAAGTTAAAAAAAGGTCTATTTTCATAGAAGTTTGCAAAACAAATATAAATTTTTCCTTTGATGACTATTCAGCCTGAAATATCTATAGGTCTTTGACATGCCTGGCTTTTTTGCCTGTGAGAGTTTTCCATAGATGAAAGAGAAAGGCAGATTTACATGCATACCACACAATTCTTGTCTATTTGCAAATCTAACACCCAAAATTTGATATTTACACTTATAACATTGTGGTGTCATAAGCCTATATTTCACTTTTAAAATGATAGTGATAGTAGTATTTTTTTTTTGTGTGATTTTAAAGATTTAAGTGAGATGTATGTAAATATGAATATTTTGGTGTTTAAGATATGTAAATGCATGAGAATTGTGTGGTATCTGTAAATGTCCCTAGAAAAGTTTATTTTGTGATTTTTAAAAGTAATAGATTTTATTTTTAGGGACATTTACATACATAGGGGTGTAAACGAATCGAACACGAACGAACAGAGATTGTGTTCGTGTTTGGTTCGTTTGAAATTTAGTTTGTTTGAAATAAGCTCGTGTTTGAAATTGTTCGTGAAGTCACTGTTCGTGT
>NEWO01000016.1:2672909-2698239 GCA_003013225.1 Phalaenopsis aphrodite
TTTTTTTTTTTTTCTAAGGTTAACAAGCAACAAACTCAAATCCTTTAGTTCTTATAATAAGTTAGTTAAAAAATCAATATAATCACGTTATGATGGTTTTCTACTACCCCAAAATCAAGGAGTTGGAGCTAACTTATAGTCAATATGAATATCCTCTTCGCCACATTTTCAAGAAGTTTTAAGAGATAAGAATTAGATGATACTTCGTAAATTTTTGGAGTCTTCACTGCTAATTGATGCCAATTTCTAGCATCTTATTTTGGTGGGATTCCAATTATTTGTTAGCATTACTTATGATGAATCCTTTGATTCCTATGAATATTTGATTAGGATAGAGCTCTAGAGTTCTATAGTTGCTAAGGATCTCTCCTTGCTTGAGATAAGGACCCCTTCATGTGAAGAACAGAACACTTTATGAGGTTGAGGTGCTATGTGCATTGAATTCAAGCTCAATTTTATAGGGAAGGCCATGCTATAGTACTACTTTAGAGGGTTGCAAAACTTAAAATTGTGCACTTACTCCCAATTTTACATGTTGACACATAACATAATTTAAATTGTAGTGGCAAATTGTATGCCAATTGATGTGCTAATTGTAAGCAGTTTGAATAAAAATTTTAAAATTATAAGTTTCTTTCCAAAACCTTTCACATTCTCAAGCCATGAGTTGAAAGTTGCAAAGCTAAAAATTTGGTGTTATATAATAATAGCAAAGCCCAAAACTCTGCACCTTGTAGCCGTTAAAACCGCCGTCAATATATAAGAATGATATTTTTAAAGTCATAGTGTTGTACAAAGATCCGACACACATGTAAAAAGAAATTAATCAGAGGAGACAATAAGAGTTTTTATGTGAAAAGCTGAAATGGGCAAAAAACTTTCACTGGCCCTTGAATAGTTGGAAGCAATATGATACAAGTGAGATGTGATCTTTGCTAGGGAAATGGTATAGAATTATGAGGAAGTGATGCTGACTTGACTGTTGTGAAGAAAAGTTGATGATATGGGTTGTGTGCTAGAAAAATTTATTGTTAGTGCCTTCAATAGCGATGACTAAATGGTGATGGAAGAGAAGTGACACGGTGTTCTGATGATGATAACGGCTCGACGGTGGTGATCAGACAACGACAATCCAGCATTGGTGGCCGCCAGGAAGCAGTGGTCTGGCGGTGACAGCAATTTGACAGTGGTGGCCGAGTAGCTGCAATATGGGATGATGGGCGCCGCAGTGGTTGGACGATGGTGGCGGTGAGACAGTGGTGATCCGATGATGACAATGGTTGATCGACAGTGGTTGGTAGCAAGGATGATGGTTCAACGATGGTGGCTGCTTGACCATGACGACCAGACACCATTGGTCTGGCGGTGCCGACGACTAGTCGGCTATCCTTCGGCGTTGGTGGAGCTCAAGAACACTCAAGAGCTTGAGTCTCCTTTAGTTTTCTCCTTCGATCCAAGTCCCAAGTTTCCTTTCATAAGAGAGATGAGCTCTACTTATAGATTTTGGGAGTGACATCTTTATAATTACTACATGAATCTAGACCACTCATTCAGACAACCCATAACGATCCATTTGATTGAATGGTGTTTTATTATCATTTGTGTCTTAATGATGCCAGGGGGTGATCTTGAGCTTTTTGGAATCGGCTTCAAGTCACACTCAATTTGACTATAAATTTGTTAGATTTGGAATTCATTTGAGCATTCAATTGTCCATTCAAACCCTCCAATTGCAATTAAACAACTTAATCTATGCTAGATCAAGCTCGGATCGAACCAATTTTCGCTTCATTGGGCCATCTTTATCAAGACGACCAGTTTAACCATATGCTTGCTAAAATCAGAGCCCTAGATGATCTTGAAATTGAATCAATAATATTTATTGTTTAAAATGCTCCAACATTCATGAATGATTAGAATAATCATTTGATGATGTATCAAAGTTATTGTAGAATATCATTATGAATTATGGAATACCCTTCTCTCCCCAACATATATATTACCAAATTATATAATCAAAAACAAAATGCAATCACAATATTAGGCAAAAACATAAGCATGGGATCATAAACATGATATGACATAAATAATAGATATATTACATCATAAAAAAGTATGACCTCATATGCAATGGGCATGTTATAGTTTATAAATTATAAATATGAAATATATATATTTTTTATTATTCTCCATTAAATTATACTTTTATTTTCGCAATAAAAATGCCTATATATTCAATAATTAAGTCTAAAAATGATTAAATAGCATATAGATTATAAATCTTTCACACTTTCATTCCTAAATCAAGACTTATAAAATTTTATTGAGGTTAGAATATGATTTGAATAAGATTCGAGTAATATTTCACTGAAGTTCTAGCAAAAGTTCGAATAAAGTTCAAGTAAAATTTGTATTTGGCAAATATGCTACTAAGGATGGTAATAAAATTGTCATGTGCCCTCTTGAGTGGTAAGTTGGTAGACAGCTGCGTTGTCAGTCGTACGCCCCCTCTGATCCAGGTTCGATCTCTACTAGGACGAATATCACATATGGAGATCACAAATGATAATAAAACTGCCATATTAAGCAGACAAGCTCAGTATCATATCTTGCTTGATGAGAATGACTTAAATTCTAACAATCTTCGAGAACTCGTACACACTTTTATACGAGTATTTTTTTTTCCAAATTATTTAGTTTCAATATTATCTTAAATTTTTCATTTTAACATATATTCTAAAAATTATATATGTTTGCACATATATATATATATATATATATATATATATATATATATATAATTACATAGAAACTATTTGTGTTATTTTTTTTAATTGCTCTTTGTTGTATTATGTATGTTATGTTATATCTATGAATTATACTCTATTATGTTATAGTTATATGTAATTATATCTCTTGAACAACACTTTGTCGTATCATAAATATTTATTATTTCTCTTTAATTACACCATGATGTGTCCATTTATCATATTTGAATATTATTAGAAATATCAACCCCATCATGTGGGAATATGATTTGAACATTATTTGAACTTTATTCAAACAAGTATTTGTTGCTCTTGAACTCATCTATATAAATATTTAGCTATGACTAGGGGTATATTAGACATTTTTCATCAATAAAATAAGCAATTGATATATTTTTAAAATTTTTAATAAATGGGTAATGTTGTAAATGAGTCGAGCTCGAGTGAGCTCCGGCTTTGGCTCGTGTTGACTCGTTCAAAATTGGCTCTTGTTTAAAATTATGTTTGGCTTGATATACATATTTTTGTTTGAGTTAGGTTTGAAATTGACTCGTTAAAATTAATTAGAAAGATAGATGTATGATGATAAATTCAAGCTTTCACCATTCATATGAAATAAAAAACACACATAGTGGCTTAAATTTAGCTATAAATATATATAATGTGTTATTATATAAATAACATATATATAATTTCTTTATTGCGAGCTAAAACGAGACGATTCAGATGGAGCAAAGGGTTGTTCATGTTTTGCTAGTTTATAATTTAAGCTTAAAGAATCTGTACATATTCAGATTGTTTTCTTAACGAACAATTTGAACATGAGCTGTTTAACGAGCCGAAGACGATTTGTTCACCAATAATGAACTTTTTCGATAGCCCTAGTTATTGGACATATATAGTTACTTTTTTTTATCTATTTCATAAATAAAGACCTCTAAATCTCGAGGGAGAGAGATATATTTGATAGCCCTAAACACATTGAGAAAAAAAAATAAAAAAGAAAATTGGATAAGAATGCCAAGAGCGAATCTAAGGTGGGAGAGAAAGATCTGGCTTAGCTCATTCACTCCTAAACTCATGAAAAATGAAAGAAGGCCAGAGCTCGAAAGGAACGAGAAATTCTCGAACATATTTTCTATCTCACAATCAACTTGATCAACCTATTCTATTTCTAAGATTGAGAGTTTCAAGGCTTGGAACTTAAAAATTTAATCAATGATATTTTCATCAAACTTAAATGAGATAAAATTAAATGATTTCAATTTGAACATAAATTTAAATATATATAAAAAATATATATATTTTTTGTGAAATAACATATAAAATATTATAATATTTATGTTCAATAACCTAAATGAAACCATAGAAAAATCAATAAATATATCTATTTTCTATGATCATCTTGATAACAATTAGAAAATACTTTAATCTAATTTTCCTCAAAAATACATAGACCTTATCTTGATAAAATGACCCAAATGATTATCAAATCTCTTCGGCCTCTACATCTACTTTGAGATAAATGTACAATAATATGTTTCTAGCTCTTTATTATGCTCAATTAAAGGCAGAGATTGTGCATGATCCATGTCCTTAAAAGACATAGATAGAAGATGACTGATTTGTAAATATCAAGTTTGGGGGAAGGTCTAAACTCTAAACAAACATATTATATCCAATTTAGTTATAAGGTGGCGGCCGGCCGTGCGCCGCCCATCCATACCCGCCATCCAACTGCCCACCGCCAGGCACCATACCTGCCGGCATGCTAAACATACCCGCCGCCGCCGGTGGCGGCCCTACGATCCCCGAAGTCTCTGGTATCCCCGCCTCCTCGTCCTCCATAGGCAACCTCTCATACGTGGAGTTTGAAAACGTAGCCGCCACCACCATGACCGGCCCCGCGGCCACCAATGGCCCCACCACACTCCCTCCCACAACCTGCCCCTGCCCCCCGGCCAGATATACCGTCAACCCCGTTGTCCCCGGCGGCGATGGCCCTGGTAAAAACGTTCCTGTCAGCGCCAGTATCTCAAACCGTCCGTTAAGCGCCACCACGGCGCTCGGAGCGGACGGCTGACGGAGCGTGACGTTTGCCACGGCGCCGGAACCGCTGAGCACGGAGACTCCGCGCTGGCGGCGGCGGGCGAAGTGGGCGATCGATTCGGCTACGTCGACACCGCCTGCGACCTCCATGACGTGGCTGCGGAGTGCGTTGGGGCTGTCGCGGGTAACGATGATGGGTGGCTTGGGTTTGTTCTTGGAGCCTTGGGGACGGCCGCGGGGACGGCGGCCGGAGAGATCGACGGCACCTTCTTTGGGATCGTCGGGGGCATCGAGGTCGGTGTCGAGGTCGTCATCGTGGGGATGGGGGTGGTGGTGGTGGTGGTGGATAGCGGTGGTGGTGGGGAGTTTAAGGAGAGGGGAGGAGGAGCCGCCGGTTGGGTCGAGGGTGGGGAGGTTGAGAGGGCCGCCGGCCCACCATGGGTTCGCCAGTTTTGAGCACTGCTTTGGTTTGGGGGAGGAGAGGGAGGGGTTGGTGTGGTGTTGTTTTGATGTGGCTTTTATATATAAGAGAGGAGGAGGAGACAAATTAAATATATATATATATCTATATATATATATATATATATATATATATATATTATTTTATTAATGTTGAAATCAAAGTTATAGAGGAGACACGCCAGCTAGAGGGAGAAAGAGAAAGAGACTATATAATATTAAATTCGTGTAATTTTTATTCACGAAATGAACTTCTATTTATAGAAATGAGCGGATGTATAATTACATATTATAATGATAGTACATATAGGTTACAGTGAGAGTGTTGTAGTTGATGCATGAATCTTATGCCCGGAGCCGGACGGGTTCGGGTCACTGAAAAGCTCTCTATCGAAGACGGTCGGGTCCATAAGATGTTCGGCGGGACAAAGTCTAATAGCCTTCATTTTGGTAGGGCGGTCGCTCCCTGGGGGCCCGATATAAACTATTGATTTGACTATTTGTTGAGAGTTTATCCCTATAAAGGCCGATCTAAGAGCTCCGACCAAATGTTTTGGGGCCGGGTGATTTGCTTCATTCATTCGGTCGGACTTATAAAGGTGTCAGATTTGCACGTATGGGTCTTATGCCAGTAGTTTGATTTCTACGAAGATGATCATTTTCCATTCGTCTGGGAAATGAGTTTCTTCTGGTCTATGGGAGCTGGCCGGCTAGACATGGGGCATTTGATTGTCCCTGGAGAGCCCCTACGATATCATGTCGTCTTCCTATGATGATAGTGAGATATCCTCAAGATGTGTGCTGACACATTTTTCTATATAATTAATGATAAGGTTTTATTGACCTATCAAATTAATGCAATTTTAAGAAAAATGAGTTAAAATGTTGTGGTTAATGTTCTAATTAAAATAATAAAAAAGGTGTCATGTTATTATGATTGAATTTTAAGTGGTAGTAGTTTTCAAAAATTTTAAATTCATTTTGAGATGAATATGTAACATACAATATTAATCATATGAGAGTGTTTAGGGGTTCATTTTAACTTTTCTACTACGATATGGTTAATTTTTTTATGTTTTTATTTATTTATTTATATATGTGCGATGTAAATGAGTTGAGATTAAGGGCCCATTTGGGGCAGCTTATTTGATGCGATGACATTTTGAAGACGCACCTGACCTGTTTGGGTAAACTGCATTTTGGCAGCTTATGCGTTTTCAAAACGACGAAAACAACATTTTCACACCGCACCTATCTAGGTGCGGTGGAGCTTATTGGCATTGATCTGACTTTTCAAAAAAAAAAAAAAATTTGTAATAGCCACCGCACCTAGCTTATCAGCAGATTATTTTTAATCAACTTATCAAAATATTATTCAATAAGTTATTGCTGCCCCAAATAGACTCTAAGGGAGCGCATTGGTTGTTTGAGTTCAACTCGTTCAAAATTATGTTTATTCAAAATAGGCTTATGCTCTAAATGACACTTGAATAGGCAAATGTTAGTGTTGGACTCAATTTAAATTTTTTTGTTCCTTTCAACTAATATCCTCATCAAAATTAGTTCCAATGATTTAAAATTAATAAAATTTAACATTTTTTAAATATAATATGATATAATAATATAAACATATTATAATAATAATATTTATTTATTTATTTTAAGTCGATCTAAAATGAATGTTTGCCTTATTTATAAATCGAGCTAAAAAATATTGATATTCAACTTTCTTTATATTGGCATCAATTTTTTATGTTACGTGTATAGGGTGTCCACCTGACTGACTTGGGACCACTCATTGCTCGTTCATGGCATTACACAACTCAAGATGCCTGTCCGAGACCTCCTAGCATGTGCTCAAAGTAGGGAGCTTGGGTTTGTGGTAATTTGACCTCACTCAGGAGAACCTGTAGTTGGACAGACTCACTCAGAGCATTGGACATGTTTGATGTCTATTCTAGTGTTTAGCAGTCTTTTTGTATCCATTTGGAGCTCCCCTAGGTCAAGGGTAGCCACAGAATCCTTCTATGCGCATTCTTGGCAAAATCGAGGTTTAGATCGATCCACCCACTATGTGGGTCCAAAATGTCTGTCGATACTAGAATACCCAATTTGAAACTCTTTAAATGTTTATTTTGAAGTTGTGGGGGCATATTTTAGTAATATGGAGTTTCTAGTAGCTTCTAGATCAATTAGAACGCTTTAATGGACATTTGGGCAAAATTTGGGGTTCTCGGCAGTCGGGGCCGTATTTGGGCTCGAGCGTTGATTTTCGCTCGATGTGACTCATGCTCGATGCTCACTCCAATGTTGGAGAACCTATTTTCACTATTGGATGGTTCCCAATAGTCCGAGAATCAATAAAAAAGCCGCCCGCACGAAGCTGTGCGCACTTGTAAGGGAAAAACACAAAGTGTCTAGCCCCTTTTTTGTGGTGGAGGGCGGGGGGGCATCCTCCTAAAGAGGAGCACATTGCTCTCTGGACGCTTAAGCGCCCACCTCATCCCGGGCGATACTTGGATCATTGTTTTGGACTGTGGGCGCTTGAGCGCCCATGTTGGGAGCTTGATTGCACATGTTGGGTGCTTTAATGCCCACTTTTCCTCGTGCAAATTATCGCTAACCCAATAAGGTATCTCTGACCAGGTTTTTTTTAGTGAGCGTGAGAAGAGCTTGGAGCTGAGAGTAGAGGGAATTTTCTCTTCTCCCTTGAAGAGAACAACCAAGAAGAAGAACCAATTATCTTCCTCCACCGTTCCCCATCAATTCTTATCAGCATCTCCTTTTGTTCAACTTCTTCTTCTTCTTCTTCTCACCAGACTTCATGAGTTGAGCTTAGGAAGGCATCTGGGAGAGAACTCTTTGGCAAGGAGAGTTTCATCCTGGCTTTGAAGGAGGAGGGCTTCATCTCCCCTAAAGAGGTAGGAGAGCTTCTTCCTAGCTTTGGAGAATGAGGATTCTGACGAACTCACGGTCTCTTCGGCGAGGAGAGCATCATCCTACATTGAAGGAGAACTCCGACAAACTTCTCCAATGATCTCTTCGGTGAAGAAAGCTTCCTCAGTATTTTGGGGAAGGACTTGGGTGGGCTTCTCTACTATTGTTAGAAAAGCTTAATCCAGGATACGAGCTTAGGAGGCCAATCAACCTTAGCAGTGATGAGGTTCTCTAAAACCACATTGCATTTCTCTCTTTGTCAGCCCTGGGGTTAATTTTTACTTAGTGTTGTGAATTTTGACTCCCACACATGGCGAGTTGGCTGGTCTACACTAGTCAACACGACCACATAGTGTCGGTCGACCACACTCCTTTGGATTGGTCGTTTATTTCCTAGAGGAAGCCCTATGTTAGGAAGCTTTTGTTGGACACATTCCTATCTGAGAGATTCTATTGTGACCTTTTAGGTCTATACCTAAGCGAGTCGGAATCCCAATTTCTCCTTGCTTTGTCATTTCCCTCCCTCCTTGGATGGGTTGGGAAATTTGGATTTTTTGAAGTAAGAAAAGGTTTGTAGCTAGCTTAATTTGCAAAATCATGAGTTGTTGAATGAGAAAAACTTTGTAGTTAGTTCATTCCAAAATAATATGGAGAGTTTTCTTTTTAGAAATTTGAAGGTGACCCTCCTCACACACCTCATTAAAGCAGTGGGCGGTTATATCGCATATCCATGTGTTGAACCCCTAGTTTCCAATGTGAGATTATTAGATGAGTGTGGCTCGCTATTGATTGCGATCATTCACATTCCATAATGTTTTGTGTCACGATATGTGCCTCACATGAAGCATGTCGCACCAACAAATTGTCTTAACTAGCTGCTCTGGCCATGTCGACATAGTGCAGTGGCTCGACCGGCTGCCTCAGCATGGTCAGCATTGCGCTTTGGTCCGATCGACCACCCCAGCCTGTTCAATCGATCAATTAGGTATGGGTGGCTACCCCGGCTTGATCGATATACGACATTGATTTGACATGTCGCTTCGACCAGGTCGATTAATCACTTTGGTTAGATCGACCACCCCAGCCTTATGACTAATCCTTTTGGTTCAATTAGCCACCTTAGCCCAATTGAGCCCGTTAGGTACGTTGCCCAGGGTTGATAACCCCGATCGACCCAGCACGTCAAACATTCAATTTCATTTGCATAGTATTGATTGCATGGCTTTGCATTAACACATTCATCCCTTGCACCTTTATCACGAATCATTAAGTACATTGCCTCATATGCTCACGACGATAACTTGCACCTCCCAACAACTCACTACTCAAAATTTGTTTCTTGGTATCTTCATATTACTTAACACCACATTACAAGTGGTTTGCACTTACACTTAAGCACTTCTACATGTTTTTCTTGCATGACAGTTTGTAAGTTCAAGACTCGCGTGCTCGAATTTGTTTGCATTCTGATTTATGATTTCTCACACACTTATCCATCGCATTCACACATCATGTGAATGAGTAGCTCTTTACCAAGACAATCCTTTGTATGACTCTCTCCAGTTATAGTTACATCCCTACTCTTCTTATAATACCACTCCAGCCAATCCTAGGCATCCTTTCGGGTCATTGCCTCTACATCATGCTCATTCTTTCGGTCGCTGCCTCCACCACACACCCGCTCTTACAAATCATTGCCTTAACAACTCACTCATTCCTTTGGGCCGCCACCACCACAGCAGACTCACCCTTTCATGTCACCGCATAAACTGCACACCCACCCTTTTGGGTCACTGCCTCGGCGACACAACCATCTTTCGGACCAGTGCCTCCATGACACTCTCATTTTTTGAGTCACTACCTCCATGACACACCCATCATTTGGATCGCTAATTCCACAACACGCCCACCCATTGGGGTCACTGCCTCCACAACACATCTGTTCTTTTGGTCTCTACGTTCATGGCACGTTTACCTTTTCAGTTCAATGCCTCCACGACACACCCATCTCTTTTGGGTTGACGACAAGCCCACACTTTCGAGCCACTGCCTCAACGACACTCCCACCCTTTCGGACCACTGCCTCCACAGCACGCCCATTCTTTGAGATGCTACCTCCACGACGCGCTCACTCTTTCGAGTCACTACCTCCACAATAGACCCATCCTCTGGGACGCTGCCTTCACAGAGGGCCAATCCTTTCGGGTCACTACCTCTACAACACACCTATCTCTTTGGGTCGCTGCCTCCACTGTACACCCGTTCCTAAGTTACTGCCTCTATGACACACTCCTTGCCACTTTTATTGCATGGCTACTTGCATTTGTATGTTTAGGTGTGTATGGATAGCGAGTCAGGCTTTATAGGTGAGTGACCCCCCTATTGGTCATGATGCCTTAACGAGCATTGTTTGTCAGGACGATCCTAGCTAGCAATGTGAGTTAAAACAACGAGATTGACACAAGTATGACTGTGTTAAGGATCTAAGGTATCTAACTCGTGTCACTCCACTAGTTACGAGTGTATTTAATGACCCTTATTTAAAAATTTTTAAAATATATTTTTTTACTTATTATAACTCTCTATAATTTTTAAATTATGCATGTATCAAGCTAGGTCATATGTAAGGTCAAGCATTTTCAAAATCCATCCTAGTTGACTCCCTTTAGATCCTTGGATCTTCAAGACGGGGTCGGTGCAGCGACCCCGTCAAAGTCATATATGCCTGGAGACTTACCCTGCACTTAGATATTGGTTAGAGCACTTCTTGTTAAATTATGTGCTAGGCTAGGATTTTTGATGCTATGTAGTTTTTTTAAGGCCTTTGGTTATTGTTCTTTATTGATTTGCTTTTGTCAGCCAAGCGTCACTTTTGTATTTTTTGTGTGCTTGCATGCTTGATATGCATTGTAGTATATTAGGGTGTTCTTCCACTAGGAGCAGTGCTTATATATATGCACACACACACATGTATCGTTAAGAAAGAGCATGTAATGATTTATAATAACCTTTTGCTTGCAGGTTCTATTGAGCTCCTCCGATGTAAAGACATAGCTCATTATACATTGCATGTTTGTTGGCTTTCCTGCTAGTGTTGTTTTCATGCAGACCGAGTCTTTATTTTCTTTTTAAATATATTTGATAAAATTCTTAGGCTGAGCTGTATCGGAAATAAGGTACGAGCAAGAGTTTCGAGGCAGACGACACATCAAACCATGTAACAGGGACTAGAAGCGACACCTCGTGTTCCATATCTTAAGTCTGAATTTTATATTTTTGTATAAAACAAGGACCAGACATGTATATGTGGAGTTAGGCTGCCTTTCATGTTTTTCTTAGATATGTCGTCAACCCAGCAACACTAGACACTTTTATATATTTCAGGGTGTTTTTACTTTCTATACGTGTTTACATGCTTGGATTGTTTTTCTTGTTTCTCTCTGGTTTATTTGGGATGTCACGATTTAGGTTTATTAAGGACCTTAAAATTGTAAATAATTATAAAAAAATCATAATAAAAATTTCAAGATAAATTAAAATTTAAGATTAAAAGATTCTGGATTTTTCAAAGCCTGCCTTTTACTTTCTTGCATGCCTTCGGGCCGATTTTAAAATGGACTGCTTAGCATAGATATCACCCAATTCATTCTAGTAGGGCCTCCATGTTTAGGTTTGTGGTAGATAACTACTTCATTTTTATGTCCTGAGGAGAAGCCCACGTGCTTCTCCAACCCAAACATAGATTTCTATTTAAGTAGTTGCATAGTGCTCTTAGATCGTTAGATGACTCCCCGATCCAAAGAGGGTGTAAGTCTTCTTATTTGGAGTGTTTCCAGCTTTATAGCTAAAACTCTCTTCCTCCTCTTTTCTGGTGACATATTTGACATTTTGGCTGGTATAATTCACCCATTTTGGAGTTCCACTTGATAGCCATAAGATAAAGTTTCGTTCCTTTAGCCCTAGGGCTACCAAGATTCTCATGGATGACGCAATTCACGGATTGCTAACCGAGAATCTCAAGACATGTTGGGTTGACTACCTTTACGATCAGGTAGACTTAGGGTCTAGTAGCTTGAGATGATAGGTCAGTGGTACCCTGATATAGCTACCTCTACCTTCTAAAGATCATCCCTCCCTTCCTTTGACTACCCTTGTTGAGTCCTGTCGCTCCTTTTGTCTTTTGTTGGCATCAACTTGACAGCCTGATCACCAACGAGTTGTCGCCCATTTGAGATACAATGATGTTTCATATGCCCTTATGATCCGGATGTGCTTTGACGTATTGGGATTCCCCTTCAGGATGATTCAATTATTTTGCAGGCATTGTATGTTGATGAGTTTGCTACCCTTGTGGGGACCGCGAGAGATTTACTATCTGCCCTATGGCTTAGCAAGAGTTTTGAAAGCATTAGAGTGCTCCCATCGGAAATAACCATCATTTGGTAGCCTTGTGGAAGTCTTCACTACTAATATAAGTAAAACTCCTTTGGATCAAGAGTATACTTGGGCAACCCCTAAGATGCAATTTGCTAAGCGGGATATGTCCCCTTGGGAGTAATCTAGACCTCAGAATAGATAAACACACATGAATCTCTAGTTGCAGGCAATCTCTGCAAGATTCTTTCGCGAATATTAGTCCAAGATGCTTACACCCGATCTTGTTTGAGCAAACATACCCTCCAAGCTCTTTCTCTTGTTTGTCATCTTTGTAGTATATCCGTCTTTTCTGGTTCATCTCTTTTCCCGATCATTCACATGATCCGGAAGAGAGTCTTATTCAGAAAAGAGAAGTATACAACGATGAACAAACTGTCGACTTTTTTAAAATTAAAAAGAGACAGAAACAAAAACACTTGCTTAATAAAACAAATCAAACATGAGATACTTTTGACTATATATATATATATATATATATATATATATATATATATATATATATATATATATATATATATATATATATATATATATATATATATATATATATATATATATCTATCTATCCATCTATCTATCCATCTATCTATCCATATATGTGTGTGAGAGAGGGACAGAGAGGATAAGACTTTTAACTTGATAGCGAAACAAGATTTTCTGCATGAAATAAGTTTATTTGATAAATTTGTATCATTATCTAATTAATAATTTATAAGATATTTTTTAAAACCTGTTTGACTTGAAGTAGTAATAATAATAATAATAATATAAGTATTATGAAAATGGTTTAAATATAACTATATATATAATTTGCTTTCCGATTTCAGGCTATTTAATTTGAGTCAACTAAAAAGAAATTCATTGGGTTGAGCTAATTCATCTCAAAATCTATATAATTCAAGCATGAATTGGGCTTCGAGTTCAAAAAGTGTGTTCGCGTTCGACTCGTTTGCTTAACGAGCTGAACACGAGCCGTTCAAGAACAAAGAGTCATTTTGACAACCCTAATCACTTAGCCATAAGATATTAAGAATTTGGGCAAGATTTAAAGAATCATTTGATTTTAATTTAATAATTTTAATTGATTATAAATCTTTGTAGCCTTGTAGTCAATTAAATTTTAAAAAAATATTACTCATCAAAGATATATATATAATTGATTAGTAGTAATTCGAGCCAAAACGAGTCGAACACGAACAAATAAATATTCGTGTTCAGCTCGTTAACTTAGCGAACAAGTCGAACACGAGCTTCTTAACGAGTCCAACACGAGCTGTTCACGAACAACGAACCGTTTTGACAGCCCTATTGAGCTAATTCAACTCGAAATTTATAACACCAAAGTATTATAAATATAAATATTAAATTTTGGGTGGTAGATATGTAAATACAATAATGCATAAAAATTGTGTGATGTGCATGTAAATTTTCCTGAAATAAATAATAATAATAATTTATTACAAGAATATCTCAATTTTTTCCTTTGATTTGCCTCTGAGCTTTAAGTAGCTGCCAAATGGAAGAGGGTTATTCAATTTAGATTAAAATATTGGAAGATTTACATCCTACCTAGGGTTGTAAACGAGCCGAGCTTGAGTGAGCTCAGGCTGGCTCGTATTGACTCGTTCGAAATAGTTCGTGTTCGAAATCAGCTCGTGAACAGTATGTTCGAGTTCGGCTCGATTTAAATATTTATGTCCGTGTTTGGCTCGTGTTCGGCTCGAAATTGGCTTGTAAAAATTAAATTTAAAAAAAAATAGATGTAAAATGTGAGATTCGAACATGGATCAAATATATACAAAAAAGACACTAACCATATTATCACATGAAATGTTATGCTTTAAACTTAGATATAAATATATATAATATATAATCATACAAATAATATATATAATATATTATTATATAAATAATTATATATATATTTTTTTATTTCAAGCTAAAACGAGCCGAACACGAGCGAATAAAGAGCTATTCGTGTTCGGCTCATTTATAATTCAATCTTTAAAAACTTTTTCGTGTTCGAACACGAGCTACTTAACGAGTCGAACACGAGCTGTTTCGCGAACAACGAGCTTCTTTGACACCCCTAATCCTACCACACAATTATTACTTATTTACATATCCAATACCAAAACTTCAATTTTTACATCTACAGAAAATATATGCTGCACTTTCTAACAGTTGATGATAGTGATAATTTTGATGAGATATGATTAAATATTAAAAATGTAAAAATCAAAGTTTATGTACGTGTTAGAGATATAAATATATAAGATTTGTATATGGTATATATGTAAATGGCAATAATATATTCTTTGTCTCTTTCTTTCTGTCTGAACTCTTTTGTTGCATACTGCTGATGAGTTCAAAGAAGGTTGGAGGTCGGCAAAGTAAAGAGTGGGAACTGAAGAAGACGACTTGGTTCAACCGAGAGGGAAATAATGGCCTTGATGTTAACTTAATTATATTTTATAAGGGTTTAATACTAATTACTTGCTTTTCTTCGGTCTTAATGCTGTTAATTAATGGTTATGTAGCCATGAATCAGTCCATGTAAAAAAAATGGCCTTTTCCAACCTAGATGATTGTTGAATTCTTTTAGAACGTTGGGTTTTGTATTATTCGTGAGTTCACACAAGAAAGAGAATGGATGTGTTCTCTGAATCAAAATTATGAGGTGTCTCTGGAAGGCTCGAAGATGTTAATGAAATATGATATGTAGTGCCTAAAATTTGTCCACAGTCTCATAAATGAGGGTGTGGTATATGTATATCTTGGATATCTGTCTTAACTTTTACATTATGGCAATTAAGAGAATCACTGGTGAGACGAACTCAGCAGAATAAGTTTGTTGCTCAGTCCGACAAATGAACTCAGTATATTAGTTTGGTGGGTCAGTTCGTCAGGTCAGCGTGCCAGCTGGTACATGACAGCTGGCACATCGACTAGTGAGGACAGTATAGTCTCAGCGGATTACTTCAGTGATGATTATATCTTCAGAGTGGAAGGGCTTTTCAGGCACATGAGGACCACGAAAAGCATACTTTGTTCGACAAAAGATGATTTTTGGTATATAAATATTACTATTTGTAAGAGATTAACCATCTTACATTTCACAATAAAATCTCAAGTCCTCTTTTTAATTTATCGGATTCTTAATGAATTTTGTCTCGTGTAGTTACGAAAAATTACTTTTAGTAATTTTGTAAATAGCAATGTTTTGAGTGCTCTGTATGCAAATGTTCATTTTAATTTATTATAATAAGTCACTATATTTTATATATACATCATCCATATTTATTACTAATTGAATATTTATAATTTACTGTTAAAATAACAAATTATGAGGATAAATAATTTCAAATTTTAATATAAATAAATGTTTTTTAAATTTAATATTTTATTTTTAAAATATTTTTCATTTTGGAGAGATAGTGAATATTCTTAACTATTATTATAAAAAAAAAGCTGCCTTTTTTAGGTATTAATTTGAATAGACAAATTAAAGAAAAAAATTTTAAAAAAAAAACGTTTGACTCGAATAAAATATCAGTTGACTGCCAAAATGAATTATGAATTCAGATCTGATGAATTTATTCAAATAACTATCAATTTAATATTTATAATTATTATTATAGGTATTTACATACATACCCCTCAAATTTTATGTATTTACACACCAAATTTTACTTTTTATGTTTGTACCACCCAAATCTTTCATATCACATAAATATATACATACATATATATATATATATATATGTAACTATATCTAAATATTATATTGGCCTTGTGAGTAAATTTAGGGCTAAATTATTTGGAGGTTTTAGGAAAAATTATTGTATACATACACCACATGCAGAGATGTATGCAATGTCCGCTAGGGTCAAGATACAATCAAAATTTTTTTGAAAAAAAAAAATTAAAGTGTGATCTACCGAAATACATCATGACCGTAGATTACTGTGATCTACAGTCATGATCAGACACCACATGCATGCGGTGTCCGTATACAATAATTTTTCAGGTTTTAGGGTAAAAAAAATGATTTTCTAATTTAATTTATTTTGCATGAGAGAAAAAAAATGAAATTTTTTTATGCCAATATTATAAGTTGGTATCAAATTCATTTGCATCATTTTTTTAATAGTGATGATTTAAGCATAATAGTGGATATAATAGAGATTATTATACTGTTAATAAGAAAAACATATATTTAATTTGAATAATAAGTCACAAAAACAAATTTTAATAAAATATTCAAGTTTAATGATAACATCTTTAGTAGACTAATTTGCATGGGAAGACTCATATGAAGGAATAGTATGATACATGTCATATAACTAATGGCCAAAAAATATATTTTTGTGTAATTTTATTAACATATGTGAAGCTAAAGGAGAGCACTTTAGAACCTTATTTTATAGTAAAAAGGAGTTATATTTTTATTAGTTTGAACTATATAATAGAAGGATTAGAAATTGTCCAAGACAAGCCTTCTTAAACAACCTTGTAAAATGGGTAACACTAGTTGAGGCTATTGAGCTAATTTGGCATTGCTCTTAATTTGTTTAATGAAAAATAACTTAATCAAATAATTAATACACAAATTTAGGTTTAAAGACAGCCTCAGATGGAAGAGTATTATCATACACTTTTATTAAGATAATATGATTTCTAATTGGTTTGAGTTAATTTGCATTGTTTTTAAACCTCAAGTGATAAATCAAGGTCTCATACCAACGCCAATTTTGCAATGATCTTATGCTACTAATAATCAGGATGCTTTAAGTCGATTCTTCCTCTAATCACTCAAAATGTATATTCTAGAGATAAATCATGAAAATAAAAGTAAAAATGTGTTTCATATTCTATATGCAACTTTGGTGGATTATATACAAATCTTCAAGCTTAATAATATGTTTTGTGTACCCTAGTTCCTTGTTAATTAGAATATTAAGAAAATCATTTATTACAATAAAAGTTCACATTTAAATAGAGGCCTCTATAAATCAAATTTATATCTTGGAAACAAAAGGAAACAAAAAACTATAGATAAGAAAAATATCTCAATACATAATTATTTATTTTACTCTTCAAGTAGCCATTCATCCACCTTACATGCTAATTTTTCATGGGTGAAAAAACTTAAGTTTGACCAATGTTTAAATTCAATGTCATTTCTAAGAAATTTATATCTAAGAAATTTATATGATAGCGCACTCAAAATCTTGAACCAAAAGAGTCAATACATATCCTTAAATTTAGTATGTGGTGCCCAAAAGGATAATAAGGATAACATCTCATGAAGTGGCTTAGACTCAATTTTATGAGTTGAGCTTAATGAACCATTGAACCAAACTAGGTCCTTTTATTAGTGACCCATTTAAAAAATATCAATAAAAATTTTATAATAAAAATAATATTTAAATAACAATAGTAGTGGTAGTATTAGTAGTAATATCAATTTAAGTAAGATTTTCATTAAATTTTATACATTTTAGCTTAACTCCTTTTGTTAAAATATTTATCATTATTATATTCAAATGTCTATGATGATTGCACTAGCTTAGGTCATTAAAATGACGTCATTATTTCTTGTGTAATAAAAGATCCCATATGAGAGCAAACATGAACTTGTAGCTAAAGCATCAATGCAATTTGCTAACCCAAGATAATTTGACAAGTGATGTATTTATAGTTGAGGGAAGCTAAGAAACTTGAATATCATGCTAGAAATGATTATGTAGTGATAAACAAAGTAAGTGTGAAGAACAAGGCATTAGCAATAGTACATTCCAAAGGGGACAGATGAAGGGTGCCTTACTGGTCCTATTTTCCTCTTAATATGGAAGAGAAATGATTAAAGACATGAGACTAAGAGCAAGATGCTTGTAGGGTTGATGTATTTGAAATATGTGAGGGATATTGTACAATTTATTGTATGAGATGTCACATTGTCATTATGGAAGATAAGGAAAAATGTCAATTTGCTAAAAGATAGGCATAAGATTAGTTAATCGAATGACTAAAACTATTGATTAAGATGCTCAAATAGATTTTGGTATACCCTGATAAAATTCATCGATTAAGGTGCTAGAAGAGAACTTTTAGCAAGGAGATGAGATAAAACCATCATCCATAATACTAGAAGATATCAACCAAAGCAAGGAAAACTAATTAATTATGATGATTGGGGGGGGGGGGGATTAAACAAGCATCAAGTCCAAAAGAAGGTTAATAACAAAGGGCCTGTTAGTCGTTAGCCTTGTCAAGCATATTATTAGTTAAGATAAGTAGGAGCTTGGCATAAATAAAGAATATGAGTAACTTATAATTTTTTTTAAACTTAGTAGTTAATTATTTTAAGGATTGGTGCTAGCTCTTTTTCTTTGTGAGCCGATTGTTTATTGAGCTAGTCATAATGCATAATGAGATATAGTCAACATGTGAATCATGTCATTGCTTAAGGAATCATATTATTTAATATGAACAGGAACTATAAGTAGTTTATTATCTTCAAACTAATAAACTCATATAAGGATTGTTGTTAGTATTGTCCATCTTAAGCTAATAATTTTTTGATCCAATGGCATAGCATAAGGACATATGGTTAACATGTCAATCTTATCATTGGCTAAGGAAATTGATGACTCAATATGAATGAACAATAAGTGTAGTTTATAGCCTTATATAAATATGTTGTTAGTATTGCAAATATTAGTATTTGGTCTTGGTCTTTATATGTTGATTTTTTTTTTGCAAATAGTATAGCATAAAGATATTTATTTAGCATGTAAATCATGTCATTGGCTAATGTAGTTGATGGCTCAATAAAAAGGAAGATCTAAAATAATTTATAATATTTTTGGGACTAAGTTTTTGTTCTTATAAGGAATGGTACTATTTTTAGGCCTCCATTGGTGGTTGTTTTATCAGGCTAGCGATAAAAAGTTAACATACATAGTCATGTGTAATTTATTAAGGCTAATGGCTCAATATGATTGAGATATTATGATAGTTTATAGCCTTATTTTTAAGCTTTCTCAAGCTAATTTTTTTTTTATATAGTAGTATAGCTTAAGGATATGTGGTTAGAATTTCAAGCTTGTCATCAACTAAGGTAGTTGATGGCTTAACAAGGACAAGGGTGGCTAGGAGTACTTAATTTTTTGTAATAGGGCCTTTCAAGTTGATGTTCTATAGAGCTCACAATGATATATATGAATAATATATCAAATTGTTAACTTTTAGCCTTTTTAGGTTAATGAAATGTTAACTTAATAATAATATTTTATGAGGATGTGTGCCTTATTAAGCTATTATTGATGATGAGGCCGTTGACTCAACATGGGACACCTTGGGAACTTAAAGTTAATTTAATTCATTTTGCGCCAACTATCTATTTAGTTAATAATAAATTATAGAAGAGATTCTTGCATGGGAAGAATTGTGGCAAACAATTATTAATAATGGTATTAGCAAATTAATGATGGAGGCAGGTGACCTTTTAATGAGATAAAATACTAAAATTTATTATTGATGCTTGATTTTAATTGTAAAGATGTGATTGAAGATTTTGGTGGAATTTTAAGAGATTTAAGAGAAAATGGTGGCTAAAATACCAAGGCTAGTCCGGATTAGGCTAGTTTGGGTTGATTTGAAATTTCTCTTTGGAAAAGTAAAAGGCTAGAAATTATTGGTGATTAACTTAGGATGTCAACTTATGATCTGGAGTAGATGGGTGAGTTTGGATGGGCTTACAATGGTGGGTTAAGGAACAAGACTATGTCTTAATATTCCCTTTCTTAGTTATGAGTTATGAAGAGGAGTTTATAATGGTTATGAGGCTGGTTCTTGGTTTGTTGATATTATAAGATGCTATGGATGTGAATGAATAGTGGAGAAGAGTTTAAGAGCAAGTTTTATGGAGGATTAATGAATAACATAAATGAAAAGCAAATATAAATACCTAATCTCACCAAAGAAAATGCAACACTTGAAGCCACTAAGTACCAAGTAACAAGAGAAAAAGTTCTTACTCAAATATTTCATTCAACAACTGATCCAAAACATTGCATATCAGGCCAATGTATAAGGATTACAATGATGAAAAGTTAATAAAAGGATGAGTAAACTTTTGAAGGGTGTTAGGTGGCTATTAATGAAGGATTTTACTAGACACTATCCTAATTTATTATTATTTTTCTTTTATGACCAGCTATAAAAGCCACCAAATTTAAAAATTCAAATATTCTAGAAACTAAAATTGAAATATGAGTAATAAAATACAAATTCAAATATTTTTTTCTTGATATGGCTCTTATGATGGGCATTGGATAGGCTCTTAATTGGGCACTTGCATGGGCTCTTGTCGTGGCACTTTGGCTTCATTCTGATGATGTGCTACATCACTTAATGTGCACAGAAGTTATTTTAAGGCTTTCCAGGTTGATATGTAGGACAATATAAAGTATATACTTCATCTTGAAGTAAAAAATCTACTAAGAAGAAATGGTACTCCATTGGGTTTGACATAAGCATATTTTAGTTTAAGACCTTTTAACCAATTATGTAACTTGTGCAAATATAGAGAGAACCTGATAAAAGAGGAAAAATTGTCAAATTATAGTCAATAATGGAGCCAATAACTTCATAATAAAAGATTTAAGTTAATTTTTTTGTGAGTAATAGTTAAAAGATTTTAGAAAATTATAAAAAAATTAAAAAAAAAAATATTACCCTACTAAATTAAAACTAAATTGGGAGCTATTGACTCAACACAAGGCGACATCCCATTATTTTAATACAAATTAAAATAAATTGTTTTCATTATTTTTTAAGGAAATTCAATTGATAATGGAAATACTTATTATATCTTTATGCTCTTCTTTAACAAGAAAAATATTAGATTAATTGTATTGACCAAGATCATGCTCATAGGAAACCAAGACTAAAGTTCTTATGTTACCTTAAATTATGATCAAAGATCAAAGTCATAAAAAGCTAGTTTTAAACATTTCTTTGATAATGATAAGACAAAATAACATTGAAACATTATTAATTTGAAGCCTTTTGAGCCAAAAATTTATGAAACAAGTAAAAGTGAAAAAAGAAAATCACAATGTGATGATAGCAAATTTAAGAGCTTGACATATGGTGTCAATATAGTGACAAATAGATGAAAGGTTATAGTTAGTTGTCACTAATAATAAAGCCAATAACTTGATATTAAATGGTTACCTAACAACATAATGGGATGATAAGCTAGCGACATACTGGTATTAGATAGCAAGCCAACAGTGAATGACATTTTATTAGTGGCTAAGTTGATAATGATGAATTCATAGAAGAGATTAAAACTACAGTGGTGTATGGTACAATGCCATTGTCAAATCCAACATTTATTTGAAATCATTAGCTCCTTGATATGTCATAATATATTTAGCAATTTAATGAAACAATCCAATAGTTAGGCAATATCTTAAGAGGATTCTTTTGCCATCCTCTTTCATGTTATTGAAAGTTACACCAATGGGATATGTGACATCTCTACTAAATAATATAACTTGGGTAGAGCAACTTGTGCACTACTTGGGAATCAACAATAGAGCTCTCCCATTGACAAATTGAGAGCACATAGATGACTCTCATCATGACAGCAAGTGTTGGTCAGCTTAGAGATAACATCTCAAAATATAAGGACTAATAGTAGAGCTTAGAGAGCAAGTTATAAAATGATGAATTAACTATATTTTTACTAAACTTACTTATAATTTTCTTTATTAAATAAAATAATATTTATTAGATGCCTACTTACCTATTTTCATATTTTGATTTCCTTCATTATTTATCTATGGACTAATGATAATAACAACTCTTGATATTTTGAACATGAATGATCAAAATTAAATATGAAAAATTAAAGATATACTAGGAAGCTAATGCATCTTTAATAAGTTAGTCCTAACTAAGCTAATGAATTCCTCACAAAGGTATTATTTGCATCTCAAAACACTAATGACTAATACAATTATTGGTGGAAAATGGAAGTTCTCAAAGATGGTAATGTGTCATCCTCATAGGTACACACCAACTTGCTAGCAGTGAAACAACTTCTCTTTGTTGATCACGCCAAATTCGATCAATGATACCCCTTTGAACTCGAGCTAGCTGAGCTAGCTCGTAGCAATGTGTGGGTGGGTGTTAATGCAAATGCCTCCAATGAACCATACCCTGTACCAAGGGCTTGCTTAACTTTTTTGTAATCATTAAGATAGTGTTATTAGTGGAGCAATTCCTTTCCTTATTCCATTTTAAAAATGCTTACATTTCTATGTCTAACTTCTCATCACAATTACATAATCAACACATCAGGGGTTGCTGAGCTCCATCAAGAATTAAAAATATAACATATACTTCTTCATCAGTTTGATGGTTAAAAAGCGAGTGGTGGCAGGAATGCTAAGAAAAATCTCCTTACTCTACTTAAATTCCTCGTATAAAAAATTCATTCTTAATCTTAATCATCATAGGCTTTGATAATTGTAGGTTGCGTCCATATCATATGTGCTTTGTGCAATTGTGTTTCAATAAATCATGTCATTCATAATCACCTGATTTCTTGTTGATATTGGAATTGAAGTTTATGATTTACATTATGTTTGTCATTACATTTGAGATAAATGTGATGAGATTTGCAATGATTTGTCAAAAACATAAGATGTCGTAAAAAACATGTCTCAAAACTCTACACTTTACACAACACATCAAATTTCATTATTCTTTCAAATTATAATAATGGGTTTGAAGAGGATTTTTAACTTGGAAGAATGAAGCCATTATCACACTTTTCTTTCACTTCTTCATGGTATCTTCTAAAAAATTAAATAATGATATGATTTAACATTAATGGCTAAGAGCTTAGTCAGATGCAATGATCAATCCCATGCTAAGAGGTAGTTGTAATGCAGTGTCAAACACTACTTTGAACCTCTATAAAACAGAGTTATATATTGAGATTGCATTATATACTGGTTAAACTCATGGAAAATTGCCCCAAAGTTTGTAGCCTGTGTATCCCTTGATTTTTGGCATTTATGTTTAAAAATTAAATAATCATCATTACTAGTATATACCTATAATCTATTTGTAGAAGACACCATAGATCCTCGACAATTTTGAACCAACGTTTTTGTTCAACCACTGTCTATCAAAACAAAAGCATGGTTAAAACTAATAATCCAATAAATTGCCAAGATTAATATTCAAATTTCCAATTAACACACTAAGACTTATATTAGAAAAACTTTAATCTCAAGTTATTGATCTTCATTTCATAGAACTGATCCTTAATTATGTATGTTAAGTAGTAAATAACATTAACTTTCGCACTTATTATTAAAAAAATTGCAAGCGCAATTAAAACACAATTTCTTTTTCTGTTATAGACTAGATTTCTACTGAAATTAACTTCCAATGAATCATCAATGGATTTAAGTTCACCATGAACAATTTAAATTGCTATAAATAATCGTTGATGGTGAAAAATCGATCATCAGACCTACAGAGAGATTTCTGAATCTTCAAAAACTATAACTTCAAGTCGTGCAACATCATTGTTAAAGCATCAACAAAATTTGAGCTTTTCATGCGCTTATTGGACTATACTCATGTTGCTAACTCTAGCAATCACTCGTTCATTTCTTACAATTATTTACGCCTTCCCGATACTATACTTTGTTCCCATCTCCTTAGTATTTCATTCAATATGTTCACAACACATTTAGCATTATATTCATATGTATGTGTTTGATTCAATACAATTGGACTATCCATAATAGTGTCTCCCAAGTTTGCCAAATAAAACAAACAAACCCTTCATCTCAATTGTCTAAAAACCTTAATGAGGTGGCCCTAATTAACATGAACTTGAATTTATTAACATTGATTAATTTTGTTTGTCTTATGCTTCTATTTATGAGATCAAAGTTACAATAACGTTGCACTTAGGATTTGTACACTTATCTTTATATAAGAATAGCTAAACATTTATTAATAGACAACTAAAGCATTTGTTTAATGGGCCACCAGACAATGTCTGGCCCAAAAGCTTTTACGGGCTGAACAAATTTGCTATATTATATAATATATTGTAAATTTAATAGAAAGAAATATATAAGAAAATATTAATCGAATACTTTGAAAACATTATGCAGAGAGCTTTGGGTGTTGGAACCAAAAATTATTGTATCAGAACTCCACACGTAGAGTTACGTGCGGAGTCCAATGAAATTACGTCGTGGAGGTGATCGGCCCGGTAACATAAGAGAATATTCCTCTTATGTTATTCAGATGTTATTGTGTGTTATTCAGGTGTTATTGTGTTCTGGGAATATTCCCGGTGTTATAATAACACAATAACACATCAATAATATTTGAATAATACACAATAACACCTAAATAACACGAGGAAAATATTCACTGGTGTTACCGGGTAGATCACTTCCACGGCATAATTTCATTGGACTCCGTACGTAGCTCTAAGTGCAGAGTCTTGATGAAATATTTTTTCGTGTTGGAACACCTAATAAAATGCTTTTGGACGTGATCCACTAATTGTGGTCTTAAGTACCTACGTAATATAAATTTTAATCTTATTTTTTAATATTAAAAAA